>OZ010604.1:83891596-83911596 GCA_963932145.1 Acanthosepion lycidas | reverse complement strand
ACCTTATAGACCGGTTCTACAGAATCACAAACAAAGAACTGTACGAAATGTCAACAGCAGCAGCAACTAAAATGGATGGAAAATGTAACTCGAAGAGAAAAGAATGGCATAATCATGATAGTAACTTCCTACACTGCATCGTATTTTAGGAAGTTCCCATCAATATTGGAAAGAGTGATAACAGTGAACTCGAGAAATCTATTTTATTGAAAAAACTGTTTTAATAGAAAGATAGCTTTAAACCAACGGTAGCACTGGCTGCTCGGTTAATAAATGCTGAATGTTTCCTTATAAGGAAACGGTTAATATTATCATTACCCATTCCTTTGTCTTTCAGGGATTATAATAGCAATTTCCAATGCAGATAGCCCTCCCTGTTTAGAAGCCTAGTTGTTGTAACCTTGGGAAGGTTACTGAACAGATTTATCACACGAAGGCTGGTAATGAACGATAATACTTAGGACAAGAACAACACACATAAGGTTCGCCAGCGGCGCGTAGAAGTAGTCAATTGCTAGAAGTGAATCAAGTGAATACCACAATAAATCTCCAACTGCAGGATATCTACTAACCGCTCCGCGCGGTCAGATGTGGCACAAGGCCGAATTTAATGTGGGGTATCCGAGCCTGTAGGCTCGGCCAAAAATTTCCCCGTAGACCACGTATAAAACGGGGTCGAGTTGCCGTTTCCCGAGACGAGACACTGCCCTTCAACATAGCCTCGTCTGGGGATTCTCTCTGTCTGAATGCAGAGAGTTTGACCAGCACAGCTGGAGACGAATCTCCAACTGCAGACGAAAATACAATATATACTACTGTATTTATGTGAATGGGGACATACCCATCAATGTCCGTAGGTGTGCTACAACACTAGCATAACACACTTCTCCTACACCTAATTAACCTTGTGCCGTACAAAGCTATCCTTAGTATATATGAGGGGTGTTGAAAAGTTCTCGGCTTGACCCACTGTTATGGTCCGGTTCCTTGTACTACGGTGATAGTCCAAGGTCGAACCAATAAAGAACTCGAAGGCGGATATGGAATAACACAGATATATTACAAACGGGAATATATACAGAGAAATAGAAAGTGTTAGTACGAACAATCAGGTTTAGTAGTAATTGTCTGAACGCGACTCTGTTTCGGACTGCCTCTGACTCGACTCACTGACTTCTGACGGACTTCACTCCAGATTTCAGACGGAACTCAGACTTCAGACGGAACTCTAAACTTCAGACGGAACTCCCTGCTTCCTCTTGAGCCGCAGTTTTTATTACGTATGGAATAGTCCATTATGTTCTTATGGGTAAGGTTCTACCTATTCGAATCTGACCAAATGACCAAACATTAGGAATTCTGGGTAGGTTAGAGAACTTTTCCAAACCCTGTTGTGGGATTCACCTCTTTGTTTACGAGGTGTATGGAATTTTCATAGTAAATATTTATGGGCTCATGGAACATTTATCCCGCAAATAATACTGGCGGACTCATGTGAGTCCGGGTAAAAATAAAAAGCATGAAACATGAAATTTAGAGGAAAAGAAATTGAAACCAGCTATAAGAATGTGCTTGTGTGTGTGTGTGAAACCAGCGTGTGCGAAGCACGTGTGTATAAGTGCGAGAATTTAATCAACAGAGGACCAAGGAAGCGAACGCGCCCCATCGGCAGCGTACTTTGTCAACATTCGACTACATCTGGAAACAAGAGGAAAAAAAGAGAAAGAATAAATCTGCCTTTTTACAGAGTTAAATAACACCACCTAACAAGCCCTTTTGACGGAGCCAAGTGGGGTAACCTACAAACCTGAGTACTTTGTTATTTATTTATTTATTTGTTTGTTTAACGGCACATCAACTCCTTATGGGTCATTTAACGCTGAAATTTAATTTTCTTGGGAGTTTTGAAGTAATAAAAATATGATGTTATTCTGCTTTCACAATTGACTACATGGTAGATGATGCTCAGCTTTTCTGCATATACATGTTTGCGAGGACATAATTACTAGAGGCAGTGATATGTGTGTTTTATGTTGTAATTTTGTTCAAGTTATATTTTAGAATATAGTTTGATTTAAGAAATTGTAGGTTTTTATATATGATTAATTTCCTGAAAGATTTATTTCATGCTGGTTAGTTGATTTTGTTTAGCAACATATCAACCTCTATTGATTTTCCCATAGTTGGCACCCTAACAGGTGCACAGATACTAAACTGATTCGTGGCAAAGAGCTGATGGGCGATATTTTAATCTGATGCAGAGCGCACAGATACTACATAATTCAAGTCATAGGACCAGGGCACTATGATTTGATTCTACGCAGCTTCTTCTTCTTCTTCTTCTTCTTCTTCTTCTTCTTTTTCTTCTTCTTCTTCAGCAACTGCTATAGCTTTCTCTCTCTTTATTTTACTCATCATATGCACATAAAAAGTGTTTGTTTGCAGATATATACTTATATATTTACATAGGTTTTTTTTTTTTTAAGAGACTGCATTTGATTGCCTCAGACAAACCATTTCAGTACAGAATATTAAAGGAAAAAATTTTTGTAACGTACATCAAACGTTACTGGGACTTTGTCATATTCCCTATTTGACTCGGCTCATAACAAGTTTCTTATTAAAGAGGGAGATTTGGTTTTCTATGCTATCTCCATCTTATCTTCAATCTATTCTGTGAGTATCAAATTTTCCGAGCCTTCTTTCTTCATTTTGCTCTAGCAAATTTTTAACTTCTTCTTTCTGATGTTTTGTGTAAGAGTCCATCTTATTTTCATTTTCTCTAAAACTTTGTCATTCCATACATGGTATTCTCAGCATCCTTCTATAGAACCACATTTCTGTTGCTTCAAGTCTCTTCTTCATCTGTAAGGACATTATCCAGCATTCATTGCTATATTGCAGGACTGATATTACATAACACTTCAGCACTCTTTTCTTTGTTTCTCATGAAAATTTCCTGTTTCTTAATACTTTGCTGAGCTTTTCGAAGGCATTTTTCTATATCCGAATGCGACTTCGAATTTTGCTGTCACACTTTCTATCCTCTGCTGAAACGCTTCCCAGATATTTACATTTTTGTACTTGTTTGATTCTGCTATCCCCAATTTGTAATTTGCATGTTGGGTTGTCCCTTTTGCTAGCAACCTTGCAATCGATGTTTAGTTCTTTCTTCTCGTTTTCCTTCACTAACTTTTGTAGGCGGTCTCGTAGTTTCCTTTCTGTGTCTACTATCAGCACTAAATTTAAAATCGCGAGGGAGGCAACAAGAAACCACTCTACTATCTTTACCAATATGTCATAGCATTTCATGGATAATTTTAAAGAATTTCTGGAGAGCCATGTTTGTCTACGTCTTGAAGGGATATGTCATTAAAATAAAAAATCGTAACATTTTTATGAAATACACCAAGAGCTAAATGTTCCACGTGAAATGCAACATATATATTCATTAGCTGCTTGATTTGGATTAAAATCTCCAGATGAGTGCGATGCAAGAAAAAGTGCCTTCGCAATGCGGAAGGAAGTAATCTGATATGTTTGCAGTTAACATGAAAAGAAGAGGTATAAAGAATGTCTTTTATGCTTTCGAGAGGAGGCTCTTGAATATATAAGCATGTTTTTGTTTGCTTATGAGAGCATGACATCATAAGTATACATATGCACGTGTTGATGTAAGAAGATCTTTTATACACAGGTGGGCAAACGATAACTTTTTGGCGTCAGGTTTGTTGGGAGTGTCATCAAGCGATGAAGAATATCAAATGAAAGAGGATTTAGGTTAATTTGATAAATCATTTGATTTTTATTCCTGCTATTGACTTTTTATCCCAACGTTTTTAGTCGAATCCTTGCTCGGCATTTATATATGTAATACAACGATATATAATGTCTGGAAAGTGCCTGGATTGCTAGTTCAGCCACGATAAATTTGCTTCCAGTCTTTTACAATATATCACCATTCTTGGGAGATTCTGTAATGGCATAGTGTGGGATAGTCAGGGACAAACGTGATGGAGAGAAAAAAGAAAAAGAATACAGACGAAATTTGGCTAGATAGAAAAATTATTCTTTCAAAAATATTCATCACCATCAAAATTGTTGTGATTTGCGGTCATAAATTAACATTTTCTCTTATCTTCGGTGACATTCTATACGGGTTCGACAATATTTTGCCTGCCTTCTCTGTACTCTGAGAGTTTGGCGATTCATTGCAGATCTTCCTTGATCGGAAATTTCCCCAAAGGAAAAGTGGGTTCTTTCTGCCATGTTCTTTGAATGTCTCGGTTCAGCGTTGTGACTATGGTGGTTCTTGGATGACCACTGAACTTTTTGAAGCCAGTCTTTTCAATGTAAAACTCCATGGCTTGATCATGACGTTGGAAGTTCAATAGCATTTTCAGAACATTATCTTTCTCAGTATGCAACATCTTAAATAAGTAATATATATATATATATATATATATATATATATATATATATATATATATATATATATATATATATGTAAGCAAATATATGGATATAGATCCGACAGTATGAAGAAAAATATACGGAAAAAACAAACAAAAATCCTTATATGTTATTATGCTGTTTTAATGTTATTATAATGTCAACGTCGGACGTTTCGGTCTAATAAACCATCTTCAGGACATATTCATAAAATATAATTAACATTATCAATTTAACATGACAAAGACGATGGATAAACATTTAATTTGCTAATGTATTAATTTTTCATAATTTTTGTTTTTTATATTTTATACATTTATATATATATATTTGTTTTTGTATTACATTTTTTAGAAATATTTATATAATACACAATATATATATATATATATATATATATACATACACACACACACACACACACACACACATATATATATATATATATATATATATATATATATATATATATGTATATGAACAAATTGAGATAGATAGATAGATAGATAGATCAGGAGGTGTTGCTAGGAGAAAACTAATGTGATATATAGCAACAATATCTCATTTCAATTTTCTAAAAATTGTTCAATGTGGTTAGAAATAACATACTGTGCCCATTAATGACCTTTGGTGACCTTGAATGAACCTGAAGTCAACCTCTGCTTCAGTTGGATGTTTGATAAGTGGTAGTGGCCAAAATAAATTCAATAAGCCTCTTGTTCATGCCTGATTGTGTCACAGAGTCACTACCAATGCTCTTAATACACACCTACACACAAACACACACGCACACACACACACACACACACACACACACACACACACATATATATATATATATATATATATATATATATATATATATATATATATATATATATATATAAAGAATTAATGTATTTATTTTAATCCAATATTTTTATTACTTCAAACCTTACTATAGTGGATACTCATAATTAAAATAGACCCCCCATTTTCATATTTACTTTAAACAGTGTTCATTACGTTTGTTGGCCTGCTTATTTGATAAATTTAAATAAAGAAAATGTGCTCTCTGGCAGGAATTAAACTTTCATCCCCCTTTGTAGGAGAAGCCACCATTTCATCCAGTGTATTTTACCACCCAACTTCAAAGAGCGTCACAGGCCTGAAAGGCTCTATCAACCCTTTTAAGGAATAAACTTTTGGATTTTCTTGCAAGCCTATATCTGCTCAATTTTGTATCCAAAACATAAACAAAGCAATTTCTAAAAAAAATATTAGATTCATTTTTTATTTGGAGATTCTTATTACTCTAAATGTTATTATAGTGGATACTCATAATTAAAATAGACGACCCATTTTCAGTGTGTATTATGTCTATCGGCCTGGACACTTGAGAAAATGTATATAATTTCTGTTTTCTTTTTCCTCATTCAATGTTTTTTTACATTTTTCATTCTTTTTCATCTGTATTCAATTTTTTGTTTTCCATTTCTCTTTTTCATTTTCTACATTTCCTTCTCTTTTTCCTTCTTCTCTTTTTCTTCCTTCTCTTTTTCCTCCTTCTCTTTTTCCTCTTTCTCCTTTTCTTCCTTTTCTTTTTCTTCCTTCTCTTTTTCTTCCTACTCTTTTTCCTACTTCTCTTTTTCTTCCTTCCCTTTTTCTTCCTTCTCTTTTTCCTACTTCTCTTTTTCTTCCTTTTCTTTTTCTTCCTTCTCTTTTTCTTCTTTCTCTTTTTCTTCCTTCTCTTTTTCTTCCTTATCTTTTTTTCCCTTCTCTTTTACCTCCTTCTCTTTTTCCTCCATCTACTTTTCTTACTTTTCTTTTTCTTCTTTCGCTTTTTTTTCCTTTTCTTTTTCTTTCATCTCTTTTGCATCTTTCTCTTCCTCCTTTTCTTTTTCCTCCTCTTTTTCCCCCTCCTCTTTTTCTTCCTTCCCTTTTTCTTCCTTATCTTTTTCCTCCTTCTCTTTTTCTCCCTTCTCTTTTACCTCCTTCTCTTTTACCTCCTTCTCTTTTTCCTCCTTCTCCTTTTCTTACTTTTCTTTTTCTTCCTTCGCTTTTTTCCTTTTCTTTTTCTTTCATCTCTTTAGCATCTTTCTCTTCCTCCTTTTCTTTTTCCTCCTATTCCTCTTTCTCTTTCTCTTTCTTCTCTTTTTCCGCCATCTCTTTTTATTCCCTCTCTTTTTCATCCTTCTCTTTGTCCTCCTTCTCTTTTTCTTCCTTCTATTTTTCTCCCCTTCTCTTTGTCCTTCTTTTCTTTTTTCTTCTTCTCTTTTCTTCCTTTTCTTTTACTTTCATCTCTTTTGCATCTTTCTCTTTTTCTTCCTTCTCTTTTCCCTCCTTCTCTTTGTCCTCCTTCTCTTTTTCTTCTTTCTCTTTTCCCTCTTCTCTTTTTCTTCCTTCTCTTTTTCTTCCTTCTCTTTTCCCTCCTTCTCTTTTTCCTCCTCCTCTTTTTCTTCCTTCTCTTTTTCCTCCTCTTTTCTTCCTTCTCTTTTTCTTCCTTCTCTTTTCCCTCTTCTCTTTTTCTTCCTTCTCTTTTCCCTCCTTCTATTTTCAACCTCCTCTTTTTCATCCTCCTCTTTGTCCTCCTTTTCTTTTTCCTCATTCTCTTTTTCTTCCTTTTCTTTTTCTTTCATCTCTTTTGCATCTTTCTGTTTTTTCCTCCTTCTCTTTTCTACCTTCTTTTTTTCTTTTTTCTCTTTTTCCTCCTTCTCTTTTTCCTCCTCCTCTTTTCTTCCTTCTCTTTTTTCATCCTTATATTTTTCAATCTTCTTTTTTTCTTTTTTCTCTTTTTCTTCCTTCTCTTTTCCCTCCTTCTCTTTTTCCTCCTCCTCTTTTTCTTCCTTCTCTTTTTCCTCCTTCTCTTTTCTTCTTTCTCTTTTTCTTCCTTCTCTTTTCCCTCTTCTCTTTTTCTTCCTTCTCTTTTTCTTCCTTCTCTTTTCCCTCCTTTTCTTTTTCCTACATCTCTTTTTCTTCCTTTTCTTTTTCCTTCTTTTCTTTTTCCTCCTTCTATTTTCCTCCTTATCTTTTTAATCCTCCTCTTTGTCCTCCTTTTCTTTTTCCTCCATCTCTTTTTCTTACTTTTCTTTTTCTTTCATCTCTTTTGCATTCTTCTCTTTTTCTTTCTTCTTTTTCTTCCTTATCTTTTCCCTCCTTCTCTTTTTCCTCATTCTCTTTTTCTTCCTTTTCTTTTTCTTCCTTCTCTTTTTCCTCCTCCTCTTTTTTTCCTCCTCTTTTTCCTCCTTCTCTTTTTCTTCCTTCTCTTTTTCCTCCTTCTCTTTTTCCTCCTCATCTTTTTCTTCCCTTTTTTGTCCTCCTTCTCTTTTTCTTCCTTCTCTTTTTCTTCCGTCTCTTTTTCCTCTTTCTCGTGGTCCTCCTTTTCTTTTTCCTACATCTCTTTTTCTTACTTTTCTTTTTCTTCCTTCTCTTTTCCCTCCTTCTCTTTGTCCTCCTTTTCTTTTTCCTCATTCTCTTTTTCTTCCTTTTCTTTTTCTTTCATCTCTTTTGCATCTTTCTCTTTTTTCCTCCTTCTCTTTTTCTACCTTCTTTTTTTCTTTTTTGTCCATTTCCTCCTTCTCCTTTCCCTCTCTTCTTTTTCTTCCTTCACTTTTTTCCTCCTTATCTTTTTCTATCTTCTTTTTTTTTCTCTTTTTCCTCCTTCTCTTTTTCCTACCCCTCTTTTTCTTCCTTCTATTTTTCCTCCTCCTCTTTTTCTTCCTTCTCTCTTTCTTCCTTCTCTTTTCCCTCCTTCTTTTTTCCTCATTCTCTTTTTCTTCCTTTTCTTTTTCTCCCTTCTCTTTTTCCTCCTTCTCTTTTCTTCCTTCTCTTTTCTTCCTTCTCTTTTTCCCCCTTCTCTTTGTACTCCTTTTCTTTTTCCACATTCTCTTTTTCTTCCTTTTCTTTTTTTCCCTTTTCTTTTTCCTCCTTCTCTTTTTATTATTTTCTTTTTTTTTTTTCATCCTGTGTAGCACGTCCGAAATTTTGGTTAAAAATCTTTATCTTTTTACGTTAGCGGTCGATGTAATATTTACCATTAGTTTTTTTTTGTTTTTTTTTCTGCCCTTTTTGAGACCTTCTCTTTTTCTTCCTTCTCTTTTTCCTCCTTCTCTTTTTCTTCCTTCTCTTTTTCCTCCTTCTCTTTTTCTTCCTTCTCTTTTTTCTCCTTCTCTTTTTCCTCCTTCTCTTTTTCTTCCTTCTCTTTTTCCTCCTTCTCTTTGTTCTCCTTTTCTTTTTCCTCCTTCTCTTTTTCTTCCTTCTCTTTTCCCCCCTTCTCTTTTTCCTTCTTTTCTTTTTTCTCCTTCTCTTTTTCTTCCTTTTCTTTTTCTTTCATCTCTTTTGCATCCTTCTCTTTTTCTTCCTTCTCTTTTTCTTCCTTCTCTTTTCCCTCCTTCTTTTTTCCTCGTTCTCTTTTTCTTTCTTTTCTTTTTCTCCCTTCTCTTTTTCCTCCTTCTCTTTTCTTCCTTCTCTTTTTCCCCCTTCTCTTTGTACTCCTTTTCTTTTTCCTCATTCTCTTTTTCTTCCTTTTTTTTTTCCCTTCTCTTTTTCCTCCTTCTCTTTTTCTTACTTTTCTTTTTCTTTCATCGCTTTTGCATCCTTCTCCTTTTCTTCCTTCTCTTTTTCCTCCTTCTCTTTTTCTTCCTTCTCTTTTTCCTCCTTCTCTTTTTCTTCCTTCTCTTTTTCCTCCATCTCTTTTTCCTCCTTCTCTTTTTCTTACTTTTCTTTTTCTTTCATCGCTTTTGCATCTTTCTCTTTTTCTTCCTTCTCTTTTTCCCCCTTCTCTTTGTCCTTCTTTTCTTTTTTCTCCTTCTCTTTTTCTTCCTTTTCTTTTTTTTTCATCTCTTTTGCATCCTTCTCTTTTTCTTCCTTCTCTTTTTTCCCCCATCTCTTTTTCTACCTTCATTTTTCTTTCTTCTCTTTTTCCTTTTTCTCTTTTTCTTCCTTCTCTTTTCCCCTTCTCTTTTACTTCCTTTTCTTTTACTTCCTTCTCTTTTTCTTCCTTCTCTTTTCTTCCTTTTCTTTTTTCCTCCTTCTCTTTTTCTTCCTTCTTTTTTCTTTTTTTCTCTTTTTCCTTCTTCTCTTTTTCTTCCTTCTCTTTTTTCTTCCT
Organism: Acanthosepion lycidas; assembly: GCA_963932145.1. Taxonomy (NCBI): domain Eukaryota; kingdom Metazoa; phylum Mollusca; class Cephalopoda; order Sepiida; family Sepiidae; genus Acanthosepion; species Acanthosepion lycidas. The sequence continues at coordinate 83,902,058 of OZ010604.1, read as the reverse complement.
TCGCTTTTCTTCCTTCTCTTTTTTCCTCCTTTTCTTTTTCTCCTTTCTGTGTTACATCCCTTTCTCTTCTTCCTCCATTTTCATTTTCTGCTTTCTTTGACTTTTTATATTTCATTCTTCTTTCTTTTTCTTCTTTGTTTTACCTTTTCCATTCCTTTTTTCCTATGTCTTTTGTTCTATCCTTTTTTTCATTTTTCTTTTCTTTCTCATTTCTTTGCTTCTTTCTTCTCTTTTCTTCTTCTTCATTCTACCCTTTTCTTTTTCTACCTTTCTTTTATTCGTATATAATCTTTCTTCTTTTTATTCATTTCTTCTTTTTCGCCATTTCACTCACCTTTGCATCGTTTTCTCTTACGTTTTTCTTCTTCATTCTTTTTCTTTTTTATTATTTCTTCATCTGTGTGAATCTTTTTCTTGCATTCACCTTTTAATCTTTCTTCATTTTCTTCTTTTATTTATTTCTTTTTTCTTCAGTTTCTTCTTCTTTGTCTTTTTTTTACATTTATTCTTCTGCATTTAGTTCTTATTTATTTCTATGTATTTTATGTTTTATTTTTCTTTTAGTCTTCTTTCTTTACATTCTTTAATTCTTTTCTTTCTTTCTCTCTCTCTCTCTCTTTCTCTTTTCTTTTTCTCTCTTCTTTTCTTTTCTCTCTTCTTTTCTTTTCTCTCTTCTTTTTTATTCACACTTTTCTTTTTCTCTCTTTTTCTTTTCTTTTCTCTCTTTTCTTTTCTTTTCCACTCTTCTTTTCTTTTTCTCTCTTCTTTTCTCTCTTCTATTTTATTCTCTCTTTTTCTTTTCTTTTTCTCTTTTTTTTCGTTCTCTCTTCTTTGCTTTTTCTTTCTTTTCTTTTTCATCTCATCTTTTTTATTCTCACTTTTTCTTTTTCTCTATTTTTCTTTGCTTTTTCTCTCTTCTTTTCTTTTTCTCTCTTCTTTTTTCCATTTCCTTTCTTTTCTTTTTCTTTCCTCTTTTTTCTCTCTTCTTTTTTTTACACCTTCATTTATTATTCCACCTCTTTCGAACTATTCCCACCCTCAGATTTTCTTCTCTCTCTCTCTCTCTCTCTCTCTCTCTCTCTCTCTCCCTATTTATTGTCTTAGCCATCCCTTCCATTGCCTCTGTCACCATCTATCTTCCTCTCTTTTATCTTGTTTCTCCTCATCTTTGTTGTTTACACCTTCTCTGGTTTCTTTGCAGCCACATCACTCTCCTCCATCTTCTGCCTCCCCCTATCTGCTTCTGTCACCCCCCCATCTCCCCCTCTCTCTCCCCACCATCTCCCACTCTTTCACTGTATCCTTTTCCTGCCATTAGAATACTTAACCACCTGTAGAATTAGCTCTTCTTTTCCTTTCTCCAGTTGCATCATTCACTCTTATTTATTATCTCTTGCTGTGAAGGCACAGAAAAAAAGTATACTAGCGTATCTGTTGCCATGGCAACAACATCTTTTAATAGTCAGTAAAGAGAATTAAACTCCTACTTCATAAGTTAGTCACTGTTGTTGTTGTTGTTGTGCTAACTCTCAGATCAAACCATGTGGCGCTCAACCACATGTGTTTCCTTGCTTTCCAAAATTCTTCACCTTCTTTCTTCTGCTTTTTCATTTTTTTTTTCCTTTTTAAAGAGAAAAATTCTTTTAAATCCTGGCTTTTCATTATTATATTTTTTCATTACATTGACAAATGTTCAAGTTACACATTTTGATAGATATAAACAACACCAGTTTGCAAATATTGAAGAATGCCAGTTCAGTAATTCAGTCAGCTGTAAATGGCATTAGAGTGGGCTGCTCAGCATCACCCTCTATTAACACAACAAAGTTGTTGTCTCTCTGTGTCATCCCAGTGTTATTTGTGTTTATCTGCATATGTTGAAGATAACTATCCGGCCACCTCCACCAACCTCCACCCACTACTAACGTTATCTTCTTTAAAAAAAAAACAAAAAGGTCACCATTGTTTGTTAAAGGAATTCTTTGCTTAAATATCTGTTACTTTTAAGGCCATGATAATTTTTTATATCTGGAAGGTCTTCTTCTGTGTGCCATGTCCCTTCTGGAAGTAGGTGATCATGGCTCTCCACAACTTCCTATCCCTTGTAGCTCTTACCAATGTTTGTTTTTTTACTATCTTTCATTCACTTTTCTTCCATCCATTTACTCAATCTTACTAGGCAGGTTACTCATCATTTCCCGCTACTCTTTCTGCCTTCAATATATCCTGTGACTATTAAATTTTCCAAGCCTTCTTTTCTCATTATCTGTCCTAGAAATTCCAACTGTATGTTTCTAATTCTATATATGTGACCCTTTTGTTTCCATTCTGTCTTTTTACAATCGATTTTTTGTCATTTTTTTCTGACCTTGTCTAGGAGTTCCTGCAGTTTTTTTTCTGTGACTCCAATCAAGATGTTGTCATCCGCATATCTCATGGTTTATCTTTTATTATTTACCTTTTGCCCATGGATAATAAATCCTGATAGGATATCTAGTTCTCTTGGGACTGACTTACTGTAAAGATTGACTAAATCCAGTTAGAAGACACATCCTGTTTCTGTATACTTACAGCTGGAAGTTCCACTTTGTCTATGTGTTTTATCTCTTCAAGATCATGGGCGATCATAGCCCTCCACAACTTCCTGTTCCTTTAACTCTTAGAAATGTTTGTCATTTTATTATCCCTCCTATTCCCTGTTCTGCCATATATTTCCACAAGCTCATTTGGTAAGTAAATGACTAATGATTTCCCTCTGTTCCTCTTTCCTTTATTATGCCCTGTGAGTATCAACTTATCCAAGTCTTTTGTAGCGGAGACTTACCTCGGCAACCCAAAAGGGTCAGAGTTTTGCAATGTAGTGTAGAGATGGTGAATTGGCAAGCTTCGGACTGAAAGCGAATTAGGCAGCACTTCGTGTTGACGGAAATGGTGGTGTTTCTTGTAGCCATTTTTATTGGCTGGTTCTGGGTGCTTATTGGCTGAGCAATGGCTGGGTCAGGTGCATAAAAACATGGTACCCTCATTCAAGATCACCACCCTCTGTGGGATCAGGTTGAGATCATAGACAGGGAACACCATTGGAAAATTCATAGACTGAAGGAATCAGCACATATGCTAGGCCACAAAAAACTCCTGAGCCAACCAAGCATAGAAATGAATACAATATGGGAACCAGTAATAAGGAGTGCCAGAGAAAAGAGATAATAACAAAAAAAATTGCAATATGAGCTCTGGTAAAAAACATGCAATGATAACAGCAAAAATTGCTATATGAGCACTGGTAAAAAATGTTGCTGAACACATTAGGTTTATAATACCCAGAAATTCATACACATATCATCGAGGACACATGGCACAGTGGATAAAGGCATTAGTTAGATCCAGTGACAGGATTCAAAGATTGTGAGTTCAATACATGGTTAAGGTGGTGCAGAACTTTGAGAGGGAATCTACAGGAGATAACTGACATCCATTAGACATGGCATGTGGAACTAGAACAGCCTACCCCAGTGAGCGAAATAAAAGGTTCAGTTTGACATTCCAACCACCTGAAGAAGTCTGGAGCATACAACGGCCGAAACGTTGATAAACATGGTCTGAATAATGTAAATAGTGTACATAATACCTCATCTCAGAAATATAGACAGATATTGTTTTGTCAAGTGGAACTATTGGACGCATATAGTTTTTTTTCTTTTCGTGTGTGCTTCCGACCAATTTTCACACCTCTCTTTATAATTCTAAATATAAGTGTCCTTTTCGTTTTCCTTAAAACTTCCCTATTATTCACATGTTCAGTTCATGGTATTCTCAGCATCCACATATTTTTCATATATTAACTTTAACTTAATCCATTTTAAGAGATGTTCATTAACTTTCCTCAATGATACCGTGCATCTGGTAGTCTTTGGAAGTTGTTTAATTCTTCCTTATTTTTCTCTTCTTTTTCTGTCTACTCATCTACAACACCACAGCCTAACAGAATCACAAGACTAAGTGTTAAAGCTTCTTGTTAATTGAATTAACATGAGAAAATCAAGACTGTAAGGTTTTTTTCTGTTCTAATCATTGAACAAGCTTCTGAAGATTTCACTTTTAGGAGGCTTTAATACAAAAGTGAGGTATTTCAAAATGAATTCATGCTGATTCTTGATTTTCTAAAATGATTGTTTTTTAGCACCCAGGAATAAAGTTGACATAAAAATAATTTCAGAAATCCTATTTTTTCAGTGTCAATTCTTTGTTCTTTTAAGGTCCAATGTTGCTAGTCCCTAAAGAAATTACCATAGTAGGTATACTATTGCTTTACTATTGTTCACCCAGTACAAAGCCCAAGAGCCAATCTAGGTAGAGGGTTACTAAATAAGGCGGTTTTAAGAGTGTACAGGTAAGAAACAATAGGTGCATATCATGCAGATATGTAGGATAGACAACAGTTGACCCTCAACTTGTAGATGTCAAGATTGTAGTGATTAAGGAAGCATCCACTCAAGAGTTCATTATATAACACAACTGTGTTTTTCTTGGCATGTTAAGTTGGTGCTCAAATCCTATTTTGCACTTAATTTTGGGTCATACCCATTATCATCAGTTTATAATAGACTCTTCTTACTATTAGCAGGAGCTATCTATCAAAGGGAGATAACCTATATTTTTTTATATGAGTTTAGAGAAACAAGTTTTATAGCATATAAAGAAATCAGGAAAAACAACTTTTATAGGCTATAAAAAGTTTAGAAGTACATATTTTATAGCCTATATTGTATTCCATTTGTAGTTTTTTGTTTTCTTTACTTGATATTAGAAAATTACAGCTGATTTCATACTTTATGTGTAGATTCCATTTCATTCTAGCCCTTGCCATATTCATCTTTTCCGAGTTTTTAGGGTGTATCTTAAGGCAGGTGATAGCAGCAGGTGTTCAATTTCAAACCAATACTAATATTTTATTTCTGTTATCAAAGATTTAAAAGCTGGCAAGAAAGGACTGTTAATGGGAAAATGAGACTCAAGTCTGACAGTAGAAGTAACAGCTTTTAACTCTCATTACAATTCTTTATCAGAGCTTAATGACTGGCACTACCAAATCACAAATAAAGGGTTTTACCAAACAACAAAATCAGCATCACTTGAATACTTTGATCTAATTCTCACTGCCATCCCTAGCTAAAATTCCTTCCTTCTGATTTAAACTGCTTCCCTTAAAACCAAATACTTCCCCTCTAAGAATTACTGGTAAATAGATAATTCAAGTAACTGGAATAAAAAATAATTATATAATAAAGATGTTAACTTTCCATGCGACCAAAAGCAAAAGATTTGGAAGGAAACCCCATCATCAATACTAAAAAGCATGATAACAGTTAGTGGACTTGAGAAATCTAATTTCCTGTTTTCAGAAAACAAAATTGTAAATATCATCTAACAATAATGCTAGTTTGGTCTACAAATGTTGAATGTTTCCTTATAAGGAAATGGCTAATTTTCTTTTTAGGGACTGGCTAATTTCATCATTACCATTAACCAGGCAAAAACAGTTATGGGAGAGTAGTAACTCATCAACTCAAATATTGTGGCATGTAAGTGACAAGACAAATTGTCAAGATATTTGGCAAATGAGACAGCGTACAGGAAGAGTTCATGCCTTTCTGAAGCACAATTTAAATCGGATTCAAAACTTGATTTCATTTTGCATGCTGATAATCATAATATTAATCTATATGGCAAAAGAAGAAGTAACTTGAGGTAACAGAGTAGTGGTTCTACAGAAGGATGCTGAGAATACCATGGGCTGAACTTGTGAGTGATGAGAAAGTTTTAAAGAAAATGGAAACAAAAAGGATACTTATACTTAGAATCAAAATAAGGATTAAAATGTTTAGGTCTCATAATGAGGAAAGAAGGTTTGGAGGATTTGACACTCACAGGACAATGAAGGCAAGGGAGACACAGGGAAATAGTAATTAACCTACCTAATAAGCTTGTTTAAATGAATGGCAGAGCAGATAGTTGGAGGAATGGTGAAAAGGTAAAGCTTACTAAGAGCTACAAAGGATAGGAAGTTGTGGAGAGCCGTGATCGCCAACATCTTGAAGGGATACATCCCATAGATGATGATGATGGTGATGATTATTAGTGGTAGATGTTCAAGTAGTTTAATGGACATCAGAATTGGTGAATTTTTTGTTTGCACAAATACATTTTGGAAACTGATCACTTCTCCCCCATCAGCTATGGATTAAAGAACTGGCTCTTAAAAATATTCATAGCATTGATACTTAACATTGCCTTAAAAAACTTTTTAAAAATATCATTACAGAAAAATTTGTTCTTTCATATATTTCTTGTTCTTCTTGGCTTACAGCCATGTCATGTTGAAACACTGGTTCTCATACACTGAAGTTAAGCAACATCAAGCTTGGTCAATTTCTAGATGAGTGACTGCTTGAAAATACCAGTTGCTGGAAGTTTGGATGTGTGGGTGGTGTCATAGATAATGGCTTGGAATTCTTAATCAGAAAGCCATGTTCCAGTTCTGGTTGGGTTCATTATATATCACTTAGGTGCAAATATCCTTGGGAAAAGTATGAATCTATCTCCCCCAGTTATAGGTTAAATAGTAGTACTTAGTAAATCATTATTATCTCTGAAAAATCTTACAAGCTAAAAAATATTTCTTAGCTTTAAATAACCTGGAAAAGGTTGAGAAACCATAAAAAAGAAATCAGTCTTCTTACATCTTTTATGTGTCAAGTGTTTTTAGGATGCAGGTGATTGTGGATCAACTTCTTGAATTTTGTTGACACTTTACGATCTTTTTTAGTCTCTGCTCTGCTGTTCATTCAGGGGCGCTGCATACTACCCTTGAACCTGATTGGGGGCCTCCAGCAGTGCCTTGTGACTCACACTATCTTATCTTTATCTATCTACATTTATATACGTTACAAATTAAACAAAGTATAATTGATTATTAAGGGATGAAAAATATTCTGGTGTCTTTCTTCATCCAAATCATGCTAAGTCTTGAAAAAACACTATTTATAATACACTAATTTTTTATGATTTTTTTAATGTCAAATGTGTTAGAATGGAATGATCTTTTATCACATGTCTCTAATTTGTATTTAGATATATTGTATTTATTTTTGATTTTTCTAGTTGAATTGTTTGCCTATATTGCATATGATCCATTATTGTACATGATTAGGTTATAATAAAATTTGTATATTATGATAATCGAGCTGTATTAGATTGGTAGAGGGGGCTATATCATCGATTCATGGGGGACAAGACCCTTGCACCAACCCTGATTCAAGGAGTATCATACTGTCAAAAAATATAAAATTTAGGGAGCTAGAATTTATCCCTTTTTTTCTTTATTTTCATAATTTAAATGAGTGAAAATATCAGACTACATTTTAAAAATGTATTTTTTCATTTATTTTTCAATTTGTTTTGCTGAATTGATTATAATGCCTTTGATCCATTATTGTACATAATTAGGTTACAATAAAATTTATTATTTTATATAAATACTACATTAAATTATGTGGAATGAAGGAGTGCTGTATCATAGATTCTTTGGAGGTATCATAGATTGGGTGGAAAACTAGACCTTTGCACTGGCCCTGTGTCAATTCATTCAATCCTGCAAAATCCTGTTTCCCTTACGTATATTTCTTCTTATACAAAATAATGAATTGAGGAAGAATGTTTATTTATGTACAAAGGTTTATTTACTGACAGAAGGAAAACTGAATTTTTAGCCATGAAAAGGTCAATGAGGAAAACAGTTGACCATCATTCTCAAAAGAGCAATTCACAGATAATAAAGTAAAAGAATGTGTGGAGAGCTGTAACTGCCAACATCCTGAAGAGATATGACCTTTTTTAAAAATTAGTAAGAGAAATAAGATCATAACTTTTTATTAAATGTTGTATTGTATACTATTTACATTATGTCCTCATCTTTGTCACCATATTTATTACGCTTTGGCCATTGTACACGCCAGCCTTCTTCAGGTGGTTGAAATGACTCAAGGACACATGGCACAGTGGATAAAGGTGTTGGTTAGATCCAGTGACAGGAATCAAAGAGTGTGAGTTCAATACCTGGTTAAGGTAGTGAGAACTTGGAGGGGGGGAATTAACAGGAGATAACTGATAACTGACATCCATTAAACATGGCACGTGGAACTAGAACAGTCTACCCCAGTGAGCAAAATAAAGGGTTCAGTGAAACCTAGACTATTTTTTCAGTAGAATTCCAGCAAAGAACATCATGTGGTGCATAGAGTGTCACCATTGTCATTCGTATGTGAACAACACAATGGTGTACATAATACCTCATCTCAGAAATATAGACAGCTACTGAAGGGCCGAAACGTTGTGATAAATATGGTGACAAAGATGAGGACAATAGTCTGAATAATGTAAATGGTGTACATAATACCTCATATCAGAAATATAGACAGATACTGAAGGGTCGAAACGTTGTAATAAATATGGTGACAAAGATGAGGACAATAGTCCGAATAATATAAATAGTGTACATAATACCTCATCTCAGAAATATAGACTGATGCTGAAAGGCCAAAACTTTGTAATAGATATAGCAACAAAGATGAGGACAATAGTCCGAATAATATAAATATTGTACATAATACTTCATCTCAGAAATATAGACAAATGTTGTATTGTCTATCATAATTAGGTTTTTATTAGGATTGCATTCATTTTATTTCAGTTTTACATTACTAATGGCTTATGGCTTATGGCCTAGTCACATTGAAACACCAGTTTCGATATGATCACCGAAATTAAGCAATGCTGAGACTGGACATTACCAGATGGGTGGCCTCTTGGAAATATCAGGGTCTCTAAGTTTGGATGTATGAGTTGTGTAATGGATAATGGCTTGGAATTGTTAATTATAGAGCCAAGTTCCAATTCCAGTTGGGTTTGTTAAATTACTCTGGGAAAAGGAATGAATCTCCCTCTCCCCCTCCCCAGCTTAAAACCAACAAAAATGAACATAGACTATTATTGTTCATTTTTGAAGGCTTATGGCCACATGATATTGAAACACCAGTTTCTTTATGATTTTCATTAGTTAAGCAATGTTGAGCCTGGCCAGTACCAAGGTGAGTGACTGCTCAGGAATACCAGGTGCTGCAAACTTGGATGAGCAAGTAGTCTAAAGGATAATAGCTTGGAATTGTGAATCAGAGGGCTGAATTGCAATTCTTATTGGGTTCATTATATTCAATTACATCCTTGGCAAAGGTATGAATCCACCTCTTCTCCCCCAGATATGGGTTAATTAGTAATACTTGTATCATTAAACCGTTATTATCTCTCCCCCCCAAAAAAAATAAATTTTACAACCTGCAAAGGTTGTTAATCCATAGAAAATGAACCAGTCAATGAATGAAACACCAATTAGCTACACAGGCATGTCTTTTAGATTTATTTACATTCTCTGAAATATAAATGTATAGAAAATACGGCGGTCACAAAGTGAGGGATTAGTTCATATATTGACAGAATATAGAATTGATCCCCCACTTTATGTCCATATTATAATTTCTTGTTTGTTTATCAAATTATTATTAGGTATTAATCCACATCTCCCACTGTCCATGGGTTAATCAGTAAATTCTTACAATCTTATGGCCACATCACATTGAAACACCAGTTCCTTTATGATCTTCATTAGTCAAGCAATGTTGAGCCTGTCCAGTACCTAGATAAGTGACTGCTCAGGAATACCAGGTGCTGAAAGCTTAGATGAGCAAGTGGTCTAAAGGATAACGGCATGGAATTGTGAATCAGAGGGCTGAATTCTAATTCCCATTGGGTTCATTATATTCACCTACATCAATGGGAAAGGTATGAATCCAGCTCTTCACCCCACCAGCTATGGATTAATTAGTAAGCTTTGTATCACTAAACCATCATTATCTCAATCAAAAATTTCTTACAATCTAAAAAACATATTTTATAGCTTTAAATAACCATCACAGTTATATTAAAAATTTTGGATCTTACAAAGTTTTGAAAAACATTGAAAATTATGTTGAAAAACTAGTTTTTTTGGCCAATTTCAATTACTTTTTCAGCATTAATCATGGATGTTTTAAAATATAATTTGGTATTTGAAAACATTAGAAAACCAATACAATTATTGAAAATTAATTATGTATCGATCAAAAAATTAACACGTTTCAATCGTTTACACAAAGTTATATTATAAATTTTGGATTTTACAAAGTTTTAAAAAACAATGAAAATTACATTGAAAAACTAGTTGTTTCTGGAATGAGGTGTTACCATTATTATTTACACTATTTACATGCAGACTATTGTCCTCATCTTTGTTGTTATTATCATAATTTTTTGTTCATTGTGCTCTCCAGTCTTCCTCAGATGTATGTCAAATCCCTATAGGTTAACCAGA
>OZ010604.1:83856596-83886596 GCA_963932145.1 Acanthosepion lycidas | reverse complement strand
TCCCACCAACACTAAAAACATGCTTTGTGATCCCTTTGAAGATTATTTAAGCAAAGCTTCTAAGCCAGACAAGCCAGTAAGGAATGGCAACTGACAACTGTTTACAGCTTAAAAGAGATTTCCTTATTCATTCACTGGTCTTCCTCACCAAATTACATGACATTTATACTCTTCCTCACCAAGCTTCATGACACTTACACTTTCTTCCTCACTTTCTTCCTTGTCTCTTTTTTCTCACACATATACATGAAGAAATCACATTTCTTTTCATCTTAACAACCAAACTACAGGTGAGGAACTTTAAAACTGGAACTTTTATACTCATACACACCGAGAAAAAATTTGAAAATAAAGATATTTTATATTTTCATATTTAAAAACCTTTCTTGTCTTCTTTGTTGTCAGTTGATTCAAATTCATAACAAGGTCATTCTTGATGGTAGATTTTCTGTAAACCACCAACTGAAGGTCATTATTAGTTCTATGTAGTATGATTTTTTCCTTCTGTACCATTTTTCTTGTCAGAATCCATCTTGCACGTTTATAAATCTATCAATCGTCACTGAATATTACTGTTTAACGTGACTGCTATATATCTTGAGATTCTTGACAAAATCCAAAGAAGTGTTTAGAATTTTATTTTTTCTGACCTGACATCTTGACTTCAGTCACTTTCCCTCTGCTGTGCAATGGTTTCCTTGTCTTTTTTCTATAAATATTTTTGTGGCAATTATTCTTATTTGGTATTTTGACTGCATGAATTTAAATGTACTACTAGATAGGCAATTCGTTTTCATCATTTTACTGTCAAAATAACTAGATGTAATTGTAAGTTCTATTCTAATAGTTTCTTTTCTCACACTTCTCCCCTGTGGAACTTGCTTCCAGTTTCTTACTTCCTTGCATTTCTTCAAAAATTTAAATGCAACATCAGTCGCTATCTTCCTGAATCTTGTTCTTTTATTGTCATTTCTTCCTACTAACTTCGCATTCTCTTTCACTCCCACCTAGTAATGCTTTGCATCTTAGTGGCATTATTGCCTTGCTTGGGGTGAAAAAAAAAACAACATATATTTGATCCCATTGATAAAAAACATTAATTGATCTGAAGAAGCCTTTTTGAAAGACAAAACATGTCACATGGGAATTTTTCTTATTTTATCATTCAATGACTGAATGATCTGTATGAGATGGTGCTGAAAAGTTCCCGGCCTAAGCCACTTCCCAAAATCTGACTAAATAGAATGTTTTCATTTTTAATGTTGCAGGGAGATTTCACACCCCTTAAAAAGTTATATTAAAATGATTCCTCGTTCTTTTGACAATATGAGTAAAGTTAATATTTTTTACTTATTTTCACCCATATTTGAAAATGGTGATTGCAGTGATGAAGGTGATGTTTTTTTCTTATCCTTTTTTGTCTTCTCTTCAGCTCAAGATATGCAAGGTTACTGTGGACTACGTCGTCATAAAACCTTCTGCATAACACTGGAACTCCTGACATACTAACTCGGATACTAACAGCCAGCCTATGAAAAACAGCTTCAGATACTAACCAATATATACTAACCTTTATCCATGTCAGCATTGGAGTCAACTTTTATCAACGATTCACAGCAATGTACTATATTCTCATGAAAAGTATCGCAAATTGTAAGAAAAAATCTGATTGCTTACATTTGCATTGGACTGGGATCTTTACATTGTCTGAATTGCTTGCATTTTTATTATCATGAATTTATTAGTTTCTCTTTCATCTTATTTTTGTTGCTTATTTATCACAAATCATGCATTGTTTGGTTAGATTCATAAGTTGAACTCAAATCTCATCATCATCATCATTTCTTCTAATCCATAATTAATGGCTACAGAATATGAACACAACCTGAGTTTTAGGATAAAATACAGCAAACAAGAAAAAAACCCTATCCAAAATTAACATTGATTGATTAATTATCTAGAGCTTATTAACACTTTGCAGATTATTTCAAGTCGGAAAATATCTTTTTTCAGACTGTAAGAATTTACTGATTAACCCATAGATGGTGAGAGAAGATGTGGATTCATACCTAATAAGAATTTGATAAACAAACAAGAAATTATGATATGGAAATAAAGTGGGAGATCAATTCTATATTTCAGTCAATATATAAACTGATCCCTCATTTTGTGACCACGATAGTTTCTATACATTTATATTCCAGAGAATGTAAATAAATCTAAAAGACATGCCTGTGTAGCTAATTGGTGTTTCATTCATTGACTGGTTCATTTTCTATGGATTAACAACCTTTGCAGGTTGTAAAAATTATTTGGGGGGGGATAATAACGGTTTAATGATACAAGTATTGCTAATTAACCCATATCTGGGGAGAAGAGGTGGATTCATACCTTTGCCAAGGATGTAATTGAATATAATGAACCCAATAAGAATTGCAATTCAGCCCTCTGATTCACAATTCCAAGCTATTATCCCTTAGACTACTTGCTCATTCAAGCTTGCAGCAATTGGTATTTCCAAGCAGTCACTCACCTAGGTACTGGCTAGGCTCAACATTGCTTAACCAATAAAAATCATAAAGGAACTAGTGTTTCAATGTGATGCGGCCATAAGCCTTCACAATGACTGTCTATCTTCATTTTTGTTGGTTTTAAGCCAACAATTTGACAGTTATGTTTTACAACCTCCTTCACGTAAACAATCCCTGAGAAAAATTATTGAATCACCACTGTAACTGTTACAATAGCGTTTTGATTGAAAGTTGTCTCCCTTGAATCTGAAGCTCTTTTGCCAAAAGTTAGAAGGAGGGGGATAAAGAAGGAGGGAAAAGATATAAATGGGTTGTCCTTTTCTTATGACAAGCAACCAACAAGATTTTTTATGGTCCTTGAAGAATCAGTGGACAAAGAGAAAAAAACGTGAATATGTTTGTCTAAGAAGTGGCTACATCCACACAAATCATAGACAGGAATAAAAAACGAATTTTGTTTCATTGCTGAATATTCTGAAATTGTGAAACAAATTGAATGCAATTAACTAAAGGGAAATTTTTTTGCCAATCATATTGAGGAAAGAAATTATGAAATCATCAACAAAAACAGGATTTTCTTCCTTAGGCATGAATTCTTTGAGGCATGGACTTAACTAATGAAAATTATATTCTTTATCAAGTCGGTGCCAATGTAGTTGGACACTTTTGTATCATACAGAACTGTCTGCAATCATTCAAGAGATTTCGAGAAAATGCAAAGAGCAGCTATGATAGTCAGTCAAATGAAGGTTGAAAAAAAAAAAGAGATGGTTCCTGTGAGTTTTGGAAAATCTTGAATAAAATTCTTAATAGAGGCAAAGTATAAGTGCCAATTATTTGTAAATGGCACCCTCATATGACAAGGCAAGGCTCTTTGTAATAAACTTTACCTTCTGAGTCTACAATAAATGGTAAGGACTCTCCCTTATCTGACTTCCCATTTCTTATGGAGCACAAACATTAGAGCAAGATCAGGCCTAAAACGGAGCAGTGTTGTGATATTTGGTCAGAAGCTACCCAGCCTGGACAGAGTTCAAAAGTATCTTGTAGGTGACAAAATATTCTCCACCCTCCAACCTCTCTTTCACAGGTGGGATGTGGCAAGCCTCTTACTGCTCTATTACTATCTCCATGGAAAGTGCTCAGATGAACTGCATTCCTTGGTTCCACCAGTTCTAACCTTTTTGGCCATGTCACATCATACAACACACATTGTAGCAAACTATTCTTATTTACTCAACACATAATCTTGAAAAAAATGAACTCAAACGAAATAAGAGTATATAAAAATGATAATTTTATCATTGATTCAAAGATCTTAGATATAAAACCAGGGAAATGAGTTGGCATAATTTAAATTCTGTTAAAATAGGTAACTGTTCGAATTATATAAATGTTCTTTTGGAATGTTAGATTTCAAATAAAATGTCTGTATGTTTATGCATTAATAAGTGAACAGATTTATTTACCTAGAGATAAACCTGTACCTGAACCTCTTGTGGCATTAACCCAGTCAGATGATCTGGCTCTGTTAAACAAATCTACCACATCCAAACAAAAACTGACCAAGCATGGCAAAGGTCATATTTAACCAGACATGCAAATCCATAACCGGAGCTTCAGGGGGCAATTTGAATTCACAATCCTCTCAAGACACATCTGTACACAATTTAATGATAGTGTAAACAATTTAAATTCAGTGTTTCCTTTTCCTAGACTGTTTGCCACTGAAGGCCATAGGACCAAGTCTGTCCTGTTATTTTAACCATAGCTTTGGGGAGAAGAGATGGATTCATACCTTTCCCGTAAGTGAACATAAAGTACTTGCCTCATTTGAACACTGATCTCTGATCCCTCAATATATTACTCCTCTGTGCCTCCTTACCTAGAGAAAAACCAGTTTTCTGAAGCATCAGCTGGTTTCTTTGGGTGTAAAAATGACAGCAAAAGTGATTCAACAAATGATAAGTATCCAATAGCAAATGGATCCATCTGAAGTGAATACATCTACTGATTTTTCAGTTGCCAAATTTGGTCTTATTTTTTTTCAGAGGCTCCAAGCTTGGGTTCTTAAAAAGTAAAATAGAGCAATTTGATTGGTTTATTATTCTTTCTATTCATCCCATGTTTTTTAATTTTCTAGTTCTGTTGATTTCCCAATAGGAATGATTGCAAAAGTTTTGCGCCCCCCCCCTTATAGTCAGAAGGATAAAGAATGCATGCTGGGATATTTTTCTTACCAAATGAGACGGCTTGCATTTTGACATGACTCATTTCAGATCTGCTGTAACTACTAGACAGACATACTGTGTTCACTTGGTCAACCTTGCTTTTGTGTACAAACACCAATTCCTAGGTTGTGCATTCTTTTGCCTTCTTATCAATTTTGAGTTCCTTTAATTATATTGTTTGTTTGCTTGTATGATTGTTGCTGTTTCATCTTTTTGACTTTTTTTCTTTTCATTGCATTCTTTATTAATTCTGATCATGTTATTTATCTTGATATGATTCATCAACCATCTTCACAAAGAACAGTTTTAATGCACCCAATTTTGAAAGTGCAAGCGTTATTCCTTGTGGAGGGGGCCTATATATAGGTACCCCAAACCAACTCTCTGTGACAGTAGATAAGATTTTTTTCTTGATGAAGCTTAGTCATAAGTCAATGAAAATTTCCAACCTAAATTTTGAATTGGAATTTAGAAAATGGTTGGTGTCTTTTACGGTTCCAGAAAGTACCAGACTCCTCCTGCCATGCTTTATCTTTATGAGAACCAGATTAGATAAAAAAAAAAAAATGGAGCAATCCTGTACTCACATTCTAACCTTGCTAGAGTTCAAAAGTGTCTATATGGCCTTGCGGTTGATGAATTATTTTTCCCTTACTGACTCTTTCCTATTGCAAAGCTCTCACTAACCCGAGCATTGCAAGCTTCTGACTACTCTACTACTATTTACATGGAAAATGTCTGACAAGCTACATTCTTTAGTTCCACCAGTTCAGACCTTTACAGCTAAGACCTACCATGCCACATCATCAGGGTCAAATCAGCTTCATTGCCTTCTCATAAAGAAGTTCCGCTCAGGCAGCATCTTTTTTACATTTTATTTTTTATAGTGGTGTTCACCTGTACAATGCCCAAGTGCCACTCAAGGTAGAGGGTTATAGAGTAAGAGACACATCTTATGTAGATGATAATGGTTAACCCTAGACTTGAACAGGTTAAGATTGTAGTGATTGGAGAATCAGTCTCTTGGGAACCAGTTCCACAAGACAGTGGTTCGTAGAAAGAAGCTGTGTGAGTGGAACTTAGATTTCAACAGGGATATATGAAGGCAATGAGAGTGGTTTGCTAAAATATGTGTGGCATGGAACATATTAGC
Source organism: Acanthosepion lycidas (assembly GCA_963932145.1). Taxonomy (NCBI): domain Eukaryota; kingdom Metazoa; phylum Mollusca; class Cephalopoda; order Sepiida; family Sepiidae; genus Acanthosepion; species Acanthosepion lycidas. The sequence continues at coordinate 83,880,681 of OZ010604.1, read as the reverse complement.
CTTGAAGGTTAGAATTGGTGGAACTAAAGAGTGTAGTTCTTCTGAACACTATCCATGAAAACAGCAATAGAGCAGTGAGAGGCTTGCAATGCCTCATCTGTGAGAAAGGGCTTGCAGAATGAAATCTTAAGAACCATTGCTTTATAAAAAAGTCTCCAAACAAGATACTTTCCCTTATTGCTACGATCTTAACCTCTTCAAGTCTGGAATCAACCATTATCTTTCTTAGATAACTTAATAATCTGCACTTACCTCTGCACTTTCATAGAAAATATTTGTCCTCCTCTATGAAAATTTCTCGGACATTCAGGATGGTAAATGTTGTTAATACTGTTTATTATAAACAGAGTATTTACTTAAATATTTATATCTATAAAAAGAATGTATAAACATAAAAATGCCTTAAAATTAATTGTCAGACTTTTTTCAATTTCATAATATTTACATATGTTAACTTACATATACTAATATACATATACATATTAACAGTCCTGATCTGGCAATGGCTTCACTCACTTTCCCACCCCTGTAAGCTTGCCTCCCCATGCCTTTTCTATAAATGCTTTCATGGTAATTGTTTGGATGATTTCTTTGATAAGGTACCTAGAATTTATGAATTTAAATGCTTTAATAGACTGGTGTCAATGTCTCATCAATTTACAGTTCAGCTGGCTGGATGTAACCAAAAAAATTCTATGCTAGCTGTTTACTCAGACTTCTCACTTGTGGAACTCTCTTACAACTTCATGCTTTCCAGCCAACTTTAATCTGCAAAAATTTAAATGCAATGTCAATCGCTATCTACTGTCCTCCTGATTACTCTTTTCTCTTCCCGTTCATTATTAATGTTTCTGTTCCTAATTCTTTCACATCCGATAACCCCCTGTGTATTAACAGCTTTACTGCATTGCAGGGGGTGATCCTGACTTTAAAAAATACTTGTAATGGTATTAGCTTTACAAATGCAAATTATAAGATGATTCCATAATTTTTTTCTTCTACTTACCTGAAAATAATCATGCCATTTATTTAAATAATTCAATCAAATGCATTTGATGTATATTTAATGAAATTGGATTGTTTAACTATAGTCTCACTTAATATGTATGATTTGTTTATTTTCTGGGGCAATAAAAAATCCTATAAATTTGATGATTCCATAATTTTTGCCAAGTGATGATGACTGCTAGCCATGGTCTGGACATTAGAATTAACATACACCCAGGAAAGAACATTATTAAGCAAAAAACAAGAATGATGAAGATACTCATTTGAAAAATATGCTGTAATGATGGTACTTTAGAATTCAAGAAAACAATATTATTGTTTTTATTGTAGCATTTTGATCTGTACACTTTCTGACCATCATCAGGTGTATGCAGATTCCACTTAATTTTATTTTAATCAATGTCCAAAGCTGACCTCATATTTATGCCCCTATCTTAGAACTGAACTTGCAGCTCATTTCAAAAAACAACCATTTTTGTCAGACCAATGATTAAAAATAGCTTCAAGCAAATTCTTCAGTTGACCCTATTGACTGGCACTACAGAATCATGAAGAACTTTACCAAATAATAAAAACCACATCACTTGAAAACTTCCAATAACAGTAAGAACAAAAATGGCTATCACATGTAACTAAAAGAGAAAATAATTATATAATCCAGATGTTGCCTTTCCACAAAACCTTAAACAAAAGGATTGGAAGGAAACTTCTGTCATTAGTAGAAAAAGCAATAACAGCCAACTTGAGAAGTCTAATTCCCTGAAAAACTGTTTTAAATAAATAAATATGAGGTCGGCTTTGCACATTGATTAAAATAAAATTAAGTGGAATCTGCATACACCTGATGATGGTCGGAAAGTGTACAGATCAAAATGCTACAATAAAAGCAACAATAACTGTTTTCTTGAATTCCAAAGTATCATCATTACAGCATATTTTTAAGAAAAAAGGTTTTATAAATTTCAACTGACAATAATGCTAACTGTTCAATTAATTCTACCAATACCATTACTAATTCTACCAATACCATTACTAATTCTACCAATACCATTACTAATTCTACCAATACCATTACCAATACCATGACCATTTAATGATCATCCTTATGAAGTTCTATTGATGTTCTGTTCAGTTACTGTTTTATTTTTTGTAATCTATCCAGCCTTCAGGTTAAACTCACAACCACTGATGCTGACCAGAAGATCATGAAATACAAATAATACTTACTTACATCAATGCCAATATCTTGTCTGAGGTTTTCCTTGTGGGAAAATTAAATAAAATCACTAAATAAAATAATAATAATGAATAATAAAAGATAAAAATAATGAAATAAATTTTCCCATGATGCTAAGAGTAAAGGAACAGAAAATATAATTAACCCCCTTGGTTTCATCAAATGAAATTAGGTGACGCTGTTGAAGTTTATAAAAAAGCAAACATTTTCCTGCCTCTTTCTCTTTTCTCCTCTAAGATTTAGATCTATGTTGCAATTATGTTCTCACTAAGGATTGTTAATTTCCTCAGCCCACTGACAACTGAACTCTCTTTTCACTTTCCAATACATGATGTTTGCATGTATCTTCCAAAAACCTCCACCTATGAAGTAAGTCAAGCTTTATCTTTGGTTGTTCCAACTCAGCACAATGCTGACTTGAACACAACCATTGAAACAATGCTTATACTTAATTACCCTAACTTCTGGACCTAAAAAAAAGAAAGCAAACATCCCATAATCATGTTTAAGCCTCTCAATGATAAAGTAAGTTGAAAATTTCATTTGGTTGTTCCAACTCTGCACAAGGCTGACTTGGGCACAACCATTGTAACAATACTTATACTTACTCACCCTAAATTCTGGACCTAAAAAATGAAAGCAAACATACTCTAATCATGTTTAAACCTACCAGTGATAGAGTAAGTACAAAATTTCATTTGATTGTTTCAACTCAACACAAGGCTGACTTAAGCACAACCATTGTAACAATGCTTATACTTACTTACCATAAATTCTAGCCCTAAAAAAAGAAAGCAGGCATTCAATAATCATGTTTAAACCTACCTGTGAGAAAGTAATTAAAAAACTTCATTTGGTTGTTCCGACTCTGCACAAGGCTGACTTGAGCTCGACTATTAATATGATGCTTATACTTACTTACCCTAACTTCTGAGTCCAGAAAAAAGAAAACATATATACCCAAGTGATAAGAACTTTGTTTCACTATAGTCACCATAAAAAAGGGATAAACGGTTCATAGTAGAAAGCCAACTTTTTGTAAGTTTCTTCTTTGTTTATCATTTGCAAACATGCACCTTCACCAAAAATACTTCCAAACATGAAACATTTAAATTCTATGTCCCTCTGAATAAAAACTTGTTATTACAAAGCATAATAGTGCAGCAATTTCATGACAAAATCAGGAAGAAAAGGCAAAGACTTACATATAATATTCAGGAAATATTGCATGCTGAGAAGACAAACCTTAGCTATGAAAGTCTTAATGAATTAAATATCCAGATAATGATTCAAATTAAAATTATTATGACAGAGCACATCCATGCGTGTTCTTAATAAACACCATCACAATGATCACAGTTGCAATAAGGCTGTCTATGTAATTCACTCCCGAGGATGACCTCAAAGGAGATCAAAAGTACTTGGGTAGGAAAAAACTATGGTGCCTCCCTTGATGAATTTCATCTTAACATCAAGAAACTGATTAGAGAACAAGAAAGAATTATCATAAAAATAAATAGACATAATACATCTATATTAATGAAACTGTTTATTATAAACAGAGCATTTACTTAAATATTTGTCTCTATAAAAAGAATGTATAAACATAAAAATGTCTTAAAATAATCGTTGGATATATATATATATATATATATATATATATATATATATATATATATATATATATATATATAAATAGTAATTTTTAAAGTAATTCATGAGTTATTTTTTAAATCCAACATTATTTCTTATTACTGTAGACATTATATTGGGTCAATGTTTTTGCATAGATACACCTGATATTTTTCAAACTGTTAACATTTACTTGACTAGAGATCAAGATGTTCCACCAAAGAAACATGTGCCTTCCAAATAATGTGCATTTCTTAAATATGCTAATCAAGTCTGTTTTCATGAAAAGAGCTTTCCCAAAATGGTAATGCACGTGTCGATTAAAAGCAGTTTCCCTGATTGTAAAAAACAAATACAGGTTTGATTCTTGTGTTATTTTTGTCCCCGTGATTTCAGTTACATATACTATCTCACTACCTGATCTAAGGTTGAACTCACAAGCACAAGATAACAGCAAAATTTGACTAACCAAGATCCATATCCACCACATCACCATCACAAATGACGTAGTGTTAGAGTCTTTAAACCCAATGTCAGGTAGTTTCAACATTTTCTTATCACAGCAGCTTTGAACTGCATTTGATAGTTTTGTTTTGATTTTTATGTGTATATTAATTTCAGTAATTAAAATATAATGAAATATAAGAAAAGTATAACATATAAATTTCCTTAATCAATGGATTTGTGCAGTCAGGCTTTATCGGGAAACAAACCTGCTTCGTCTGTTTTGAATGAAGCTTTTATTTTGAATGTTTTACTCTTCTTTCAAGCTATCTCAACTATAAACTTTATAGTAATAAGATGTATATATACATATATATATTTATTACTTCAAACATTATTTTTAGTGGATACCAGTATTTGAGTAGATGCTCTGTTTTATTTTAAACAGCATTTATTTTGTCTACTGGCATTCATGATAAAAAAAAAAACATTAAAGTAAATATGCCTTTTGGCAGGATACTCAAATATAGATATCCAATAAAAATAACATTTGAAGTAATAAAAATGTGTTGGATTAAAAAGAAATCCACAAATTCTTTAGAAATAGGTGAAGGATAAATTCTCTTCTAAATTATACAAAAATGAAAATAACACTGACATCTCATTTTAACATATTTGCCAAAATTAGCCAAAAATATCTTGAAATACTAAAGAGTATATTTATTCAATAAAATCAACTTTGGCTTTTGGTTTCAACCACAGCCTCCAGATGACTTTGGAATTTCCTGGAACTCTTCTAGACAGTCTCCCTGGTGAATGTTGCCATAATCCTTTCCTTTAGTTCATCTTTGGTGTTACAAGGAGTTATTCTTTATACAACATGTTTAACTCAGCTGAATCCCATAGATAATAATCAAGAGGGTTGCTGTGTGGGAGTTAGGGTCCAGGTGTAAGGGGTGATGTGGTCGCAGAAATTGTCTGACAGCCATGACTAGGTTCTCCTGCTTGTGTGGCATGGAACAGAGTCCTGTTGCCAGATACAGTTTCTTCCAGCAGCTACCCTCTTGAACCCAGGCATCAATTCCTTCTCAAAGTACTTGATGTAAGACTTTACGTTGATTCTGAGACCGTGTGTGGGAAGATGAACAGAGGCATAACATCATCATCACAAGTGATCACTCCAAACACCAAATGATGCTGACTGGATGTATCATCCAACTCTTTCCGAATCCTCTGCACTGTCTTCATATTGATACCCAAAAAACTCTGAAATGTTTGTATCGAAGATTCTGGTGTGAATGCCAGATATGGTCAGTACATTGTGGTCATGTTCATAGTTGATATTATTGGAGTGTTGTCTTTTTTTAAATAATTATTATTAATGCATTCATTATTTTTAGCTGCTTTTTACATGTGGATGAGGCTGTTATGGTCATATATTCCACAAGTATGAAGCAGACAGAGTTTGGTAGGTTCACATGTGTATTTAAATGGGTCCTAATTGAGCTATGGTCAGAAATATGCAATGTGAGTCTTCTTGATAAGCATATAGTAGTATGTCCAATATAATTATTCATGAATTTGTTTGATCAGGAATACCAAATTACTTAAGGGACAATTAAATTCATAAATAATATTGGTTCTCTATAATATGGAACTTTAAGGTGAGTCATCTATGTTGACAATGAGTTTAGCTGTTTTAACTTTTTTATAATAGATAATTAATTTAATTTTCATATTCTGGTTGACTGGTCTTTTGAAATTTTCTAAAGGAAAATTCATCAGGAATATAAATAATGTGTATTCGATTTTTATAGAAAATGTTGATGTTTATTGCTTTTGTCAGTATGTTCAGTTTTGTTGCTCTTTGCTTTAGAAAGCAATAATCTATTTTGTCGTATATATATATATATATATATATATATATATATATATATATATATATATATGTACTATAATAAAAAGAAAGAACAGTAAGATATATAATCGGATGTTCTTATTGATATTTTTTATTTTTACGAAATTTAAATTTACAGAACATTAATATTATAAATTAACTGATTTAAAATATGGTTTCTTTGCTACACAGGAATTACCATGTTTCAAAAACCGAAGCTAAAAGCTTAAAATTTAATTATATAATTAAATTAAAAGCATTAGTTCTGTTTCATGTGTGTATATATATATATATATATATATATATATATATATATATATATATATATATATATATATATAATTGTGTATTTGGAAAGCAATCATGTGCTTATACATTTATCATTAAAATCAACTGACAAGGTACTGTGACTAAGCTTTTCATTTAATTTTTCTTGTATTCATATAAGTGTTTTCTTTTCTGAACATAAAATGTGTAAAAATTGACAAAATGTTCTATATATCTGAGTGATTTTGGCTATTCTATTAGCCATCATCAAGGGTGTTTTGTTTTATTTTTAGCTGAATGTATAAATTTTTTATATCTTTCTATAGGGATGGAAATATTTTATTATTTTCCAAACATGGTTAGCATATTGTGGCCATGTTTATAGTTTTGTCCTTTTCTTTTTTATTATTAGTGCTGCCATTATTTTTAGTCATTTTTTACATGTGGATGAGGCTTGTATTACTTGTATTTTCTATAAGTACTATATATATATATATATATATATATATATATATATATATATATATATATACTAAAAGTAGATATTCATGTATGCTTGTAATATTGTACAAAAAATTGTATAGCAAATATATTTTTTCATATTTTTTAATTTTTTGTTATTTAATTAACATGTAGATGCAAATAAAGTCATTTTGAAAATCACATTTTGGGTTACTCAGTGCATGATACTGAAGAGTTGTTTTGGAACTTTTTGTCAAAAATGAATCAGGATTTGCCATTATTGCAAGTTGTTATAATTGGATATAAGTTAAAAATTTAAGAGAATAAATAAGAAAAAATAAATTAAAAATGAATAAATTATTATCCATATTGTGGATAGTATGTAGTTCAATAAAAAATAATTATAATTGGTTAAAAAATACAAGCTGTGAAGGAAAAAACAAAATCATGAACAAAATCATAAACAAAATTGTCTTAATACAAATTTAACTGATTTTTATAAATGGTGTCTTTTAAGACTGTCACTTTAAAAAATAATTTTTCTTGTCATACTTTAACTGATGTTAAAAAGTAAACAATATTTAATTTTTTCTTGCCATACATTAAATGACTTTAAAAAATAAACACCTTTTCTTTTTTCTTGCCATACATTAAATGACTTTAAAAAGTAAACAATGTATCTTTCTTGCCATATGTTAAATGACTTTAAAATGTAAACAATCTTTCTTTTTTCTTGTCATACATTAAATGGCTTTCAATTTTCTTTTATTACTAAGATTGATATAATTAATACAATTACAGTAACAACTGTGTTGGATGTTGTGTATGCACTTCTTGATCACAATTTTCTTCGATGATTCATCTTCCAACAGCTGAACAGAAGTAATCCTTTCAGAATAACCGAAAATGTGCGCAGATATTTAGGTTTTATTAATCAGGGACAAGGCTAAAAGCAGGAAACACCTTGTGGGAGTGTGAGTCACGTGGCTGATGAAAGACCTATACAGATTAACATGCAAAACATATCTCTCAGTCAGGCATTCAATTGCATATGCTCATAGTTTCTCCTTTATATGGCATGTCTCCTCAGGACATAGGCAATCATGGCCCTCCATAATTTCATGTCCCATGCAGTCCTAAATTAATTTTGTCTTTTCTTTATTTCTAAACTTTGTTCTGCCATCAATTTTCTAAAACTCGTCAAGTATCTTATATGCTGTTTTTCTACTTTTTGCCATCAATCTGTCCTGGGAGTTACATATTTTCCAAGTCCTCTTTTCTCATTATGTGCCCCAGAAGCATGAGTTTTCTTTTTGCTTCAGTTTTCTCTAAAACCTTGTCATTTCTCACTTGTTCAGTACATGGTATCCTCGGCATTTTACTGTAGGACCACATTTCTGTTGCTTCAAGTCTCTTCTTCATCATTGTGGAAATTGTCCAGCATTCATGGCCATACAGTAGGACAGATATCATGTAACTGTTCAGTACTCTTTCTTTGTTTCTGATGAACTTTTCCTGTCTCTTAATACTCTGCTTAGCTTTTGGAATGCATCTTTAGCTATGCCAATGAATCGTCTGATTTCCATGTCATATGTTAGAACACTTCCCAGTTAATTAAATTATTGTGCTTGCTTGATTTTGCTATCCACAATTTGTAATTTGGTGCACTCACCCTTTTGCTAATAACTATTCATTCTGTTTTTGAAATCATTAAGTACGGGAAGTTCTGTCATTGCAGATTTGTGTCCAGTTGTGAATATTGGAATATTCTGGTAGTTTGTGGGTCAAAATTTTTAAGCCCAAATTTCTAATATAGGATTTGTGACTTTTTATCTTTGTTATCAACCATCTTTTAAAGTAAGGAAATGTTTTAAACATGTTATATAAAGAATAAACCAGGAAAACATTAACTCGGCTTAAAATTAATTTATAAATCTCCTGGTCGAGTTAGTTCCCTAAAGTGTTATAAACTATAAAATAATATTACGCCTTTGGGAATATGTGTCATTAGCCAAGTTGGGTGGAGTTGCCTTCCTTTTTCTCTGGGTTAAAAAAATAATCATGCTTCCCAAATTACAAATTATTGGAAGAATTCAGGATTTTTTGAATTAGAAACATAAACAATTATGGGAAAGTAAGAAACACATTGTCATTGTTTTTCTTTTTTTCTCTTTATTTTTCATCCTTTTTTTTATAAAAAGTGTGGGACATATTAAATGGTTTTAATGGAGTGAAACATTTGTACTTTGATAACAAGTTTATTTTAGCTTTAATGAGAAAAAAAAGAAAAAATGTTCACCAAGAAAAGCTGATTTGGTTGAGGAAATGGGAAAGTTATTTTGATGTAAAAATGCCATTGTTACTTAACATCTACATATAAATTATGTACATACCTATTTACAGAGCCTGCTTTTTTCTATCTTCATTTATATATGTTATAAATTAAGCTAATTACTAAAGGATCAAAAAATTTTGCAGATATTGACAGCAGATATATATATATATATATATATATATATATATATATATATATATATATATATATATATATATATATATATATATATATATATATATATATATACAAGTATATAATTGGTATATATGGAATGAATTCCAATAACCAACAATTACTATTCTTAAAAGAATGCTCAATGCATATATATATATATATGCTCAATATATATATATATATAGGCACGGTGGAGTAATGGATATCGGCTGGGATTGAGGAATCGGAGAGCCGAGTTCGAATTCCAGTCGAATCCATTACATTCACTTACGTGCTAATACCCTTGGGAAAGGTATGAATCCTCTTCTTCTCCCTCCAGCTATGGGTAAAATAGCAGGACAGACTGGGTTCTATAGCCTTGGATGACAACTGGTCTAGGAGAAGGACAACTCTGAATTCAAAACCTGTGGAGGGTCGTTTGGGAACTTTGTGGCATTCAGTGCACCAGGTCTCTGTATTCGTCCCTCCAAAAAGTGTGGATGGTCCTGCACGAGGCCTTCACCACTATAATCAAATCTCATGTGCCGGTGTCAGGCTGTCGGGCTGTCGGTTTCCTGGAAACTGATCTGCTTGACCCTCATACATCGAATCTCGATGGGAGAGTCGATTATATATATATTTTATTATCTCAATATATATATATATATATATATATATATATATATATTTTTATTATTTATATATATATGCTCAATATATATATATATATATATATATATATATATATATATATTTATTCTGCATAATGTCACCACAAATGTATCCACACATTTCTGGTGTCTGTTTTCAATTTTAATTTTAGGTCAGTGAATCAGTAGTGATTTATGAATCTGAAATTAATTCATATTTATCTGTATCGCACTCATTTAAACCATTATTTAACTCCTGTCTTTAAAACTTCTCTTCAAATTTTAATCCCCACCTTCACCTTTAGGCTTTGCTGTTCTTCTTTCTTCTGTTACACCTCTCTCTACAGCTTTCATACATTTCCCTCTCACACTTGTTTTCCACTCCCACACAAACACTCTCACTAAAATTTTGTTTTTTATACCCAGAGTTATATTTTCCAATTTCTTTTTGAATTCGTAGGTCTGATGATTTGGATCGTGATTACGATTCGAAACCATGGAATATTAGTGTTTGAGCCGTTTATATATATATATATATATATATATATATATATATATATATATATATATATATATATATATATATATATTTGTGTATTTAGGCAGCAAATTCCCTTTTAGGCATGTCTGATTGAATAAATTACAGACATTATGTCCGCTAATTTTTAACAAAATCCATTCTTACTCACAAATAACCTTCTGAGAGAAATGTGTTATAGCTGTTTAAATTTCTTTTATTTTCATTTCCCAAGTACTTTCGATCTTCTTCCAAGATCATCTTCAGAGGTGCAAGTAATACAAAACTATATATTGTTCATTAATATAAGTATTTATAAAAAGTTGTGCATTGTTACCCAATCGCTGTCATTTTTTCATTATGCTTTTAAATGCAAAACGGTTGACAATGTGTTGAATGTTCATTAGAATGTGAAAAAAAATTATCCATTATGGAATTTTTTCTCTTTATGTTATAATGTCATGGTCACACGTGCATTAAATATATATGCTGTCTTGTGGGTACTCCTGTGCTGGAAAAAACGATGAGACAATTATAATGTAACATATACTTGAGTATGGTGACACCAGATACCTTGTTCAAGATTAGTTGACTTTTTGTGCAAATGTGGTCGAAATAGTGATGCAATTAATTGATTAACAAATTGACAACCTTGGGTAGACGTCAAGTATGCAGCTTGGAAATAGTAAGATACTGTTAATGCATCAATCCATCAATTTACCTGTGTTGAATGTGACAGAGTATGTCTCCCTTGTGCAGGCCTCATTAGCCATGAAAAGAGACATATTGGTAGACAAATTAGGATTAATGCCATGCTGGGAATAACTTAATACATGGAGTGTAGCATAAAACCTGTATTAACTATTCTGCTCTCACCCATCACATTGAGCAACCTGAACAGAATTTACAAAATAGATCAGGTCAATCATTATTTTCTCTCTTCTTAATTCTTTTTCTTTTATTGTTCTCTCTCCTTAATAGTAGTCTTTCTCATATTCCTTAATACTCAGTAATCACTTTGCATCTTAGTAGCTTTAGTGCCTTACTTGGTGCAGAATTTAGGTGCAATTTCAATCGTTATCCTCTGTCTTCATAATTATTGTTCTTTTATTGTTCTCTCTCCTTAGTAGTTTTTCTCATATTCTCTAACACTCAGTAACCACTTTGCATCTTAGTGGCTTTAGTGCCTTGCTTGTGGGGGAATTTAAATGCAATGTTCATTGTTATTTTCTGTCTTCATAATTATTGTTCTTTTATTGTTCTCTTTCCATAATAGTAGTTTTTCTCATATTCTCTAACACTCAGTAAACCCTTTGTGCCTTAGTGGCTTTAGTACCTTACTTGGGGCAGAATTTAAGTGCAATTTCAATCGTTATCTTCTGACTTCTTAATTCTTGTTCTTTTATTGTTCTCTCTCCTTAATAGTAGTTTTTCTCATATTCTCTAACTACCAGTAGCCCCTTTGCATCTTAGTAGCTTTAGTGCCTTGCTTTAATTTAAATGCAATGTTAATTGTTATTTTCTGTGTTCTTAATTCTTGTTCTTTTATTGTCCTCTCTCCTTAATAGTGGTTTTCCTCATATTTTCTAACACTCAGTAACCCCTTTGCATCTTAGTGGCTTTATTGTCTTGCTTGCAGTGAGATGATTAAAAAAGGTTCCTGTAAGCATTGCAAATTACTTACTGGATTCAAGAGTCGCTGTCATTATTATCTGAATTAAACTAGTTATCAATGCTGACACTTGTATAAAGAGTCAACAGCTATCATATAAGTACGAATGCATGCACTGAGATGTAGATGTAATTGGGTTTAATGTTCAAGTTAATGTTGAAAACCACTGGGAGTGATGAACCCCTTATCCACCTAGAAGAAGGAAAATTCATATATATAAATATATATATATATATATATATATATATATATATATATATATATATATAATTGTGTATTTGGAAAGCAATCACTTGTTTATACAAGTTTTATTAAAAACAACTGACAAGGTACTGCGATTAATCTTTTCATTTAATTTTTCTTGTGTTCTTATAAGTGTTTTCTTTTTTGGAGTGTGTAAAAAATTGTCGAAATGTTCTGTATATCTGAGTCATTTTGGCTATTCTATTAGCCATCCTCAAGGGTTTTGTTTTATTTTTAGCTGAATGTATAAATTTTTTATATGTTTCTATAGCGATGGGAATATTTTATTATTTTCCAAACATGGTCAGCACATTGTGGCCATGTTCATAGTTTTGTATTTTTCTTTTTTATTATTAGTGCTTCCATTATTTTTAGTCATTTTTTACATGTGGATGAGGCTTGTATTACTTGAATTTTCTATAAGTACTATATATATATATATATATATATATATATATATATACTAAAAGTAGATATCCATGTATGCTTGTCATATTCTACAAAAATTAGATGACAAATAATTTTGCCTACCTTCAGTGCTAAACTGTATATGTTGTTCTTGCCTATCTCTGGAATATTTGGTATTGTTGTGGTGAATCGTTTTGTTGTTGCAGAAGTGTGTGCGTGTGTGAGTAAATTTGGATGAGAATCTCAGAGAATGATAAATATATATATAAATCTACTTTGGCATATTTTTGCAGATAAACCAGTGTTATCAAAAAAAAAAATTATTTTACAAAAACAAAATCTACATTAGTGATAAGAAAACTTAATTGACATTCGGCATCTGAATTTTGAAGACTGTAATTGACAGAGAAGCAAGAAACTGGAAGTGACTCCCACAGGTGAGAAATGCAAGAAAAGAAACTATTAGAAAAGAATATATGATTACATATAACTATTTCAACAGTGAATCAATATAGATTCTGTAAGTTAAGGTAAATTATGGAAGATGCTAAGTGATAGAATTTAATGCCCGATAAATGAAAGGGAGTAAATGTTGTTATTGTTGAATTCGACTTTCAGTTAGGCTGAAGTATATTTATTGGCATTTCTTAAAAATTTAAATTTTTGAATAAACCAACATTTTTACTTCTGTTTATAAATACACCTTTGAGCAAATTAATTGAAACAAAACAAATAATTCCATTATTATTTACTTTTTTTTAATATTTTTCCAGTGAAACATGACTAAGTGCACATGTTACTACTTTGTCTGTCCATTTCAGGAAGTCGTTCCTTACAGATTGACCACAGATTCTGGACTGGATTTAAATCAGGGGATTTTCCAAGCCAGTCAACAGTACTTTGATTTGCTCACTGGTAAGGCTTGCCAGTGTGTTCGTGCAGCATTACAATTTTCATATGCTTGTACAACTAATCGACAGTCAAGACAATAGTGTATGGGTGTGATGAAAATCTGATGTAGTATTTTTCAAGGGCAAATAAATTTCATCATACACCTGAAAATAGATTCATATTACTGCCCACCACTGCAAATGACATAATCTGAGGAAAAATTAAAATTGATTACATCCTGTCACTCCAGTGAGTCGAAAACTGTCCGTATGATGAAAGAAAGGAAACTTAAGTGGTTGTTTCAAGTAATTTGCACAAAGGGTGTACTTTTGGTAAAATAAAATCCTTACATTTGCCTTGATAAAGTCCATCAGACAACAAAATGAGTTTGTTAAGAAAAGTTTTTGCTTTTATATTTTCTTTTGTTTACAGTTTTTCCTTTCATACTGTCTTTTTACAGATGTATTGTTAGTTATATCTATATTTTTACACACACATACATAAATACATACATATATTTATTTATTATAAACTGTTACATTGGAACATTGAAGTTACCACAACAAAAGCACATATTTGTATATTGCTATATTGTAATGTACAGAAAAATATTTGAGAATATGAAAGGATTATGATCAAAATAAGTAGACATAATGTTTGCAATTTATCGAATCAGACACACCTAAAACACTATATATATATATATATATATATATATATATATATATATATATATATATATATCTGTATATATATATATATATATATATATATATACACATTTCATTAAATAATATAGACAAGTGTTTATTTATTTTATGTAAATTTTTTTCGTAACATCTGATAAGTTTAATAATATTATTGTTAAACGAAGAAAGACATTCACAATATTGATCCATATTTTTTTTATTAATACAATCTAAGCTTTCGGCTTACATAAGCCATTATCAAAGATGTCAATTACAACATATTAAACAATATATGGACAAGAAAGTGATGATAGTCTGTCAATGTTTACATAGATGATTTCTAAGCAACGATAACCACGTGCATATAAGACGCTTCAAGCGAAAATCGCATCGCATCTCATGACATCACACATGACCACACGAGAGTGAATTGGAGAACTATAAAGTATGGGAAGCCGTTGGTATAAACCAATGGCTTCTGTTACCAATTATAGACATTTAAGAATATTTGTAGAGATGCCATAATTGATTTTGTTTAGGTTGGGTTTTAACTGTTTGATGTATAATGCTTCAAGGATTTTTAGTTTTTGTCTATTGTTTTCATGTTGAAGAATAATTGTTTTTTTCGACAAGTATTTTACGAAATTGTGTGTGCAGGCATGTTGTTTTAAATGCCTAAAAATGTTAGAGTTTTCATTCATATATATATATGCTAGCATATTCCTATGACCTATGTTCTAATAAAATCTGACAGTGTATATGCCATGATGAATCTGAAGAAGAAAAAAAAAGGAATAAAGGAACTGTAGTGCTAGCAATGATGATAACCAATTCTAGAGGCTTGCTGCCACTTGTTCCCTACTAATGACCACTAAATAAAATAATAGCATCAATGTTAAAAATAATAATAATGATCAAAAGAAAAAAAGAAAAGTTGGTCATCTCCCCGACGGGCTTATGCATTGTGTATCGCTATTCCAAAGTGGAACTCTTGGGAGAGAATCATAGTGGGATGTTGAGGCGGTTACTGTTTCAAAGATAAGGCATCCAAGATGTCTTGGTAGTCAAATCTTAATATTAGGAAACATCTTCAATTGAAAACCAGCTGAGAAGACTGGGTTATACGATTTAAAGGTAGTTCTAACTGGGTCTTACCTACAAGGTTATGCCTTTCTTTTATTAAAACCTGTCACCATCTCTCAAATATTTGGCTGTGATGAATGTACCTGATATAGTCTTTTCAGGTGAAGTGTCACAATGAGGATATTGAGCTTTGTATATTTTGTATCTCAATGTCACTTTGTTGGCAGGTTGCTCTGCCATAATAATAATAATAACAACAGTAGCAATACTTATTGCATCAAATTTGTTTTTCTTTCTCTTTTACAGGTAAGCTTTAATTATCAATACCTTTACCTGTTCAAATTACAGTAAGTGTTTTTCATTTTTGACCTTTACTTTAAATGATGCAATCCTGCATGAAAAGACCAACGAACATTTCTTACGCTTCTCACATGTTTTTTTTTCACAGAGAATAAAATAAGAATTGCAATAGTTTTTATATTTTCTGCTTATATTTTTATTCCAACAAGGGTAAAAAAAAAATTACAATTACATTTCAGGCCTTTATTCATTATTTTTATTTTTTTAATCAACCTCCAGGAGTTAATCAGTGAAGAATTTCATTGAAGAAGAAACCTTGTGTCAACTACTTCATTATTTTTTTAAAATGCTACATTCTGTGAAATGAGTAGCCATGGTCAAAGGCAAAATAAGTAACAAAATTGTTCAACAAATAGAATTAACAAAGTTTGCAATAAGCAATAACAAGAAAAAAGAAAAGAACATGGCCAAAAAGATAATATAAAGCAAACAAACAATATATGCAAGGCAAATTAACAATATAAGGCAAAGCAATAGTAATAAGGCAAAAACATTCACAAGCTGAAGAATTGGGGTTGACACATAAAAGCAAGTTCTGAGAAGTGAATGTAATGTTCTTACTTCAAGACAAG
This sequence comes from Acanthosepion lycidas, assembly GCA_963932145.1. NCBI lineage: Eukaryota > Metazoa > Mollusca > Cephalopoda > Sepiida > Sepiidae > Acanthosepion > Acanthosepion lycidas. The sequence continues at coordinate 83,864,158 of OZ010604.1, read as the reverse complement.
ATAGACCGGGACTGAGTCAGATAAAACCGAGAACTGGCCTATTTTATTGACTTGGAAAAAATTCCAGGATGCATTTGTATGCTTTTTCCTATAAAAGAGGAGGGCAATACATTTTGCAGTCATTCCTAAGGATTGAAACCAACACATCCCTTCAAAACATAAAGAATCATGACTCTCCACTGCTTGTTTTTTCTTTATTGTAAATTGTTGTGAATTCTAAGGAAAAATAATGGAGTGATTTCCCATTGCTTTTTTAGTGATAGAGAAATAAATAAAATAAATAATAATAAGACCAAAATTTCACCATAAAGGATCTGTAATGTAGTTGATCCTGACCAGGCATCTCGATTTCACTTACTTTCTCACAGATATTTTGTAAGGCTTCCCTCTGTCTTTTCTACAAATATTTTCATGGCAACTGCTCTAATGAGCTTTTTTTCCCTGGTGCCCAACTACATGAATATAAGCGTGCTACTAGATTGGCATCTAGGTCGCACACTTTTAGTGTTATCATAGCTAAATGCAACAGCCACTTCTACTCCAACAGTTTCTTTCCTTGCACTTCTCACCTGTGGAACTCCCTCCCATTTACTTGTTTCCCTGATAACTACAATCTTCAAAAAATCTTGAATCCTGTTCATCTTTTGTCCTCTCCTCAGTCCTCCCTATACTCAGTCTTCTCTTTTACTTTCATTCTCTATAAATAGATGTATACTAAGAATCATCAGGGTACAAAACCATAGTTCGACCAACCAATCAGAAACCTTTCACAACCAGGATATAGAGCCACAAGCCAGTAAGAAGCAGAGCAAAATGTTTGAAGTGGAGATATAGATGTGAATATAACCAGATAGAAAATCAACCAAAACCAAGAAAATCAACCAAAGAAGCAATAAATAAATTTTGTCCATTCCTTGATGCTGTGTTCATCATAGCATGATCAAAGCTAAAATGTGATATTTACATGACCAGCTGGTGACTCGAGAAGGTTACACTGTAAGAACATGCACCCTTTCATTCTTTTTTAAACAGCTCACTGCTACAATTGAAAAGAAACTTACTTTCCTTCACCCACATTGTAATTTTAATTTAAATAAATTTGCATTACAACTATTCAGACCTTCAGTTTACAGTCATCAGTAACAATATATCACTACTAATGAAATTTTGGAGTAATGTGTATAAACACAATAACATCTGCTTACCGATGATAATCGTCTGCCAGTCTGAATGGTAGCTGTAATATTATTTTTTTCCTTCTAAGGAAACATGCAGCTTTCATTAACCAAACAGCCAATGTTGTATGAGTTATATTTTTCTTCATTCCCTACCTATCAACAAAGGTAAAAGATATTTTTTTTATTTTTGTGTGCTTTTACAGTTAAATTTTTCATAGCGTGTATGAGAGTTCTTACTTTCCTTGTTTGTTAAGATGAAAAGAAATCTGTTTTCTTTGTATGCATGTGTGAGAAAAAGAGAGATAAGGGAAAAAATGAGGAAGTGTAAGTGTCACGTAGCTTGGTGAAGAAGATGGCAAATGTCACATAGCTTGGTGAGGAAGATTGGTGAATGGACCTTTTTTAAATCATGCTGTCATGAACTGCTGTCATATGCTACTGTATCTATCTCCTTATTGACCTGTCTAGTCTAGAAACTTTGCTTATATACTCTTCAAAGGGATCACAAAGTATGTTTGTTTATTGTTGGCAGGAATGCAATCTGTTGGTTGAAAAATGTTAAATATTTATTTTCAAAGGATTAATTTATTAACAGGAAGCTTGCGTGAATCCTCCATTTCAGAAACCATTTTTTGTTATTTGTTGTTTGACTGTCTTGCTCCTTATTTCCATCTTCACTCAACACCTTGTAAGGAAAGATTTGGTTTTCATTGACCAAACAGCCAGTGCTACATGAATTACACTTTTAAACACTCCTTAGCCATCAAGCTGGGATCAAATTGTAGTATCTGTTCTCCTCATCTCTTATAGTAATAGTAATATCAACCATTTCCTTATATGGAAATATTCGGTGTTCATTGACTGAGCTGGCAATCCTTCTTCCATTACACTTCTATTCTCTCTCCAGCTATTGACCTGGGAAGAGAGTGTACTATCTGTTCTCTACAACCTCTAATGGTAACGGTAATATTAGCCATTTCTTTATAAAGGAACATTTGGCATTCATTGACTGAATAGCCAATGCTACCATCGATCGAAGTCTATGAAATCTTTCTATTAAAACAATTTTTCAGGGCAATAGGTTTCTCAAGTTCACAAACTGTTAACGGTCTTTCCAGTATTGTTGATGGCTTCCTGCCTAACCTTTCGTTTGAAGTAAATGAGGAACATCAACATTTTGCTAATATCCTTATTTTTTCTTTGAGTTACTTGTGCTGTCCATTTAAGTTGTTACTACAGTTGAAAGTCCTCACATGATGTAGGCTCCATTATTTGGTACAGTTCTTTGTGATTCTGTTGTGCCAGTCCATATGGTTTGAAGAAGGATGGTTCTTGTATAGGGGTGCAGACTTCATTAACTCAAACTCATTTTTAGTTGGTGATTTGAGAAAATGGTTGTATAATCATTGATCTGAAAAAAAGCTAGTGAAAATGAAGATGATAAAAATTCTTCTCCTACTTCTTCTTCTTCTTCTTCTTTGTTGTTGTCTTGTACTTCTTTTTCCTCCTCCTTCTCCTCTTCCTCTTCTTCTTCATCGTCTACTACTTCTTCCTCCTCTTCTTCTTCTTCCTCCTTCTCTTCCTCTTCTTCTTCTTCATTATCGTATTCTACTTCTTTTTCCTCCTCTTCCTCCTCCTCCTTCTCCTCTTCCTCTTCTTCTTCTTCTTCTTCTTCTTCATCTTCTTCTACTTCTTCTTCCTCCTCCTCTTCTTCTTCTTCTACTGCTTTATCCTCTTCCTCCTCCTCCTTCTTAATCTTCTTCTTCTTCTACTTCTTCTTCTTCCTCCTCTTCTTCTTTTTCATTGTCTTCTACTTCTTCATCCTCCTTCCTCCTCCTCTTCATCTTCTTCTTCTACTTCTTTCTTCCTCCTCCTCTTCCTCCTCCTCCTCTTCTTCTTCTATTTCTTTTTTCTCCACCTCCTCTTCTTCCTCTTCATCTTTACATTCTATTCTTCTTCCTCCTCCCAGTTTAAAATGGTTGACAATGTTTTATGTACAGATTATTTCAGCCTGTTTATGCATTCATATAAAAGTTGAGAAAACAGCCATAATATTTATTATTAGAGTAACATTGACTAATATTTTTTATGCAAATTCCTTTCTACTAAATCTGATTAAAAAAGCAGTATTGGCATAAATATTTATAATGCAAAGATATAAATAGAAAATTGACTTTTCCAGAAATATTACAGTTTTTAAACTGAAGAGAAATTATTTCTTTGATGAAATCAAGAAAAATAATTTTTTAGATTTATTGTTTTTATTTTCATCTCATTTTTTTAAATGTTGCCTAACAACAAACCTACCATTTCATTGCCTAACAACAAACCTACCATCTGTTCATCCATTTTGGTTTTGAGAAATGTATAAATGTCAAAGGAATATTTGTCTTGTGCTTCAGGATTTTCATGACATGTAGATTATAAATCAAATTGATAAGGGTTGAAGATTGTTGAATATTTATTGAAGAAAACAAAATTTGAATGATTTGTCAATTTATATCATTATGATAAAATAGATTTCATTTTGTGTGTCACAAGATTTTTCGCTCAAAGATATGATTAAAGTTGCTATCATCTTTCTTTCTTTCTTCCTTTCTTTCTTTCTTTCTCTTGCCACCTTGCTATCATCTTTCTTACTTTCTCTTGCCACCTTGCTATCATCTTTCTTTCTTCCTTTCTTTCTTTCTTTCTCTTGCCACCGTGCTATCATCTTTCTTTCTTCCTTTCTTTCTTTCTCTTGCCACCTTGCTATCATCCTTCTTTCTTTCTTTCTTCCTTTCTTTCTTTTTTCCTTCCTTTCTCTTGCCACCTTGCTATCATTTTTCTTTTTTTTCTCACTGGATGACACTTTCTCTTTACATCATTGCTGTCACCTTTCTTTCTTTCTTTCTTTCTCAATGGACATCACTCTCTCTTTACTTCCTTACTATCACCTTTTTTCTTTCTTGTTTTCTTTCTTTTTCATTGGATGATACTTTCTCTTGCCACTTTGCTATTATCTTTCAGTCTTTCTTTCTCACTGGGTGGCACTTTTTCTTTAAAATCCTTGCATTCAACTTTTTCTTTCTTTCTTTTATTCTTTCTTTCTTTTCATTTATTTCTAACTTTCTCAATGAATGGCAGTTTCTCTATACATCCTTGCTATCATGTTTCTTTCTTTCTTTCTTTCTTTCTTTCTTCGCCACCTTGCTATCACCTTTTTTCTTTTGCCACCTTGATATTACCTTTCTTTCTTTCTTTCTCACTGAATAGCATCTTGTCATTATATCCTTGCTATCACCTTTCTTTCTTTCTGTTTTCTTTCTTTCTTTCTTTTTATCTTTCTTTGTGCATATGTTTCTGCTTATTTTCATATGTTAAACTTAAATATACCTCTCGACTGATAATAGCTGCCACAACTTCAAATGCCTTGAGAACTTCCTCCATTCTCCCCAAACCAAGCACCACCATTTCCAACCCAGCCATCTGAAATTTGGCCGCCTCTTCATGCTTTCTTTGAAAAAGATTTAGATAATTGTCAATTCATGACAAACCAAATAAACACATGGTTATTTTTACACTAAAAATAAAAAAAAAATTGAAAGAAAAAAAAAATGAATGAACCTGATATTGAAAGTTCAGGTCAGAAATAATTATTTGTAGAAATAAAGAAACTGACATTTCTCTTTTGATTAAAATGTTGTCTGGAGTAATATAGATATTTTCAGACAGAAGCCTTATGCTGATTCTGTTAGTCTTTTGGGGGCAATTAATATGCAGTCTGTCTGAAAATTGCATGCATTCTTTCTGAAATGTACTCATAGATATCAGGTAAAAATTAAGAATTTTTCCTGATAAGAAATAAAGGTTGTAATTAAGTTTGGAAAGAAATGTTTTGAGATTTAAGATTAAATAAAACTTTATTTTTAATTATTTTATTTTTTTTTTGCTAAATATCAACAAATAGATGTCTCAAGCCCCTCAAAGTTGAGGGTTACAGTTGAAAATTTAAAATGTTAATGATGAGTGAGTGGGGGATAAAAATAGAAGAAAGGGTGATGGAAAGTGAATATTATGGGCATAAGGAGAATGAAAAACTAAAAAAAGAAAAATACACATGTGAAGTGAAAAAACCGTCAGAGTGTAACTTTCTTCTTACATTTAGAACATGGGGGAAATGAAGATGATTCAACTCTATGGAAGTAGCATGGCATGTCTTAGCTGTGAAGATTTTAACTGGCTGGACTAAAGAATGGTGCTCTTCTGTATATTTGCCATGGAAATCAGTCAGTTATGTGCCATACGTGATATACACTTAGGCAATCGTGTATCTTTTGCATGACTGACAAGGCAGAGTTTTTCCTGCAGTAGGTTGCCGTTCAAGACTATAGAACACGATCTGTTCTGCTACTTATCTGTAGCTGGGGGCAGAAGTAGAGGATCTGTACCTTTCCCAAGGATACGAGCACATAAGTGAATGTTATGGATTCAACTGGAATTTGAACTCGGCTCTCTGATTCCTCAATCTGAGCCATTATCCATTACTCCACCGTGCCTCACTGGATAATCATAGGCTTACAATGCTGCATTTGTTAGAAAGTGATCACAAAGTAGAAAATGCCATCTGCCCCTGACAAGACCACATAAATGATTTTGAATGAAGAGTGAGAAGACCCAGCCCAAAGATAGCTTCAAAGCATGTGGTCCAATTTCTCTGGTCAGAATGTACGTCACAGGCTGGAATTCATCAGAGGATTTTAACACTATACACTGACAGTGTACTACTGCATAGAAATGTTATGAGTGGATTGAGGAGTTTAATAGTGGCTGCATAAGTGTGATACACAAAGAAGGAGGAGGGTACCTCTCAAACCTCACGACTGACAAGAAAATTCAGTAAGCCTGGTAACAGTGAAGTGGCAAGTTATCATCAAAGAATTAGCATATTGTCTGCAGATTCAGATCACAGCTTTGATGTTAGTAATATCAAAAGTATTATTGAAAAGAAACCTTCATTGTATTGAGGCAAATTTTCACTTGAGGTATGGAGGCTTTACTGTTTTCTTCACTCAGGTCTTTAATCAGCAAAGTTCTAAGAAATAGAACTCAAACCTTTCAAAAACAGAACTATGATCATGACACCTTCTGAGCAGAGAAATTGAATCACTGCTCTTTTCTGCACACTGCTAGCGGAGCGGCCATGTTTACATTGTAACAGCAGCAAGAAAACTGGTGTGATCGAGCTCAAACTGTGATCATGTGACCACAATTGTATCAACTATAAGTACACATGAAGACAGTGTGACAAACCTAAAGATATCTCATGGTGAAAGTGTGGATAATTCTTGTCTTACCCTCGTATCTTTACAAGAGTCAGATCAGGCCAAAAATGGAGTATCTATCTTACATGTTTCTAAGTCTACCAATCTATCATCATCATCATCATCATCATCGTCTGTGTGCTGCATTCCTTTACGACATTGACTATCATGGCTCTCGAAAATTTCTTGCTTTTGTAGCTTTTAGTAATTTTTTCTTTTTGCTATCTCTCCTAAACTCTGTTCTGCCATCAATTTACACAAGATTGTTAGGTATGTTATGCACTGTTTTCTTCTATCCCTCTTGCCTTAAATAGGTCTTGTGAGTGTCAGATTTTCCAAGCCCTCTTTCCTCATAATGTGCCCTAGAAATTTCAAATGCTTCTTTCTAAAGTATAAGTGTCCTTTTCATTTCTATTTTCTCTAGAACTTCATCATTGCTCATATGTTCAGTCCATGGTATTCTCAGCATCTTTCTGTAGAACCACATTACTATCAACTTATTTCTTCTTCATCTGTGTTGAGATGGTTCAGCATTCACTGCCATATTGAAGGACTAATATCACATAACAGTTTAGCACTATTTTCTTTGTTTCTAATGAAATTTTCTTGTTTCTTAATACTTTGCTTAGCTTTTGGAAGGTATCTTTTACTAGCTAACTAGTCACTAGAACTTTCAGATTTCAGTGTTGTTATTTTCCTTCCTCCGTTAAAACACTTCCTAGATAGTTGAATTTTTGTACTTGCTTGGTTTTGGCATTTTCAAATTTGTAATTTGCATGTTGAGCTGCTGCCTCTTTTGTTAATGACTAGGCGTTCCATCTTGCAATCTTACACATTTACAAGTCCAAGATTTGCCCATAAAATGAATATTGCTGTCACATCTGTTAGCTCCCTTGTGCCTTTTCTATAAATATTTTCATGCTAATTGTTCTAATGAGCTTTCCTCTTTGGTACCTAGACTTTATGAATTTAAGCCATAATATAGCTTCCCTCTGCCTTTTCTATAAATCTTTTCATCATACTTGTTCTGATGAGCTTTCCTCTTTGGTACCTCAATTTCATGAACTTAAGCATAGTACTA
>OZ010604.1:83846596-83854096 GCA_963932145.1 Acanthosepion lycidas | reverse complement strand
GAAAGAAATTCTGGTATTTTTCTTTTTCTGTTGTTTGATTTTCATTGGTTAATCAGGTTCCACATATATTTAACTTCTTAAGCAATGTATATTTGTAAGTGTATGTGTGTGTATGTTAAATGTTAAATGCATGTGAAACCTGATTAACCAATGAAAATCAAACAGAAACATAAAAGATTGAGCCTATCCCCTTTCAGGCGGGTTTTAAATTTAGAGTTCTCCTTCTAGACTACCTCAAAAGAAGAGGGCCGTATTTGACCTGCTATTTAACCCGTAGATGAAGGAAGATGAAGGGCTAGTCCTAGGGTCTTGTGATCCTATATAATCTATGATAAGGGACCCCCTCTCTGCTACATGCCAATTTTCAGAAAGTACTATTCATATAAAATAAAAATATTATTGTAACCTAATCATGTACAGTAATGGATCATATGTAATATAGGCAAACAATTCAACTAGAAAAAACTGAAAATAAATACAGTGTATCTAAATACAAATTAGAGACATGTCATTAGAGATCATTCCATCTTCAATAAATAGACAATGATTTGTGCCAATTTTTAACATCAACTTGAAATTTTTCTTGCTAAAAATTTTGGCTTGCAAGTGGCAATAGCAAAATATGTTATTGATCATAATGATGATGATGATGAATCACTAATATTGACTTATAATGATGATGATGATGAATCACTAATATTGACTTATAATGACATGTCATAATATTAGGTTGGTGCAAAAATAATATCGTTTTTTGATGTATTTTTTAACGTCAAAAAACGATATTATTTTTGCACCAACCTAATAGATCATTGTATCTTAAATAAATCAACAATATTTTGTGGTAATTTTTAACATCAACTTGAGATTTTTCTTTTTAAAAGTTGAATAATTTTAACACATTCAACATTATGGATAAAAAATTTATATAATTTTGTATAGTATTTTTCCAGATTTAGCATGAGCAATACAAATTAATAGATTTGGATGAATAAAAAAAAAATCCAGAATGATGTTAAAATCCTTGAAAACTTTTCATCCTTTAATAGTCAGTTGTGCTTAAATTAATTTCTAACATATATAAATGTAGGTAGCAAAAAGCAAATATTGATAAGATAGCATGAGTTGCAAAGTCTGGGACCCCCAATCACGTCTGCCCCCCACCCCAAATCAAAGATGGATTCATGCCTTTCTTAAGTGAAGGTGAGCATAACAAACTTGTCCAGAATTCTAACTTAGCTTTTCCCAATTTCTCTTACTGAGTTTATTGTGGGAGGAAGTATGTATGCTGGTGTTTGAACTGGGAAAACAATTGTCTCCTGGAATGTTTACCCCACTACAAAAATGGCAGACTTGCCTCCTACAATATTTTGGAGACCAAAGATTTATTTTTATATACGAGTTTTAAAAAATGTCTCTGGTAAGTGATATACTGTAGCGGGTTGAATGTGCAGCATACCAGGTGTAAAGTGAGAGTGGGAAAAAGGAGTATGCTTAACCATGACTGACAGTTTGGTAGTTATCGCTTTGTGCTTGTTGCATTGATAGGATCGTTCACTTACTGTGTTTACAGGAGGTTGTTTACAAAGCCTAATGGTCAGACAGGTAGTCAACTGTGCATCCAGTCTCTCTCTGCTTTATAGTGTTGTCCTAATGTCCGGGTTCTTATAGCCTATATAAGGGAAACATGTATTTAAAAGCATCTGGCAAACATGATTCATCTCAGTAATGCCTAGCAGTCTGATATATTTGTGTTTTTTTTAAAAATTGTTTTGAGTAGAGTGTGGCATGTGTGTAACTTAGCTAGACAAAATTGGGGTCTAGTTAGAGATATATATTTTCTAATAATTGTGTAAATTTGACTTTAATTGTTTTTATCTCCAACTATGTGTAATCTGTTTTTCTGCTACAAGTTGTTAAGTGTTACACTACCCGAAAATATGTGTTTTATAGTACCTGAACATATAAAATGTGTTACAATACTCGAACATATAAAATGTGTTACAATACTCGGACATATAAAATGTGTTACAATACTCGAACATATAAAATGTGTTACAATACTCGGACATATAAAATGTGTTACAATACTCGGACATATAAAATGTGTTACAATACTCGAACATATAAAATGTGTTACAATACTCGAACATATAAAATGTGTTACAATACTCGAACATATAAAATGTGTTACACTACCTGAACATATAAAGTGTGTTACAATACTGGAACATATAAAATATGTTACACTACCCAAACATAAAATGTGTTATGCTATTCAAACATATAAATCTGTTACAATACCTGAATATATAAAATGTATTACACTACCTGAGCATGTAACATGTTGCACTCCTTGAACATATAAATATGTTACAGATCCATGCAAAATATGTATGATGGACTATATTAACACAATTTGGATGTTGCTTTTTTTATTCTGTTGTTAACATTTCACTCAGTTAGAACATCATCAGAGCAACTGCAAAAATTAAGGAAAAGTCAGTGGCTTAGTAATGAATTTCTCTTAATGTATTCAGTTTTTCTGATGATGTTCTTATTGTGTGAAACATTGACAACAGAATAAAAAAAATTTAAACATCTAACTATTTTTTACATATTCTATCCTACATACTTCATTCAAATATTTCATATCTTGCAAAATATATGCATTAAGATAAATATTTTGTTTTATGTTCACAGATTCTAATTGCCTTGAATAAATATTTGGATGGAAGTCTAATATATTTTGGCTCAAAAACTTGTTTCTATTTTGGCATTTTTATTTTGATGTTCAGTGTTTCAGATTAAAACAAGACTGAGATTGTAAACTATTTGCTGGGTGAAAGAAGAATACAGAGATTTTCTTGGAATTCATTTTAAATGTCATAAATAAAATATCGTGCTTGGTTACATTATTTCCTGTTTTGAATTAAGTGGGAAAAAAAAACTGCTATTTCTTTATTATATCATCATTTCTTCAATGAAAAGCAGGAGTTAACTTGTAAATAAGTCTGGCATTTTTTCCTTTTGTTTTTTTAATCATTTCACCCCAAGGAAGGCAACAAAAACACTAAGATGCATCGGGCGGGGGGGATACTGAATGTGAACAAATGTGAGAAAAAGAAAAACATTATTTAGGAGAGAGGTCAATAAAAAAACCAAGAATTATGATGACAGAAGATAACAATTGACTTTGTATTTAAATTTTTGAAGATCAAAGTTGATTGGAAAGCAAGAAGTTTGAAGAGAGTCCCACATACGAGAAGTGTGATAGAAGAAACTATTAGCATAGAACTAATGGTTGCATCTAGCCATTTCAACTGTAAAATGATGAGACCTTCCTACCAATCTGGTACTGCACTTAAATTCATAAAAGATAGCTAGAGCAGAATTGGTCACCTTGTTTAAGAAGTATCAAGCTCTAATAGAGTGAAAATATGTCTACCAAGCAAACAAATATGACCATAGAATTACATGTGGAAGTGTTACAGATCAATATATCACCAGTTAACTGGTTAGCAAAAGTTGTTAGATACAAAACTAAAGCAGAACACTTTTTTTTTTCTTCTAACTCTAAATATGGGGACTAGTTAAGATTTCATATAGAAATGGTGGTATTATGGTGACTGTTAAGAATGTATTGTTTTTGTGTAAGGAAAAATTATAGTATGTTTGGGTCAGTGATTGTGGTTAGCTAAGTTTAAATGTGGGACTGATGAAGATGAGCCTCCTGTACCCACTTTTGTCCACGTACTGTATTTTTTGCATATCTAGAAATAAATATTACAGTTTTTTCTTCTATTAATTCTATCTTCTTCTTCTTCTTCTTCTTCTTCTTCTTCTTCTTCTTCTTCTTCTTCTTCTTCTTCTTCTTCTTCTCCCCATTTTCCTCCTTCTTGTTCTCTTTCTCCTTACCCTTCTCCTCCTCCTCCTTCTTCTTCTTTTTCTTCTTCTTCTTCTAAGCACTGTGTCCCCTTCAGTTTGAAAAAAAAATCTGTTAGCATAAAACTTGTGGTGACATCTAGCCATTTCAACTGCAGAATGATGAGACCTTGCCACCAATCTAGTACTGCGCTTAAATTTATATAATTTAGGTACCATAGAGGAATTTTTATCAGAACAATTAGCATGAAAGTATTTATAGAAAAGGCACAGGGAAGCTATGTTATAGAAGTGGGAAAGTGACTGAAGCTGATATGCCAGTGACATTGCAGATTCTTCATTGGATATTATCAAGGACTTCTAAATATATAGCAGGAGAACCGAATCAGATGTGGTAGTAATATTCTAAGCATGGTCTAATGGTAAACTTTGACTTTTTCAACATAATCTCCTTCATTGTTAAGGCAATTAATTCTATTGTGAAAATTAATTGCATATATAGATACATCAATAAGACAACTGCATTATAAATTAAATTTAAACAATTTTTTTTAAACATAAAATCCTTTATTGTCAATGCACTTAATTCAGTGCATTTAATATGCATCACATTAATAAAATATTATGCAATGAAAATTTCAGATCAAAATTCATGTAACAGGCTATGGAATTATTGATCCACTTTATACAAGAGTGGATCAGACAAAATTCAAATGAGAGTCACTGTGCAAAGAATTTGAAGTGGAAAAATCAGGCGTGGCTGACCACATATGGAGAGAGAAAGGAGATCACCACCCTCTGTGGGATCAGGTTGAGATCATAGATAAAGAACACCATTGGAAAATTCGTAAACTTAAGGAATCAGCACATATGCTAGGCCACAAAAATCTCCTGAGCCGACCAAGCATAGAAATGAATACAATATGAAAACCAGTAATAAGGAGTGCCAGAGAAAAGTGATAATAACAACGAAAATTGCAATATGAGCTCTGATAAAATATGCAATGATAACAGCAAAAATTGCAATATGAGCACTGGTAAAAATGGTTGTTGAAGACATTAGGTTTATAATATACAGAAATTCATACACAGATATCCTCAAGGACACATGGCACAGTGGATAAAGGCATTTGTTAAATCCAGTGACTGGACCCAAAGAGTATGAGTGCAATAGCTGGTTAAGGCAGTGGAGAACTTGGAGAGGGGAATTAACAGGAGATAACTAATAACTGACATCCATTAAACATGGCATGTGGAACTAGAACAGTCTACCCCAGTAAGTGAAATAAAGGGTTCAGCTTGACATTCCAACCACCTGAAGAAGCCTGGAGCATATAACGGTCAAAACATTGTAATAAATATGGCAACAAAGATGAGGATAATAGTCTGAATAATGTAAATAGTGTAGATAAAAAGTGATTAAAAACTCTGTTTGCTTACCTCTCTTATTTTCATTTTTTAATTCCAAATTTCCCTAAAGAGTCCCTCAAGATACAGTGGAAATGAGTGGAAGGGAAGATAGTAAAAAATGAAGATTATAAGAAAAACTAATATTTGAAGGAAGTGTTATACATAATGTCTTGACAAGAGAATTCTAGTCAGGCTTGTTATATTTACTATATGTGCAAATACCCTTGGGAAAGGTATGAATCTATCTCATCTCCCCATCAACTATAAGCTGAATAGCAGGACAGACTGGGTCCTATAGCCTTAGCACAGAAAGAAATGGTAGCCTACTGTAAGAAAATTTGCCTAGTCACTCATTAATCGAAAGAGGCATGATTGTGCAAGCATGTATCATGTATGGCACTTAACTGACTAAGGATATATGATGATTGACCATTGACATGAAGAGGTTAAGAGTGATGTGTTCAGGGAAGCATCCACGTGGGAGTCTGTTCCACAAAGTGGCAGTTCCTAGAAAAATTTGCCATGGAAGTAGCAACCAAATAGCACCAGGCTTGAAACTTTGCATCTCTGGGGAAAGAGGCTGTAGGGTGGAGAATAATTTAAATTCCCCCCTCCTCGTAAAGATGCCACATAAATGATTTTGAACCCTATCAAGGCTGGAAAGTGAGGATTGAGTAACTCCTGCCCAATACTCTAGGCTTAGCTTAGATATGAAACAAGACTGAAAGTATGGAGCACTCAGTGAGGATTGAACTCACTATTAAAACTGAATAGTCAATTCAATCCCCACTGAGTGCTCCATACTTTTGACCTTGTGCCACATCTAAGTTATGCCTAGAAAATCACCATCACTCTACTAGGGAATTTACTATACAGTTCTATTTCCTTGTCATAGAAATTAATTTTTTTATTTAATCATTTCACCCCAAGCAAGGCAATAAAGCCACTAAGATGCAAGTATTTACAGAGTTTGAAAGAATATAAGAAAAAGTAAAACATTATTTTGGAGAGAGAATAACAACAGAACAAAAAGAGAGACAATAATGATTTAATTTTGATTTTTAATAAATTAATTATTAATAAAATAAATAGATTTTAATAAAGAAAGTTTTAAAATCCAATTTTAAGATTATAAATACACAGATTATTTTTTAATCCTTTTAAAGTTTAAAACATCAGAAAAACAAGATTTGCCTCAAAATATTAAATCAAGAAATAAAATAGATACAATTATTATTCATGATTATATCACATTGAAACAGATTCTCATCTGATCAACAGAGTTAAGCAATATTTAGTCTCTTCAGTACTTAGATGGGTGACTGCTTGTGAATACCAGGTAATGTTATCTTATAGGTATGAAGTATAAAGGCTGGGAATGAGAATCTGTCTATATTTCTGAGATGGGGTATTATGTACATTATTTACATTATTCGGACTATTGTCCTCATCTTTGTCACCATATTTATTACAATGTTTCGGCCGTCAGTGGAGAACTTTCAGAGGGAAACTTACAGGAGATAACTGATAGCTGACATCCATCAATCATGGCACGTGGAACTAGAACAGTCTACCCCAGTGAGCGAAATAAAGGGTTCAGTTCAACATTCCAAACACCTGAAGAAGGCCAGAGCGTACAACGGCCAAAACGTTGTGATAAATATGGCAACAAAGATGAGGACAATAGTCCGAATAATGTAAATAATGTGGGAATGAGAAATTGGAAAGAAATTCGTTTGAACCCTGGTTCTTGTACAATCGACAATGTTAAGCAACAGTGTGCCTGGTTTGTACCAAGATGGGTGACTACTTGGGGAATATCAAGTGCTGCAAGCTTAGTTGTGTGAGTGGTGTGATGGTTAATGATCCAGAATGAGATAGAAAATCAGAGAGCTGAAACAATATATGTATTCTGGCAGAGTTTTTCTTGGACAATGCATGCATCCTTCTCTCCTACCTCTAGCAATGGGTTAAATAACAGGACAGACTGAATTATATAGCTTTAATAGGTAACCAGCTTACCACAGAAAAGTAATGACAACCTATCATGACAATTCTTCTGCCAAGTTAATCATGAATTGAAAAGAGACATGATCACCAAAGCAGGTCACATCTGCCCCTAGGGGCCAAGAGTGGGTAATGGCCCATTCCTCTCCATGCACAGATGGGAAAATCGGGAGAAGGACTATATCGAACAAAAGGACC
>OZ010604.1:83826596-83841596 GCA_963932145.1 Acanthosepion lycidas | reverse complement strand
AACCCTCCCTAAATTCTACCATATTTCTCTAAGTACTCCTTATTACACTCTCTGTTAAATTACAAAATTTACACTACCCATCAATTTTCATTTCATTCTTCGTTTTATTTTTTGGAAGTGCTATCTGATGATCCGGCATCCTTTAAAAGGGCTCTGGTGAAATAAATTATTATAATAGAACCTTTTAGTGGTCTGTTTTTCTTTCAAATATAAATATAAATATATACATATATATATATATATATATATATATATATATATATATATAGAGAGAGAGAGAGGGGGAGGGAGAGAGTCATCCACAGACAGACTGTTTCACTGTATCAAAGTTCATCAGTGTGGCTAGACATCCAGTTGCTCCAAACCTAGGCTATCAGCACATGGCAGGGAAAGGGAAATTTTTAATGCATTATATATGTGATATATATAAATACCATACCTGCCACCATAGTGCTCAATTCTTACAAATAGCAATGCATTTAAAGCAGGAGTAATATAAGTAAAAGTTTTTAAAAGGTGTTACCTTCAGCATCCTGACTCCAGAGTTTCTTAGGCAGACTTGTCAGTCTACTCTTCAGTGGCTATCAGCAATTGATTGCTTATACTTCGTGATTTTTTTTTTTTTATGCACTTACCATTAGTATATGTAAATGTATTGTTTACAATTTACTATATAGAAGAAGATTTCCCATTATAGGAAGATAGTTTTTTTTAGATCGAGTCAGTGTAGACATAGAACTCAACACAACATCATCATCATCTTCTATGAACCATAAGCCTTCACAACATGGCTGACTTTTAATGTTTTTAAAATGAGTTTGGATATATAGTCTAAACAATTTCATTTCATTTTTTTCTTTAGTTTATGTTTTTATCAATTTTGCCATATCAGAATGGTTCAGGTTCAATTCTCAGTAGTGGATGGGCACTGCTGGTGAGTCCCAAATAGTACAAAATGGCCGTCCAGTGCTTTCTGCATTTTTTTGAAGATTATTCTGGACTCAGTGAATTACTAAATATATATATATATATATATATATATATATATATATATATATAGTACAGTTCAAAAGTTTGAAGCCATCCCTTGTAATTTTTCAAATTGGTCCAAAATTTAGTCTTTAAATAAGAGAAAATTATTATGCAAGGTTAAAAAAGTGACAAAATTTTTCATATGAAATTTTATTATTTTATTAAAAAGAAGCATTTTATAATTAAATTTTGGTCTTGTCAAAATATTTCCTTTTAGCCTTGATTACTGCAGCACAAATTTTTAGCATTCATTGCAAAAGTTTCTTAAAGTATAAGTTTGGCAATTGATTCCATTCTTTTTTCAATGACTCTAAGAACTCTTTTACTTTTTCTTTTCAATCTTCTGTCAAGTTCATTCCATAATAATTCTGGGGGTCGCTTCAAACTTTTGAACTGTAGTGTACATAAATTTATATGCATGTGTAGGTGTACATGTGTTTTTATGTGTGTGTGTGAGAGTGTATATTCATCTGTGTGTGTGTGAGTGTATGTGTTTGTCCATATGTGAGTGTGTGTTTGTGATTTTGTATTACACGCTTGTATCTATTGTTCTTTCTTCAGGAACATTGCTGCACAATTAAAAATACTTTTTACCACCCACGGATATAACATTCACCCCCAAAAGCCTATCCTGCTGCAAAGAGCCAATCATGAGTGATTGAAATCCTGGCTCCTTTAAGCATTCATACCTGATGCATGTGGGTAGTCACTTATCGACACAACAAGCAGGCACGTGTTAGCCTCCTGACCTCTTCCATGTCAATCCTGCTGGCCCAATCAATGTGAATTTTACTTATTTTGGCAAGCCCTTTTTCTTTCTATCTCTCTCTTCCTTCCTTTCTTTCTCTTTACCTTTCTCTCTCTGTTTCCTTCTTTTTCTTTGTTTCTTTTTCCTTTTTTCGCTTTGCCTTTCTCTCTCTGTTTCCTTCTTTTTCTTTGTTTCTTTTTACTTTTTTCGCTTTGCCTGTTTCCTTCTTTTTCTTTGTTTCTTTTCCATTTTTGGCTTTGCCTTTCTCTCTCTGTTTCCTTCTTTTTATTTGTTTCTTTTCCCTTTTTTGCTTTGCCTTTCTCTCTCTGTTTCCTTCTTTTTCTTTGTTTCTTTTTTGCTTTGCCTTTCTCTGTCTGTTTCCTTCTTTTTCTTTGTTTCTTTTCCCTTTTTTGCTTTGCCTTTCTCTCTCCATTTCCTTCTTTTTCTTTGTTTCTGTTTCCTTTTTTCGCTTTGCCTTTCTCTCTCTGTTTCCTTCTTTTTCTTTGTTTCTTTTCCATTTTTGGCTTTGCCTTTCTCTCTCTGTTTCCTTCTTTTTATTTGTTTCTTTTCCCTTTTTTGCTTTGCCTTTCTCTCTCTGTTTCCTTCTTTTTCTTTGTTTCTTTTTTGCTTTGCCTTTCTCTGTCTGTTTCCTTCTTTTTCTTTGTTTCTTTTCCCTTTTTTGCTTTGCCTTTCTCTCTCCATTTCCTTCTTTTTCTTTGTTTCTGTTTCCTTTTTTCGCTTTGCCTTTCTCTCTCTGTTTCCTTCTTTTTCTTTGTTTCTTTCCCCTTTTTTGATTTGCCTTTCTCTTTCTGTTTCCTTCTTTTTCTTTGTTTCTTTTCCCTTTTTTTGCTTTGCCTTTCTCTCTCTGTTTCCTTCTTTTTCTTTGTTTCTTTTCCTTTTTTTGCTTTGCCTTTCTCT
The DNA here is from genome assembly GCA_963932145.1 of Acanthosepion lycidas. NCBI lineage: Eukaryota > Metazoa > Mollusca > Cephalopoda > Sepiida > Sepiidae > Acanthosepion > Acanthosepion lycidas. Next base: position 83,838,898 of record OZ010604.1, on the reverse strand, counting down.
GTTTCCTTCTTTTTCTTTGTTTCTTTTCCCTTTTTTGCTTTGCCTTTCTCTCTCTGTTTCCTTCTTTTTCTTTGTTTCTTTTTACTTTTTTTGCTCTGCCTTTCTCTCTCTGTTTCCTTCTTTTTCTTTGTTTCTTTTCCCTTTTTTGCTTTACCTTTCTCCCTCTGTTTCCTTCTTTTTCTTTGTTTCTTTTCCCTTTTTTGCTCTGTCTTTCTCTCTTTGTTTCCTGCTTTCTTTTTACTTTTCTTCCTCTCTCTCTTTGTTTTCTTCATTCTCTTTGTTTTTCTCATTTTTCATCTGTTTCACACTTTTTCTTTCCTTTTTTCTTTCTCTGTTTTCTTCTTTCTTTTATTTTCTCCTCTCTTTCATTCTTTCTCTTTCTCTCTCTCCGTATTTCCTTCTTTCTCATTGCCTTTCTCTCTCCTTTTCTCTGTTTCCTTCTTTCACTTTCTTTTCCTCACTCACCTTCTTTCTATTTGTATTTCTCTCTCTATCCTTATTTCTTTCTCTCTCTTTGCCTTTTTCTCTTTGTTCTTTTCTTCTTCATTATCTTTCTCACTCTGTTTCTTTCTTTTTTGCCTTTCTCTATTTCCTTCTTTCTCTTTGCCAATTTCTTTTTTCTTTTGCTCTCTCTATTTTCTATTTCTCTTTGCCTATTCTCTGTCTCTCTCTTTTTCTCTTATTTTGCTTGTTATTCCTACCACTTTCATTTTTTCTCTTCTTTTATTTTTCTCTCACTCTCTCTCTTTTTCCTAAATTTCTTTCTCTCTCTCTCTCTCTCTTTCTTGTGTTGTCCTTTCTTTCTTATATTATCTTTGATTCACTGATTTTTTTCTCTCTCTTTTTCTCTTTCTATTGATCCCAGTCTTTCTTTTTGTATTGTCTTTGCCTTTTTCCTTTATATCTTATCTCTTTTCATCTATTTTTGAACTTTGCACCCATTTTTCCTTTTTCTGCCACTCTCTCTTCTTAGTTTGTTCTCTCTTTCTTTCTTTCTTTCTTTCTTTCTTTCTTTCTTTTTATTTCTTCACCTCTTCTTTTTTCTTTTTTTTTTTACTTCTTTTTGTTGGCCAGACTTGCTTGTTTCCTCAGCAACTAATCACAACAACCCTTAATAACAAAAAATAAACAAATGTCTGGATGAAATTGGATTCCTCTTGCTTCCCACACTTCTCAGGTGCCTTTTACTTACCTTTCCACACAAGTCAGAAATTTGCCAAAATTTTCGTAATTTTTGGCACCAAGAACCTGTTTGGACTTAACTTCTTTGCTTTCATTTTTTGGTTTCATTTCTCTTTTCCCTCCTCCTCTTGTTTATCTATTCACTCCTTCCTTTTATTCTTCATTTGCTTCTTCAATTCATTCATTCCTTTTCTTTACTTCATTCTATAAACATAAACATTCATTTTAGAATCCCATTCACCAATATCCACTATACATACACTACACTCACACACACACATGCATACACACAATTGTTCAGACAAAAGAAGTTATCAGTATTTACTAAGCTTACTCTAGTCTGACACAAGGCCACAAGTGTTAGGCACCCAAAGAGAACAAAGTCCACTCAAGCATTAAGAGTCCATGAGATTAACTTACTGACTATGGCATAAGTTGTATATTGTTTACTTCTGTATTAATTTTTATAAAAATACTTTTTCTATGGGTCATGTCACTACAGGATATAGGCAATCGTGGCTCTCCACATCTTCACAACTTTTCTTCCTATGCCAAGACTCCTGCATTCCCATTCCATGTTCCAATCACAAGCTTGTCAAGTATTTCACTCACTGCCTTTCCCTATCTCACTTGCATGCGATATGTCCTGTGTGTGTTAAGATTTCCAAGTCCTCCTTCCTTATTTAGTCCAAGAAATTTCATCCATCTCTTTCTAATACTGAGTATAAGTGTTCTTTTTGCTATCACTTTCTTTAAGGTTTCTTCATTACTTACTCACTCTGTCCATGGAATTCTTAGTATCCTTCTGTAGAACTACATTTCTGTTGTCTCGAGTTTCCAATTCATCTGTGCGGAGATTGCTCAGCATTCACTGTCATACAACTGAAGATTGATATCACATAGAAATTCAGTGCATTTTTCTTTGTTTATAATAAAATTTTCCTGTTTCTTGTTACTTTGTTTAGCTTTTGGAAGACATCTTTTGTTAATTCAATGCTTGTTTGGATTCCTGTGTCACATTTTTATCCTTCATGAAAACACTTCCCAGATGTTTAAACTTCTGTACTAATTTAATGTAGATATCTCCAACAGTAGTGTCGCTGTAGGGCATCAAAGGAGGCAAGGTGTTGAGGGAGGCAACTGGGCTCTTGAAGTGTTCTAGAGTCTGCTGTGTAAATTTGTATAGAAAACTACAAAAAAGTTCATTTTGTAGAAAGTTGTAGCAATAAAGATGGTCCTAATTTTTAACACTTTTTAACTTTTTTTCCTAAATCTTCATTTTGTATTTTGTGTAACTGTAACTTACAAATTTTAAGTATAGGTGGTAATAAAATAAGCCTGCCCCATCTCCTCTGTAGCTTGTAACTATCGATTACAATAAATGTAATGTTTGTCAGTGCTTAGGCTGACTTAGTCTAATAAAGCTTCATAACTTTCTACTTGGTGTTGTTATTATATTACAGTATCTTTGGTGTCTATTTAAAGTATACTAATATATTTGAGTATGTGAAAGTAATATTATAATGGCACACTATATATATATATATATATATATATATATATATATATATATATATTTTTAAAGTATATATATATATATATATATATATATATATATATTTTTAAAGTATATATATATATATATATATATATATATATATATATATATATATAATATATATATATATATATATATATATATATATATATATATATATATATATATATATTTATATATATATATATATATATATATATATACTTTAAATATATATATATATATATATATATATATATATATATAAATTACAAAAATTACACTACCCACCAATTTCTAATCCCATTTTTTTTCTCAATTCGTTGTTGGAAGATTTACCTGATGATCCTGAATCCTTAAAAAAGGATTTAGGTGAAATAAATTATCATAATAGTACATTAAAGTGGTTTGTTTTTCATTACATATTTATATATATATATATATATATTTTTAAAGTATATATATATATATATATACTTTAAAAATCAGGAGGTCAGTTGAATCCACTACCCTGATTTCAACCATAGGGCATCCTCAGGTGATTTTTAACAAATGGTCATTTGATAAAAATTACCTGAGGATACCACAGCATTGAAACCAAAGTAGCAGATTCAACTGACCTCCTGATTTTTAAAGTTAAAAGCTCTACATGTTATTGTTACTGTTACTTTAATTTTTTTTGCACATGTATTTATATTTAGCATTTATATTTTTTGCACATGTATTTATGTATATATATACATGTTTCATTAAATGATAAAGACAAGTTTTGTCTATTTATTTTAAGTAAATTCCTTTCTTATTGTCAAATTAGGTTTTTAGCATTATCACTGAAGCACTAATTAACAAGAAAAATGTATCAATATAGCGATTTGTGTTTCACTGATAATGCTGAAAACCTTATTTGACAATATTATTCAGTGAAACATACATTAAGGAAAAAATGCTGCTTAAATATACACTATATATATATATATATATATATATATATATATATATATATATATATATATATATATATATATATATATTTAGCTCTACTATGCATTGAGCCCTCTTTTAAATTAAATGTTATATACAGTGGAATCATATTGCATTTGTTCTCATTTGACCTGGATATATATATATATATATATATATATATATATATATATATATATATATATATATATATATATATATATAAAATGTCTAATATCTTTACTTAAAGATATAAAACTATTTTACTTTTTGTACGGATCAACAGTAGGCTATTTTCTTTCACATAAACTCAAATTTAACTTCAAAGAGGATATTTAAATTATTAAAAATACGTTTTTATCCTTTACCATGTAGCCAGTTAGCAGAAATATCAACTATATAATATATATATATATATATATATATACATATATTATTATAATTATTCATAATATGTAAATATTTTTTTAAATAATTATAATAATATTAGACTCTACCGTTTGTTTCAAGCACTGTTTTTTGAAAATAAAAATAATTTTTAAGAACACCAGATTGTAAATCTTACTGTTCTTCCTTATTTTTTTAATACATACATATATATATATATATATATATATATATATATATATATATATATGAGGGGAGTCACTGTGCAATATGTTGTATTTCTGTGGGATCTCGGAAATTCAAGGGTTGCCCTGGGTTGCACACACACTAGCTACACCACTGATTCCACTTTTCATTTAACATCTTGAGCTTTATTCCTTGCTGCCAACCATATTGTATTCTTACAGTTGATGGTTCATCCTTTTCTGTGACCTTGTGGCAGACATGAATCTGCTGTACAATGATGATTACTGAACTGGCTCCATAGATCTTTTACCAAAATATCATGTATTCTTCAATTTCCTATCCTTTGTAACTCTAGGTAATGTTTGTCCCCTTATTAAAAGGTGTATTGACTTGATATATAATATCAATACTTCTATAGAGCAGTGAATGCTAGACAATCTCCTCACATATGAAGAAGAGGCTTGAGACAACAGTGATTTAGTACTACAGAAGGATGCTGAGAATGCCATGAACAGGATATGGGGGTAACAAAGAATTTTTAAGGAAAATGGGAATGAAAAGGAAGCTTATGCATAGAATCAGAAAGATATGCATAATGAGGAAAGGGCTTGGAGAATTTGATACTCACAGGGCATATTGAAGTTCAGAGTAAATTACCAAACAAGATTGTGAAAATGAATGGAAAGAGAGAGAATGAAAGGGATTATAAGGAGAGAAACATTAAAGCTATAAAGGGATAGGAAGCTGTGGAGAGTCATGATTGGTCACATTCTGAAAGAAATAAAAAAACAGACATATAGTCTCAAGAAGAAAAATAATATAAAGTCTATTCTATGGTGATAATTGTTCATTTTGTTATATGGTGTTCTGTTGTAATAATATTTTTATATGATGTTCTGTCATAATAATATTTTTTATATGGTGTCCTGTTATAATAATATTTTTATATGGTTTTCTGTCATAATAATATTTTTTATATGGTGTTCTTTTGTAATAACAACAATTGGTAAAAATTCTGATTTTTCTCATAAAATATTATTCATAGTAATTTTGACAATTTCAAGAGCAGTTTGAAAATAGTTTCAAGTTTTCATCTTTTTCTGCGTTATCACAAATGAAAGAAGGCCAAGAAAAATATCTGTAGGAAGAAATGTAAAAAGAGAGAAAGAAAAAAATCAATAAAAGAAAAACGTGTAAAGAATTTTGTGTCAGAGTCGACCAATGAGAATTCCTTTTTTCTCATCTTTCTTTTGGGTGATGGTTTGTTTGTAAAAGCATTTCTGATTCTACTTGATTCTCAGCCAACAGTCAGCAACTTGGAGAAGGGAGAGAAGATTAGAAAAATGAGGAAATATGAGAAATGCGGACAAAAGAAGAAAATAGAAAGAAACTAAAACGATGAAAAAGAGATAAAGAAAAAGAAGGAATGAAGCTCTCAGAGAAAGAATGAAGATCTTTGAGAAAGAAGGAATGAAGGATTTAGAGAATGAAGGAATGAAGCTCTTAAAGAAAGAAGGAATGAAGCTCTTAGAGAAAGAAGGAATGAAGCTCTTAGAGAAAGAATGAAAATCTTTGAGAAAGAAGGAATGAAGCATTTAGAGAATGAAGGAATAAAGCTCTTAGAGAAAGAAGGAATGAAGCTCTTAGAGAAAGAAGGAATGAAGCTCTTAGAGAAAGAAGTAATGAAGCTCTTAGAGAAAGAATGAAGATCTTTGAGAAAGAAGGAATGAAGCATTTAGAGAATGAAGGAATAAAGCTCTTAGAGAAGAAGGAATGCTGTCTAAGAAAGAAAGAAAATGAGAAAATGTAAGGAAGGAAAATGTTTTAAGAAAGAAAAAACGAAGAAAAGAAACAGTATAAGAAAAAGCAAAGATGTTTAAAGACAGAAAGAATCTGAGAAAAATTAAAGAATGAAAACGTTTTAAGAAAGAATGAAAGAAAAAAGAAAGAAAGGAGGAAAGAATGAAAGAAACTGAGAAACATTAAGAAAGAACAAAAGAAAAAGAGAGAAGTAAAGAAGAAAGAAAAAGTAAGGAAAGAAAATGTTTTATGAAAGAAAGAATGAAAAAAAGAAAGGAGAAAAGGAGAAAAATGCTTTGAGAAAAATCAAAGGAATTTAAAGAAAGAAAGAAAGAAACTGAGAAACAATAAATAAAGAAAATGTTTTAAGAAAGAACGTTCTGTGAGAAAAAGAAAAGAAAGATGTTTTAAAAAGCGAGAGAAAAGAAAAAGCTTGCAAAGTTTTGTCTCTAGGAAAGGGGTTGTAAAGTGCAAAATAATTAATCACCCACAAGGCTGTGTAAGTGCTTTTAAACTCTACCATGTCAAGCAATTTAGGACTGGGCAGCTCCCTACCAGGTATGGCAGCAATATTCCATTTCTGACTTGATCTGCCTCTTGTAGAGATAGTGTAGATCAGGGGGCGTTTCAATGAACCAATAATATTTGCAACATATTTCACAGTAGATTGTATATATGAGTTCCACTTGAGTCCCAGTAGATGTTCAGAAAAAGGAGCTTCCCTGAGAGAACACCCAGCCATCATGATAGGCAAATGTTCTAGGTCTGCTCGGTGATGTGCAATGTTACTTGTTTGATTTTGGACATATTGAATTTTACAAGCTAGCCTTTCCTTCATTGAGCTGACAGGGCGGGGTCAGAAGATACATGAGCTGCTAGATTCTGGTCTTCCAAATTGCACCTGTAAACTGTTGTATCATCTGCATAGATATTCTCTGAAGATTGGAATATGAAGATCATTAATATAGAGCAGAAGGAGGGTAGGACCAAGAAGAGAATCGTGAGGAATGCTGGCATTGATGCAATCGGTTTCCAATGACTGGCTGTTAACAATGACCTTCAAGGACCTACATGTTAAGGACTTGATAATTGAGTTTCTTGTCTGAATATCTAAAAAGAGGAATTTTTTGTTACATTGATTAATTTAGACTTCTTCAGAAACTTTGTTGCTTTTGTCTCAACATTACTTTTGGTCATCTCTACTTTTTGGAATGTTGAACAAAACACTTTATTTAATTCCATCGTATTTATTCTGATGAGTTACATACCTTGACTCCACCAGCCTTGACCTTTGCAATTGGTTCCCATGTAAACATGGATGAATCATCCATATTCTCTTCCATTAGTAAGGAGGAAGTTCCACTCAGACAACTTCTTCCAAGAACTGCTACTTTGTGGAACAAAATCCTGGCAGGATAGTTTCCCAATTATTATAATCTTGATCTCTTCAAGTCTAGTGTTAACCGTTATCTTTCTTACCTAACCTCATGAACTACATTTCTTGTTGTTTCCTATGTTTTTTATACAGTACCACACAGTAACCCTCTACTTTGAGTAGCTCTTGGGCCTTGTGTTGGGTAAAAAATGGAATTAAATGTGACTAAAACAGAAATTCTTGTAGGAAAGAAAGATGATTCCAATGAAAAGCATTAAAACAGACATTAAATCTATATCTATAAAACAGATGATGTCTGTGTTTGTGTCTGTCTTTGTGTGTGTGTGTGTCTTTCTGTCTGTGTGTGTGTATGCTATTTATGCATGTCCACATTTCTTTATTGATTTCAATGAAATTGTATAGACATATTGGAAATTTATCAAACCACATCAAGACCATCTTTTCAATGTCTAGGTCCATCGGGTTTGGTAGAAAAGTAGATAAAACTGAAGGTGGGTACAACTTTTTACAAAAACCAACGCAAAGTTACATGTGAACAAAATTTTTACTGGATGAGCTGATGTTCTTTGCACTTAATGCAAAACATAGCACATGTTACGAGGTTTCTGTAGAGTACTTGATAGTTTTCCTGCAACATTGGCTTCACACAAAAATTGCAAAAAAAAACTGTGAAAAAAATCAGGTTTTTCATACTACTTAAAATTTAACCCCAAGAAACAACCACACAAGAAGGTTTTATCAATGGAATTCCTTTATTAATAACAATCAAACACTTGCGAAGGACATACCATAAAAAAGATGAGGAATGGAGTAGCTTAGTATACCAATGGATGCAAGCAGAGATGCAGACAGATATTTCTTGACAGTGGGCTGAGGGTATACAGGGGTGTGTGGTTATACAATTGCAGCCATGTACATCCATGCAACATTGGGTACCTCAGCTAGTATAAAATAAAATAGAGAGGAAGCCATTTATTAATTTAAAACAGTCATTTACTGAGCAGTAACTCAAAATAAAGAAAAGGAAATAGCAGTGCAGAAAGAGAAATCAGTATGCTGAAAAGACATGAATCCATCTTACTCCACCTATGGGTTAAATAGCAGGGCAGACTGTGCAACCAATCTAAAAGAAAAAAATCTCTGAATTCAAAACCAACCTGAGGAGGTATCACTTCATTAGGTCACCATTCCCTAGACACATCACTCATGTTCTGGCTGCAGTACATGTGGTATCCCTATGACCCTAATGAGTCAAGTCACAGGGATAATGTAATTTGTGTGACATATGAGATATAAGAATTGAAAAAACTTTTCATTCATTCTTACAAATAATGTCATCTGTCTATATTTCTGAGATGAGGTATTATATACATTATTTACATTATTCAAACTATTGTCCTCATGTTTGTCACCATATTTATTACAACGTTTCAACTGTTGTACACTGCGGCCTTCTTCAGGTGGTTGGAATGTCGAACTTAACCCTTTATTTCACTCCCTGGAGTAGACTGTTCTAGTTCCACATGCCATGTTTAGTGGATGTCAGTTATCAGTTATCTCCTGTTAATTCCCCTCTGCCTTAACCGGGTATTGAACTCACACTCTTTGTCATGGCACAGTGGATAAAGGCGTTGGTTAGATCCAGTGACAGGACCCAAAGAGTTCAATACCCAGTTAAGGCAGTGGAGAACTTTCAGAGGGAAATTGTCGTTATTATCACAACATTTCAACTTTTGTACTCCTCAGCCTTCTTCAAATGTCTTGATCTCGGTGACCTTCAAGGAATTTCAAACTGAACACTTTATTCAATTTATGTGGTGGGAGACTGATGACTTATAATATTTCATCTTGTTCTTATTTAGCACTGCTCAGTTACTGCTTGCCTTGTTTCCACTGAGCCTAATCCTGTAGTACATTTCATTTTTTTGTTTTTTAATCATTTCATCCCAAGCAAGGCAATAATGCCACTAAGATGCAAGGGGCTACTGGGAGCGGAAGAGAATGAAAAGATTTTAGTGAACAGAAAGGACAATAAAAACAGGTTTCAGGAAGAGAGAAGATGATGACTGACATTGCATTTAAATCTTTGAAGACTGTAAGAAGCAAGAAAGCAAACAAGAGTACCACAGACAAGAAGTGCTTGAAAATAAACTATTAAAATAGAACATATGGTTGAATATAGCTAGTTCAACAGTAAAATAGTGAGACCTAATTGCAAATCTAGTAGCACAGTTAAATCCATGCAGTCAAGGCACCAAGGAGCAAAGCAATATTTATTTTGAAAATAGTGGGGATAGGGGAAGGTTGGTCATCAATCTGTCTTATCTTAAACTTAGCTAGTTATGACTACTGATCCAAACATACCACAATATTCCTTACACGAAAACAACACATTTTTACTTACCATTCTTACTACAGTCACCATAATACCTCAGTGTCTCTCTATGTAGTCCTAACTAGTTCCCACATGTACAGTTTGTTTGGGAGGGGGGGAATAAAAATAACAACATTTAAAAATGAAACCCCATTGAATATTTACATTGAATACAATTTATATACAAGAAACTAAACAAAATAGTGTTAGTAAAAAAACCTACAATCCTTATATGAGACAGAAAAATCAGTTAACTGGATGAAATTAATGGGGTACTAGGTAATTAAGAACGATCTTCTGATCAAATACTCACTCAAATACACACTCATCCAGATACTAAGGTCAGAACAATTAGTGTGAAAATATTTATAGAAAAGACAAAGGGAAGTCACTTCATGCCAGTGAGAAAGTGACTAAAGTCAAGATGCCGGGTCAGGATATAGAGCTCACAATTACTATGCTACTAAACAAGATACAAAAAACAAGATGCCAGAAATAAGATACAAAGAAACAAGATGCAAGAAACAAATATAAAGAAACAAGATGCAAGAAACAAGATACAAAAGACAAGATGCAAGATACAAAAAACAAGATGCAAGAAGCAAGATACAAAAGACAAGATTCAAGAAACAAGATACAAAAAACAAGATGCAAGAAACAAGATGCAAGAAACAAGATGCCAGATAAGAAGATGAGATATTCAGATAGAAATCCTAAACTTTGATGATTTTAAGCAGCTAACATTTATTTGGGAAATACTGGATTTGATAACAATATTCAATAATATTTTCTATAATTTTATGTTTTGTGTCAGCATTTTCAGCTGTTGCTACATAGAATTCAAATAATAGCAGAATTGACATTCCCCAAAACTGAACTTCATGATAAGAAAAGCAAGGAATCCAGAGTGAGAAGTCGTTAATTAGACAAATACAAATACTTGTCTAGTCCTCACAGATAGGAGGTCAGAGCTTAGAATAGCAAAGATTTTGGCAGCAAACTAACCGCATTTTATAAAAATGACTTCCATCTGATGAGGAAATGCAAATTGAACAACACAGATGCATAGAAACTGTTTACATTGTAATGGATCATTAGTTTCTTGTCTTTTTCAAACCATGCATAACATTTCATTTGCAAAAAGCAATTATTACTGTTTTGTTTTTGTCAGCTTTACCCAATATAAATAGTTAATTACTAAGTTTATCTTTGTCTAGTAAATTTTATATATTAGGTCAGTAATGTGTGTTATGGTAGCAGTCTTACATTAATACAGGTTTCATTAAAAATGACAAACAAGCATTGTTTTTTTTTACTTTATTTACATTATTCAGACTGTTATCCTTATCTTCATTGCTATATTCATAACATTCTGGCTGTTGTACTTCAGGTGATTGGAATTTCGAACTAAACCCTATATTTGATCCACTGGGGTAGATTGTTCTAGTTCCACGTGCCATGCCTCTTCCAGATATCTCAGTTATTTCCCTTTAACTCAAATCTCCATGTTTTTTCTTTATTTTGGTTAACCACTGTTGTGAGCTCACAACTCTTTGGATCTAGTCACTGGATCTGACCAAAGTCTTTATACATTGGGCCATATGTCCAAAAAAAAAAAAAAAAAATTGGTACATTTGTACTACTGTCAAAGTTTATAAAATCTTTCTCTTAAAATAATTTTTCAGGAAAATAGTTTTCACATGTCCAGTAGCTATTATTGATGGGTGTTTTCTTCCTAACTTTTTATTTGAAGTAGTGTGGAGAATCAACATCTTGATTAGGTCATTATTTTCTCTTTGAGTTACATGTGCTATCCATTTTAGTTGTTGAAAGTCATCAAGGGATGGGATTTCTATTATATGGTACAGTTCTTTATTTTTGATTCTGTAGCACCAGTCCACAAACCTTGTAGAAGTATGGTGTTCACCAAGACCCACAGGCTTCACTTGCTTGAAGCCATTTTTAACGATTGATCTTAGATAGTGATTGTATACGACTGACAGTTTAAGTACTTCTGAATGGATGTGGTGCAATGTATAATAATATCCAATTGCAGATCATAGTTTCTGTTTTGGAAAGTGTTGTATAAAAGTAAGTGTCATTGCTGACACTGTGGTTTGAACCTAGATCACCAGTGAATAACATGGGTGATTCCATTATTAAGTAGATCACGTGATCATAAAAGAAGTGAACAAATAGGAAGTAGTGTGATGACTTTACGATCACTGCTCATTTTTCTTGTCTCTCCACTATTGCTATACATTCACTCTCTCTATTACTCTACAGATTACAATTGTCTTCTGATCATTATACTATTTGGCGATTACTACTTGAACAAGTATTACTAGTGCGGATATTATTGGAAGGCATTACTACTAGTACCAGCATCTACAAGGTCTCGAATATTATGAGCATTTTTGGAAGTGATAACGAGCTTTTGCTTGACATAGGAAAAGTGACAAGTGAAGCCATCCGACATC
>OZ010604.1:83816596-83819096 GCA_963932145.1 Acanthosepion lycidas | reverse complement strand
TATATATATATATATGTATGTATCTATATATGTATGTATGTATATATATATACATACATACATACATATATATATATATATATATATATATATATATATATATATATATATATATATTCTTTTAAGACATTTTTAAGTTTAACATTATTTTTATAGAAATTTTCATAGAAAATATTTGTCCTCTGACAGGATTCGAACCTGTATCCTATACGCAACCAACATATAGTCTGACGTGCTTTTACCAATTTTGCCATGGAGGATCGATCGGTTACAAGGTCGAATTTACTGCTTTTAGACTTCAATCCTCCATGAATCTCTCACGTACATTCATGTCTGCTCATGGTGTATCAAATGCAAAGAAATGACGTCACACATTATGAAATGGACAAAGTCCAACAATTTTTTTTTAAGACATTAAAAAGAATATTAAACATAAAAATGTCTTAAAAAAATAATGGCTTATGTAAGCCGAAAGCTTAGATAGGATTAAAAAACATGTATCAATATGGTGATTTCCTTTCGTCGTTCAATGATAATGTTATTAAGCTTATCAGACAATATGAAAAGAACTTACTTAAAATAAATAGACAAAACTTGTCTATATTATTTAATAAAACATGCATCAATATATATATATATATCTATATATCAGCCCTATTTACTGTTAGAGACTGTGCGAGAGGAAGTCTCCTCAAGTCTTCATCAACTTTCTTAGTATTTTTACAGACTTTAGCATTCTTTTTGTCAAGATAATCTCCAAGTTTTTGTTCACCTCTGCTGTGACCAGATATTGAACTTACAACTCTTTGGGTCAAGTCACTGGATTCAACCAACACTTGAGTTGAGTTCAAGGGAGATAACTAATACTGAGACATCCTGAAGAGGCATAGCATGTGAAACTAAAACAATCTCCTCCGGTGGATAAAATAAACCTGAATCACCTGAAGAAGGCATGAGCATACAACAGCCGAAACATTATGAATATTGCAATGAAGATGAGGTTAATAGTTCAAACAATGTAAATAGTATAAACAATATACGTTTATATAGAAAAAAAATTACCAATAATACATATTTACAGTATTAGCACCAATATAAATATCCAACAATATATTTTATCTGTAGCTGAAGGCATAAAATTGTGTTAAAAATATATTTAGTTGAAGCCATAAAATTATGTACAAAATATTTAGTTTTCAGTATTAAATAATCATTAGAGGTTGATATGCCGCTAAACAAAATCAACCAAACCAAACCAAACCAAACCAATCAAAATATTTAGATTTCAGTATTAAATAATCCATAGAGGTTGATATGCTGCTAAACAAAATCAACCAAACCAAACCAATCAAAATATTTAGATTTTAGTATTAAAAAATCCATAGAGGTGTTGATATGACAATATCAACCAACCAAATATAAACAGGAGCTGCCATAAATTTTGTCAGTGTTTTTGTCTGTACCTTTTTTGATATTATGCAATGCTTTGATAATTACAGGTGTAACAGTCATTTTAAGGGCGACACTTTGATGCAGTATAATGGGGAGCAAGTATGTCAATTATAACTGACTTGTGAATTTGATCCACTCTGAGTGCTCCATACATTCAGCCTTGTGCCACATCTATATTATGCTCAGAAAATCCCTATAACAGTAATCTTAGGTTGCCTTGAATATCCTTTTATTTATTTACCATATTCTATATTTTTATCAGATGACATTGACATATCTTTGAGAAGCCATTTTTGGAGCCTTTAAGAATTATATTTTGTCTATAAGCTTTTATATGATGTGATTTGTTTGTTTAATGGCATATCAACTCCTTATGGGTCATTTGTTGCTGAAATTAAATTCTCTTTGGGTCCTTTGAAGTAATAAACATATGATATTGTGCTTTCACAATTGAGTACATGGTAGATAATACTCAGCTTTTGTGCATATACATGTTTGTATAGACATTATTACTAGAGGCAGTGATATGTGTGTTTTATGGTGTAGTTTTGTTGAAGTTGTATTTTGAAAAGTAGTTTGTTAAATATATACTATAAATATGTATTGCTGGTAATTTTACTATAAATATGTAGTGTTGGTAACTTTTTTATATAGAAAAATGTATTTTTATATATAAATAGAGTTTTGTTTTTGTTTGTGGGGTCACTATTTGCCCATAGCTGAGACCCTAACTGTTATTCCCATGTAGACCTGGGAATAACAGCAATTAAGTGGTGGTTCCACACTATTTAAAACCTCCAATCTCACAATTAGAGGTCCTGCTGCCAGATGTAGTTTATCATCATACCCTGGATAAGTTTCTGTATGTCAGCATGAATGGTAAGACTTCAATGAGTCTATCAGAACATTTCCAATCAATCTGAGGGCTCTAACTACAACTGGAATTATTGATTGTTTTCATGTGCCATATTTTTTAGATTTCCACTTCAAGATTCTTGTGTTTTGAAAGTTTCAAAGATACATTACAGTTTGCAGGGACTGCCATGTC
>OZ010604.1:83796596-83814096 GCA_963932145.1 Acanthosepion lycidas | reverse complement strand
CTAAAAGACATCTATAAAGGAAAAGAGTTAAGTCGAACTCTTTCACTTGTAATCCAATACATACATATATATATATATATATATATATATATATATATATATATATATATATATATATATATATATATATATATGTATAAGCAACAATTCCCAAGTAGAGAAATGATTGACTGTTACTGACCTTTCAAGAATCTTATCACACATAATTGCATCAGTTATGTTGTACTGAAGTTGACTCCACCCAGCAATGTAACAAGATAAACATCTCTGCAATAAATACTTGTATGACAAGAGTAACCTCCCCTTAAGGATGTGTTCTCTTTTTCAGTTTTCAGGATTCTAAGCTTGATCAACATTTTCTGTTTAGATATTTAGATATCAATTCCCCATTCATTAGGAAAACCTATTTTTTTTTAATCAATTTGCATGGATATAGTGATATTCCAAACATAGTTTAGATGTGGTACAAAGCCAAAAATAGGGGGCACCCAGTTAGTATCGAACTCACTGCTCAGTCGTAATTGTTCTAGCATGACAAGCATGCTAACCATTACATCACATTGAGGTGCCCCAATTTGCATGAATATATTAATTCTTCTTCTCTTATGTGCTACATTCCTTCAGGACATGGGCGATTATGGCTCTCCACAGCATCCTATGCATTGTAGCTCTAAGTAATTCTTGTCCTATTACTTTCCCCTCATTTCCTCTTTGACTATCCAATTACACAAATTTGTTACATAATTTACTTGCTGTTCCCTTCTATTAGTCTAGCATTTAAAAAAATCACAAAGTGCTCAAAATGCATTTCTGTTTGAACGTCCATTTTGATAATAGGCTTCAATAATTTTAACACGTCGTTTGATTGTTAATCTTTCCTTGGTTGAAATTGCCAAAGACTTAAGTTGTTAAATCTGAAAGAAAAAGAAAAAAAATCATTAGACGCTTAATCTTAATTCACATTTAAAATCATTCCAATTTATTGGAACACCCTTTATTTGTTTTTTCCATGTTGATGTAAAAAATAAATATAGCTCTACCTTACATTTGAGACGACCACAGAGGAAGAAATCTAAAGGTGTCAAGTCGCACATTTGCTGTGGCCAACTGACTTTTGCTGTTTCGAGAGATGATGCAACCTGGGTACTTCTCATTTCATTTCTGTTTGAACATCAGTTTTCGTAATAGGTTTCGATAACTTTAACACATTGTTTGATTGTTAATTTTTTCATGGTTGAAATTGCCAAAGACTTAAGTTGTTAAATCTGAAAAATATAGAAAAAATCATTAGATGCTTAAACTTAATTCACATTTAAAATTGGTCCAATTTATTGGAACATCTTTACTTTGTTTAACTTTTAGAAGACATACTATTCCAACGCACCTTCAGATTTCTGCCTATATATTATATTTGAAAATATGATATATTTTAGTTATAATTCTGTACCTAATTGATTTTAACATCTCCAATTTATAGACTACAAATTTCACTGTCCCTTTTACTAAGAACTGTACATTCTGTAAAATTCCATATGCATTGTTCTTAAAATCATTCATCTACATTGCATTTTACGCTGGCTTTTAGTCTTTATATTATATAAGCTAATAGATTGTATGATATTTAAGACATTTTTTATATTTATACATTCTTTTTATAGATACAAATACTTAAGTAAATTCTCTGTTTATAATAAACAGTATTAATAACATTTAATGCCTGAGAAATTCTCATAGAAAATATGCATCCTCTGACAGGAATCGAACCTGTATCCCATACGGAACTGTCATATACCCTAACGTGCCTTAACCAATTGGGCCACAGAGGTGCATTCGGTTAGCAAGGTTGATTTTACTGTTTTTAAACACAATTCTCCATAATTTTCTCTCATTCATTCATATCTGCTCAATGCGTATCCAAATGTAAACAAATTATGAAACATGTAAACATTATGAAATGGACAAAGTCCGACAATTATTTAAGACATTTTTTATTTTTTTTACGTTCTTTTTATAGATACAAATATTTAAGTAAATGATCTGTTTATAATAAACAGTATTAACAACATTTACTGGCCTGAATGTCCGAGAAATTTTCATAGAAAATATGCGTCCTCTGACAGGAATCAAACCTGTATCCTATACGGAATCGTCTGTGGCCCAATCGGTTAAGGCACATCAGGCTATATGACGGTTCCGTATAGGATACAGGTTCAATTCCTGTCAGAGGACGCATATTTTCTATGAAAATTTTTCAGACATTCAGGCCTGTAAATGTCGTTAATACTATTTATTATAAACAGAACATTTACTTAAATATTTGTATCTAAGAATATTGTATATAAGAATGTATAAATATAAAAATGTCTTAAAATAATTGTCGGACTTTGTCCATTTCATAATGTATAGTATGATATCTACTGCATCTTTTTTTTTCTAGTTCTCTTAACAGATTTGATCATCAAATATTGATAAGCAATCTGGTTCCATAACTCAGTAATCAGAAAATCTTTTGCTTTGATAAAAAAATGTTGATATAAGTATATGAATCCTATCAGCCAAGTACACTTTCTTGTTTGTTAGTGAAATATTAATTTCTAACAAGTGTGTTTCTCAGAGAAAAATATCTATTTTTTTATTCAGGATAATCTTTCCATTGCTATTGCACAGATGTTTCTTCTCTTTGAGAACGGCAATAAATTCTTGGAGAAACATTGTGTGTTATAAATGCTTTGCTTTTCCCTAAAATAATTTGTGATTTAGAAGCTGTCAACTCCAATCAATTCAACAACAGAAATCTGAGAAACTGTGTTGCCCATTAATTCTTTACAACAAGCAAACAAATATGATGCATTGTTGCCTGCCCTCAAAACAAACAGCCACCATCTGTGCTTCTCATCATCTGCAAGACGTCTTCTCATCTGCAAGACTTATCATCATCTCCAAGACTTCTCCTTATCTGCAAGACTTCTTCTTCCTTCTTATTATTCTTCTTCTTTCTTCCTGCTATTATAATTGTTTTTGTCTCTCCTTTCGTTAGTTTGCACGACCGTTACGTCCTGCCAATACCTTGTAATGAGAGTGAGGGAAAGTAATATTTATTTTCCTAATTAATAGCAGTCTTTATTTAAATGTCCATATAACCACTCTGAAGATGCTTCATATGAGATAAAAGCTTAGATCAAGGAACAGCTTAATAAAAAAATATCCAAATGTTGGACAATTTTTGTCTTTATTTTCACCTAAAATTAAAGCAATTATACGGAGTTTAGAACGGCTCATGATCAAACATAATAGACATTCATTGTCTGTTATATTTAACAATATATGTTGAAATATATATATATATATATATATATATATATATATATATATATATACAGGTAAGATAAGAACAAAAAAAGTACAATTCCAACATTCATACATTTAATTTTAAAGATGGCTCACTACAGAGTAAAGCAATATTATAACTCTGGGGCATGACCCATTTTTAATAAACTTTTAACTTTTTTTTTTCACTTTGTTTGAATCAGACATAGGTCATATTTGATTGGTTGATCAGGGTAAAGCCCTCACGCCTTATAACCATGTTTTTGTTTTGAAAAAAGAGGATGTATTTTGCTCTTGAAATCAAATTAATTGTTCACTTGCCAGTAATTTACAATCAACTGAGGCGACACATTGGTATGTGTCAAAAAATGAATGCAATTGTGTAGTGATTTTTACATGTTGTTTTAATATCCTAAAATATATATATATATATATATATATATATATATATATATATATATAATATTAGTGGTCAATATATATATATATATATATATATATATATATATACCTATATATATATATATATATAAAATATATAAATATATATATATGTATTTATATAACTAAATTCCCAAGAGGATAGAATCCAGGTAGAACTCAATGTCCAGGACAGAGTAAGAATAGAATATAAAAGGCTGAAACACTAATATTTCATGGTTATATTTTATTACATTCAAATTGTAATTACAATCCAATTCATCAGACCTACAAATTCAAAAATGCTTTTAAATAGTGAGTGAAGACCATCCTTCTTTGATCATTGTGGAGGAGCGCTATATAATCATAAATAAAGAACATTACCAAATAATGGTAACTGCATCACTTGAAGACTTTCAACAGCAGCAACTACTAAAATAGATAGCATATGTAGTTTGAAGAGAAAATAATAACATAATCAAGATGTTGACATTCCACACTATTTCAAACAAAAGGTTAGGAATGAAACATCCATTAATACTGGAAAGAGCGATAACAGGGAAACCTATTTTTCTGACAAACTGGTTGAAAAGAAAGATTTCAGCTGACAATAACACTAACTGTTCCATCAATAAATGCTGAATGTTTCCATATGAAGAAACAACTAATCTTACCATTGCCATTAGTACTGCCTGTGTGAGGACAGATGAGATTGAATTCTATATATATTAAATAACAGAACATTTTGAATTTAACTGTTTTTCTTTTTTTCATTTTTTAAAACGTTTATCATCATGTATGTTGGCTTGAGAAAGAAGTATTTCTTTTAGGAAAGGGCATATTTGAAAACATCTGGGGCATAGATTTAAAAGAAAATTATTAAATTCAAAACTTTCTATTAGTTAACATATATAAATACATATTCATTTCTCAAAGTAAAATAAAATAAATAATAATTACATTATAATAAAAAAAATCCAGCAGAAACAACAGCATTTACTCACTTTTGTTTATTAGATTACATCACTTAGCATCTTCCATAGTATACCTTGACTATTAGACTGAAGTATATTTATAAGCATTCTAAAATTTAAAAATTATGAAGAACTAACAACATTTTTACTTCTGTGTATAAATACTTGTTGGAAAATAAAATCTTAAAATATGTCCTGATGAAGTTCCTTTCATCTTTATTCATACTATTTTTTTACAGATATATTTTAACTTATATCTGAATTTTTACACACACACACACACATATATATATATCTTGATAGCTCGGAATAAGCAAAATTTATATGGCATTTTTAAAAAGCTAAAAATGAACTACTGGTTTCATCTCAGCCTTATCAAGTTTATTTTCTGGGATATAAAAAATATATAAGCATGTAAATTATATTAATAAAACGAACGGAAGGGAAAAGAATATGAATTTCAAGAAAACTAGAGTCCAAGACCATTCAGACCCAGTAAGCATTCCCTCAGTTTACAAAGGAAAGGCCCACGGGATCTGATATATAAGGACTCTAGAAACTTAAGGTGATATGAGGAGTGGGACCTAAATCAAAAAATGGTCCGCACTAAAATCAAACAGACAATTTCTGCTATTTATTACACGCTCTGCAATAGAACCCTATATATATATATCTATATAAGATTAATACAAATAAAATATATCACTTTTCTGATGTTATATTCAGCACTTTGACTCCAGAGTTTTGTAGGCAGACTAATTGTTTCACTTCATTCCTCCTGATGAGTGGACCAAACATTTACAAAAAGGTTCATCTTTAAAAATCTTTAGCTAAGGTCCTGTGCTGAATATGGACTTGGATAGGTAGATGGATAAATTTTAGAAGCACTTAAATGTACTGTGAATGATTGACAGTAAAATGTTATACAACTTTTAATTGATAATTTTCAATTTTTATGTTTGGTTCAAATGTTCCGACAACCTGACAGTTTACATTGTAAATGAATGTTTGAATGTCGATGAAAAAAAAAAAACTATTTTCATTTGACATAGTATTTTTGAGTTCAATACCTGGTCTGGGTAGAACAAAGTTTTTAATTTTTTACTAATATTTATCCAATACAAGGCCTTAAGAGTCACTCATTGTAGATGGTTACTGAACGAGGTGAGTGATATGAACATAAGTAAGGAATGAAGATTATGATGATAGGAAGGATATATAATGATTGCCTCTAGACTTGAAGAGCTTAAAGATTATGGTGTTCATAGAAGCATCCACATGGGAGTCTGTTCCATACAATAGTGTTTCTTAGGAAGAAGCTTTATGAGTGGAAATTCCTCCTTACCAATGGAATATGTGGGTGGGGAATAAGGCTGATTCAACCCTATGGGTGTAGCAAAAGAGGTTCTTGGCTGTTGGGGCACCAAAGACTCAGTAGAAACAGGGTGACCAATAACTGAGGAATACTAAATAAAAACAAGATGTAATATCCCTAAATATAGACAGTGGAATAAGAACATAGATTTAGTAGTTCAGTTCAAAAATCGCTGATGGCTATTTGGAGCAACAGACATTTGAAGAAGGTTTGAGAGCACAGTCACTGAAATGTAATAACAACAATGTACTGGAAAATTACCTCAGAGGTCCAAGAAGACTAGAATAACATAGCCTAAATGTGTGTATAGGACGAGCAAATCACAAGCTATCCAAGACCGACACTGGAATGATGAGGTGCATGTATCATTGAGTCAGATGGAGGCTGGCAGCATGCCAAATATGCAAATTCTCTGGCTAGGTATGAACGTATAAAAAAGGCGAGTGTTTGATGAGATGAGAAAAGGCTTTTAAGCTCAACACAGACCACATCGGTGCCTACTGAACCAGAATCCATTGTGAGTGTGTTTCCAGTGTCTGTGCTACAGAATCCCAGGTTTCCTGTAACAATTTTCAACTGTTTTGTTCAAGATTTTGTCCAGTTTATATTTTATAAGAAAATGGATCAATTTCTGTACGTTTTCTCCTGCTCTCTGGTTTTTCTCTAAGTAGCATAGCCTAAATGTGTGTCTAGGACAAAAGTATTGCTAGTGAGGCAAACCATCCAAGCACTGGCACCAGAACAATGAGGCACATTTATATTAGAGTCAGATTGAGGCTGGCAGTGTGTTCAATATGCAAATTCTCTGGCTTGTCAAGAACATATAAAAAGGCAAGTGTTTGTTGAGAAGTCAGTAGGCTTCTGAGCTCAATGCGGGTCACATCATTGCATACTGAACTAGAACCTGTTGTGAGTGTGTTTCCAGTGTCTGTGCTACAGAATCTCTGGTTTCCTGCTACAAAAAAAGGATATTTGTCTGAGTTGGAATAGTGTAAATAAAACTTACACTTATTTTTAACATCCTATTTTTTTTCAATTCTGGTTTTTGTTCAACACAAACGTTTCTGCCACAATATTTTCTGTATCAACCCCAAGGACATTATATTAAATGCTTATTTATAATACTGTTTAGAATGTATTGTCAATCCTTCTATATAGCAGTGAAAAGCAGGACAGTTTTGTCAGAACTGAAGAAAAACTCAAAGTAATTGAAATGTGATTTCATCAAAGAAATTGTTGTAGTTAGTTATTATTATTATTATTATTATTATTATTATTATCATCATTATTATTATTATTATTATTATTATTATTATTATTATTCCTAGATATTTATCACAGAATCTGTGTTTCAGCTTAACACATTTTTTGGTATATTTACTTGGTCATTTTTATTTAGTAGGCATTGGTCATGAATAAAACCTTTATTTTTAGCTTTTAACCTTGCACTGCATAAGCACTGATATGGATAGGGTTTGTCTAAATTAACTTGTTTGGTACGGGCATTGGTATTGACCATCATCATTATTATTATTGCCATCATCATCATCATCATCATCATCATCATCATCATCATCACTATTATTATTTCTGAACTTCCCATAGAAATTGAGATATTACCAGAGAATATAATTAGTAAAGGAATTTTCATTCAATTGTCTCCTTGAATAACAGATTTTTTTCCTCACTAACATTTCCACCCTATTTTTTGTCAATTCTGGTTTCTGTTCAATGCAAACGTTTCTGTCACAATATTTTCTGTATCAACCCCAGGATAGACATTATATTAAATGTTTATTTATGATATTGTTTAGACCACTATGTATTGTCAGTCCTTCCATATAACAGCCACAAATGGGACAGTTTTTGTCAGAATTGAAGAAAAACTCAAAGTTGCTGAAATATGGTTGCACCAATGAATGTAGTGAACACCATGAACAGAACATCTGACAAATTAGGAAGTTTTAAGGAAAATAAGGACTATAAAAGCCACTGATAGCAATCAGAAAGAGGCAGATAAAATTTAATGAGGAAAGACGGTTTGGAGAATTTGGCAGTCTCAAGTCTCGAAGGTGAGAAAAGGAGGAAAGCAGCAAATAAAAGATTTGACAAGTTTGAGTAAAAACTACCATAAATGAGAAAGCATTGCTGAGAGGAACAAATGACAGGAAGATGTGGAGAGCCATGATCACCCACATTCTAAAAAGACATGACTTGACAAGTCTGAGAAAATAGATGAAAGAACCAGTATCATAAAGAGAAAAAGAGGTCATAAATGAGAAAGCATTGCTGAGAGCAACAAATGACAGGAAGATGTGGAGAGCCATGATCACTTATTTTTAAATACTGCTGAATCTTATAAAAAAATCTTTTAAAAACATTACTGAAAAGATTTTTTTTCGATTTATGTGTTTTGTAAATCCACATCTAGTCAATGAGACCCCACCCTAATCCACAAAAGAGATTTGTCTCTTCTCTCTAAATGCACTAAACCTTATATTCTCTCAGAGATTTGACCTATTCTAGCTTTTCCTGGGAATGGGTGGATCTTTGATAACAAATACTACATTGACAATTGCCTTTACATTTTGTATTTGCCTACCAACCCAGACCCTAATTCAAGAAATGCCAACTTGCAGACTCTGCTCTTATATTTTTGATTTGTTATTTTGGTAAATTTAATCAAAGTTGTTCTTGTCAACTAAATATTCCTTACAATTGTGGGACAATCTCTTAACCTAAATTTCTGAGACTCGCAAACAATTATATCATGATTTATTTATTTCTTCTTGATTTTTTTTAAAAAACTAAGGAACATTGAAGATAGATGGATACACATATAAACATTAAAAAATTTTTGGTGTGCTAGTCTAATTGGTTTATTGATTAGAAAATTGCTAGGTGGCAGAGAGAGTTGTGTATTTCTTACCCGCACTTTTGATCAACATTCAAGACTTGTTAAAAGTTAGGATTTCAACAGATGCTTTTGAAGGCACACAAACATTCTCATGGGATTTCTGGATAGACTTCACCCACCCACACACACCTCCTACCTCCTCTTCCTCTTCTTCTAGTTTCCTAGACACTGATGAGGCGTGTGAGGTATTGCTGCTATGGTTTTTATAGAAATTAAGTTTTATGGATAAAGTTGGTCGCATCATACCAAATAAGACTTGTATCTGGTTTTTGCTTATAGTACAGTGTTCCCAAGTGGTCTCTCATGTAAGTACTAACCAGACTTGATTCTACTTAACTTTGGTTAGCAATTGAGAAATGGTATTTCAGTGTGACTTGACTGTAAGCATATATATATATATATATATATATATATATATATATATATATATATATATATATATATATATATATATATATATATATATATATATAAGAGGATGCACGGTGGAGTAATGGATAGCGGCTTAGATTGAGGAATCGCAGAGCCGAGTTCAAATTCCAGTCGAATCCATTACATTCACTTATGTGCTAATACCCTTGGGAAAGGTGTGGATCCTCTTCTTCTCCCTCCAGCTATGGGTAAATAACAGGACAGACCAGGTTCTATAGCCTTGGATGGCAACTGGTCTAGGAGAAGGACAACTCTGAATTCAAAACCTGCGGAGGGTCGTTTGGGGACCTTGTGGGACTTAGTGCACCAGGTCTCTGTATTCGGCCCTTCAAAAAGTGTGGATGGTCCTGCATGAAACCTTCACCACTATAATCAAATCTCATGTGCCGCTGTCAGGATGTCGGTTTCCTGGGAACTGATCTGCTTGACCCTCATACGTTGAACTCGACGGGAGAGTTGACTATATATATATATATATATATATATATATATATATATTAAACATTATTTTATTAGATGTTTTATTAACAAGAATAATTTTATATTTACAAGTTTATTAAAATATGGGAACCAACTTCGATGCAACATTTATTATTTTTTTTTCTTCTATATGCTGCATCCCTTCAGGAAGTAGGTGATCATGGCTCTCCACAATTTCCTGTCTTTTATACCTCTTAATACATTTTGTCTTTTTTGCTATCTTTTGCCATCCATTTACTCAGCACATGTATCCACTAAATACATTTCTTAAAGTAATAAGAAATTTACATACTTGTAAAATCTCCAATATCCAGTGAAAATATCTTTTTGCTATAAACAGCTAATAAGAACATATTATCCTATGGCAGCTAATTAGAGAAAGCTAAATCAACGTTGTTGAATGTTTGTCTGGAAAAATAGTCTAAGAACAGATGTTATATGACTTAGAATATTGTAAGTTTGAAAGGTACTTATCAAATCCTGAATATTGATGATCAGCAGATGGTTGAAATAGCAAAACTGAATTGACAGAAAGCCTGTTTACCATGCAGAGAAAGTCCGGGCTGGAATCTTTGTTGGGAAAACGGAAACAAAAAAACAAAAATATTTCCACAAAATCTTGTGTAAGCATTTTGATCAATTTCATGACCAATATCCTCTTCAAAAAATAATAAATAGATAAAAATAAATAATAAGATTAAAAAAAAAACTATACAACGTACCAAGTCCCTAAACTCTTCATGCTAAATAGTAACAATAAAGGTCATGCTAGCTGTTTCCCTACAAGGAAACATTTGAAATTCATTGACCGATCAGAGAGTTCTGCTTTTGGTTGAAATTTATACAATTTTTTTTTCTTAAAACCATATTTCAGGAATCCACATTTTTAAAGCCCAATAGGTGTTATCATTCTTTCCAGTATTGATGAGGTTTTCCTTCCTAACCTTTTATCTATTTTAAGTTGTGTAGAAAGTCAACATCATGATTATGTCAGTATTTCCTATTTGAGTTACATGTGCTATTCATTTTAGTTGTTGCTGTTGTTGAAAGTCCTCAAGTGATATGGTTTCTGTTATTTGCAAAAGTTCTTTGCTTGTGTTTCTGAAGCACCAGTCCACAATGTTCAAAGAAGGATGATCTTTGCCCAAATCCTCTGGATTCTCTTGATCAAAGCTTTACAGTTCATGTTGTAACAATGTTCTGATGATGTAGATCATTCCTTATGCTGTAGATCATTCCTTATGATATAGATCATTCCATTATGATGTAGGTCATTCCATTATGATGTAGATCATTCTTTATACTGTAGATCATTACTTATGAAATACTCAATAGGTTTAAATTGACTTTCACTCTCTCAAAAACAAAAGAAAAATGTAGAGGGAATGAGAAAAGATTTTAAGAACCAATAAACATTAATTTATTAATTTGCTTCTTCGACAATTTTGGAATTATTACGAAGAAACCTGTTTCTATTATTAAACAAAGTTCTTTAGCATTAATAGTATTTAGTAAAAAAAATTAATATTCATTTTAATTTTATACAAATTATTTAAATTATTATAATTAAAATTATTTGAAAATATGTTATTTTACTGTTAACAGAACCACTCTCTCATAATTACTTATTGCCCAGTCAGCAGAAACCTTTGAAAAGCAGTTATGTCAATTGTCAATCTTGACACAGCCAGAGATATTATTGATGTGCACAAGCCATGAAATAATGTGACAGCCATCACTGTTGCCACCTACTGGATGACAATACAACTTACTATCCCTCGTTGCTCTTAGTAAACTTTGTTATTTTCTGCCATCACCCCCCTACTCCATTCTGCTGTTTATTCAAACATGATGATCGCAAAAGAAACTGCCTTCCCTAATTCCTTTCACTTTTGTTTTGTACTGTGTATTTCAAATTCTCCAAGCACTCTTTAACATATCCAAGAAATTTCAACAGCCACTTTCTGATTCTAAGCATCCTTTTTGTTTCTTTGGTATTCTCAGTATCCTTCTGTAGAACCGCATATCTGTTGCCTGCAGTCTTCTATTCATCCATGATTGAATTGTCCAGCATTTACTACCATATACGAGGATTGATATTAAATAGCAGTTCGACATTGTTTTCTTTGCTTCAGAGATTTTCTTTTTTTTTAATACATTGTTAAGTTTTTGCAAGGCATGAACATTTTACACACTGCTTGTAACTATGCTAAATGTCAACGATTGTGTAGAATATCTCTGATTTGTTGTTTTTGATTCTTTGATGTTCTAAATGTTTTTGCAGTTCTAAAATCATGTCAGAATGTGTAAGCCGATTCATATAGTTCTTTATTTTATAAATACAACTCGTCTTTTGATATTCCAATATTCCGACATTTGAAAACATCATATATGTGTGTGTCCCTGTGTGTAAGCTTGTGTATGTCCATGTGTGTGTCCATGTCTGTGTGTTCATGTGTATGTGTTTGTGTGTAATCTACTGCTACAATGAGCCAACTGTATTCCACAATAAATCTCAAACTGCAGACCAACATACAGTATTCACTATCGTATTTATGGGAATGGGGGCATACCCATTATCGTCCGGAGGTATGCTGCAACAATTATAAAGAATAACAAGGCAAAGACTTATTTTTACATTTCATTCCTTGAAGGATTTCAAACTAAAATATACATGCTGGATTTTTTAAAAATATCTCCTTTCTTAAGAGGAATGCTCCTTCCTCAAAACAACATATTGATGTACATCTGTAAAACATAAATTCAAAGAAAATGGCTAACACATTGCTTTTTAAAAATAACAGATAAGAAAAAAGTATTAATTCACTCCTGTTCAGAAATCAAAAGTACATCATAGTTTCTAGAAAAATAAATTTTCAAATATATTTTACGATGATTTCTAATTTAAATTGGAATGGATATACACACACTAAATTGGCTGAAAGATCTCATCATTTTACAGTTGAAATGGCAAGATGTAACGATAAATTCTATGCAAACAGTTTCTGTTTTTACACCTCTTGCTTGTTGAACTCTTTTCTTGCTTCTTGCTTGCCAGTCACCTTTGATTTTCAAAAATTTAATTGTAATGTCAATCTGCTTTGTGCTTAAGCATAATCTTCACACCATGAAGATTGTATTTAAGCATGAAACAGACTGTTGGTATTTATATTTACATATGTTCTTTCCCTGATATATATTTTTCTTAGATATGCATGTTTTCCTTTTTCTTGGTCCTGAAGTTAGGGTAAGTAAGCATAAGCATTGTACCAATGGACGAGCTCATGTCAACCTTGTGCAGAGTTGGTACAACCCAAGAAAAAGATTGACTTAGCTCATAGGTGGAGGTTTTTGGAAGACACATGTGAGCACCATGCATCAGTTGGTTGGTTGGTTTTCATTTTATTTTATGACATGGGTCATTTAATGCCAACAAAATTTTTGAAATAGATTCATAGCAATAGTTTGGTAACAAAGGTGTGTATGTATACATATATATTTGAACCATTTCTCAATTACTCATATTTTTGAGTACTATCACATGTATTGCAGGTTATATATATATATATATATATATATATATATATATATATATATATATATATATATATATACACATATATATATATATATATATATATATTTTCAAAAACGTATTGCTGGTAATATTTTTTTTCAAAATGGTATTGCTGGTAATAGTTTTTTCTTCAAAAATTTATTTCTGGTAATAATTTTTTACAAAGTATTTCTGGTATTAAATCCTACTTTTACACTTTTATAATGCTTTTTACCTCAGTTTTGGGGTTAACTATTTGCCCATAGCTGGGAGCCTAACAGGTGCTACCACCCCGGGTCTGGGTAGACATGGGAACACCAGCAATTAAGAGATGGTGCCACACTCCTCAAAACCTCCTGATCAGAGGACTTACTGTTGGATGTAGTTTATCGTCTTACCCTGGACACGGATGTAGTTTATCGTCATACCCAGGATGCCCCATTGGGGGGGGGTCTTACCCCACTGCAGAGGTGCAGTCAGCGTTATTCTACAGCCCCAACCGACAGGATGAGCCATGGGTTGGAAAGTGAGAAAAGAGTTCAGTTGTTAGCAGACTAGAGAAACTAACATTTGGCAGTGTGTTTTTGTGATTACCAAGTGGTACTGTATCTTGGAGCAAGAGGAAGAAAACATATAAGGCAGCAAAATGTTTGTCTTTTTATAGATTTCAACAGCGCCACCTAATGAGCGTTTGACAAAGCCAAGTGGGGTAATCATATTTCCAGTTTCTTTATTATTAGCATCATGGGGGAAATGTATTTCTTTTTTAATTTGTTTATTATTCATTATTATTTATTTTATTTCTCAATTATATTTCATTTTCCTGTGGCTCTATGAAGGGCCACAGCTAGACGTACTGGTTTGTATACTACTAAAGATGTTAGGAAGACTAAGATTAAGATGTGTCTGTTTTTGCTCAGAATAGTTGTTGGCAATAAACTAATTTTGTTTTGTCACATGTATCTTTTTTTTTCAATAGTTTCACTCTAAGCAAAATGATAATGCCATTAAGATGCAAGGGGTTACTGAGAGTGAAAGAAAATGTGAAGACATTATTGAGGAGAAAGGAAGATAAAAGAGGAGGCTTTAAGAAGACAGGAAATGTTGATTGACATTGCATTTTTTAAGATTGTAGATGGCAGAGAAGCAAGAAACCAAAATAGACTTCCACAGGCAAGAATTATGAGAGAAGTAACCATTTGAGTAGAACTTTACACCTTGCTATTTAAACAGTAAAACAGTTGGACTAAGATGCTAATCTATTATTACACTTAAATTCAAGGTGCCAGGGATGAAAGCACATTAGAACAATTGCCATGAAAATATTTATAGAAAGGACACAGGAAAGCCATTTTATGATGGTGGGAAAGTAACTGAAATCAAGATGCCAGGTCAAGACCAGTAATATTGCTGATTCTTCTTTGGAGTTTACTGATAATCTTGAGATGAGTAGCAGACCAGATAAGGCATCAGTATTCAATGTATGGATGAATGGTAGATTTATGAATGTTCAAGACAAATTCTAACGTGAAGAATTGTCTGGCACAACACAGAGAACCAACTTTTCTAGCAGCAGACATATCAATTGATTCAATATAACTACACCATTAATATTTTCTTTCTCTTTTCATTTTTTCTTTTCATATTGTCGCTCAAGTGTCTTCATTGGTTTGGTTTGGTTTGGTTTGGTTTGGTTTACAGCATATCAACCTCGATAGGTTATTTAATGCTGACAACATTTTTATTGCTGGTAATATTTTTTCTTCAAAAATGCATTGTTGGAAATATTTTTTTTCAAAATGGTATTGCTGGTAATATTTTTTTTCAAAAATGTACTGATGGTAATAATGTATTGCTGGTAAAAAAATTTTCTTCAAAAATGTATTGCTGAATATAATTTTTCCAAAAAAAGTATTGTTGGTATTAAAACCTATTTTTATACTTTCATAGTGTTTTGACCCCTTTGGGTAGGGAGTTAACTATTTGCCTGGGACCCTGACAGGTGCTACCACCCCAGGTCATGGTGGACCTGAGAAAACCAGCAATTAATAGATGGTTCCACACTTCTCAAAACCTCCTGATCAGAGGCCTTGCTGTTGGACGTAGTTTATAGTCTTACCCAGGATACCAAGTATCTCAAGATAAGTAGCAGGAGCACCAGACCAAATATGGCATCAGTATTCAATGGACAGATGAATGGTAGATTTATGAGTGTGCAAAATGGATTCTGATGTGAGGAATTGTCTGGGCCAACACAGTGAACCAACTTTCCTAGCAGCAAACCTATCAATTGATTTAATGTAATCATTCCAATTCATCTCATGTAAAATGTGAGCCCAAGAAGGCGCAATGAACTTCTTTCTTGGCGGTTAGCATCAGCCATGCTGATTGGGGGGTAAAAATAATTTCCTATGATAACTAAGAGATAGGAGTTTCATTTTGGAGGTGTTAAAATTTACAAGGCACAGGGAAAATACTTTACTTATTATCTTTTGTATGA
Organism: Acanthosepion lycidas; assembly: GCA_963932145.1. Lineage (NCBI taxonomy): Eukaryota > Metazoa > Mollusca > Cephalopoda > Sepiida > Sepiidae > Acanthosepion > Acanthosepion lycidas. The sequence continues at coordinate 83,798,115 of OZ010604.1, read as the reverse complement.
AAAGAGCAGAATAATTTACAAGAAACCATAGCTTCCATATGACCAACAAGTAACAACAGTGATCTTGTGTGCACTTGTAGCTTTTAGGTCAATAAAAGTTCAGAATATCTTTCAAAGGTTATTAGTTTTGACATGATTGGTCACAATTTACTTTAATTATGCAATGAGTAACCACCTATAACTTACTGCATTCTGATAGGAAGTAGACAAGTAACCTGTGAACTTTGTGTATCACCATACAAAACCAGGCAAGATGCCTTCCAAAAGCTAAGCAAAGTATTAAGAAACAGGGAAATTTCATTAGAAACAATGAAAACAGTATGGAACTGTTATGCAATATTGGTTTTGCTATATGGCAGATGTTTTGAGAAGGATCCATTTTGGAAATCTACTTCACAAAGTGTTAGTTTTTACTAACGGAATAAGGAGGGAATGAGGATGATTCAACCCTGTGGATACAACAAGGTGAATCTTAGCTGGAAAGGTCTGAACTTCCAAATGGAACTGATCTGAACATTTGCCATGGAAATAGCAATAAAAAAGCAAAAGGCTTGCAAAATTGTCTGTGAGGAAAGAGATTGCACAGTGCAAAATAAGTGTTTCACTACAAGACTATGTAAATGATTTTGAACTCTATCAAGGCTGAAAAGTAATGATTGAGCATCTCCAGCCTAGATTCTTCTTCTTTATGTACTGTGTCCCCTCAGGACGTAGGCGATAATGGCTCTCCACAACTTCCTGTCCCTTGCATCCCTCTCTTAATAAACTTTATCTTTCTGTTAGTTCTCCTAAACCCTGTTCGCCATCCATTTACCCAAGCTCACTAAGTATATTATACATTTTCTTCCTCTACCCCATTTGCTCTTTATGTGTCCCATGAGTATCAGATTTTCCAAGCCCTCCTTCCTCATTATATGCCCTAGAAACCACAACTGTCTCTTCCTGATGTTAAGTATTTGTTTCCTTTTTGTTTCCATTTTCTCCAAAACTTCATTGTTACTCACATGTTTGGTCCATGATATCCTCAGCATCCTTCTGTAGAACAACATTTCTGTTGCTCCAACTCTCATCTTCATCTTTGAGGAGATTGTCCAGTAGACACATAATATCTGTAAAAATTCATATATAACTAAAAATATATCTGCAAAAACAATTTGAACAAAATATAAAAATCTTACTTATTATAAAACTCAGATTGTGTGTGTGTGTGTGTGTGTGTGTGTTTATATATTGGATCAGATTTCCTACATTTTTCAACCGATTTCAACAAAACTTCACAGGACTACATAAAATTACCTTGTGGTGGTTCTGACAGCGCCAAAATTGGAAAAACACAATTGTTTTTGCACAAAATCAAATTGAAAACACTATAAAACACGATTCTGTCGTCAGAATGAAAGGGGGACAACTCATATCGAGTTATACTTATAAAACCCACGTTTGTGCATGTGTGTGTGTTTGTTTATATATGGGATCGGATTTCCTACATTTTTCAACCTATTTCAACAAAACTTCACTT
>OZ010604.1:83771596-83789096 GCA_963932145.1 Acanthosepion lycidas | reverse complement strand
GACCACTCTGAATTCAAGCCCTGCAGAGGGTCATTTAGGGACCTTGTGACACATACTGTACCAAGTCTCTGTATTCGGCCCTTCAAAAAGTGTAGATGGTTCTAAACAAAACCTTCACCACTACAATCAAAATCTCATGTGCTGTTGTCAGTTCTTAGGAATTGATCTGCTTGACCCTCTATATTTTCCTCCTTCACTCTCTTTCTCCTTTTGCTCCAAGGTGTAGAACCACGTGGTAATTATGATTCACTGACAACTGAACTCTCATGCATGGCACTTGCAAATATCTTCAAAAAACCTCCTTCTATGAAGTAAGTCAAGCTTTCACTTTGGTTGTTTCAACTCAGTGCAAAGCCTTGTAACGATACATATACAAACTTACCCTAGTTTCTGAACCAACAAAAAGAAAACAGAAATTCCATAACCATTTTTAAAACTTTCAATGATAAAGTAAGTACAAATCTTTCTTTGGTTGTTCCAAGTTTGCACAAGGCTGAGTTTGACTATTAATATAATGCTTATATTTGCTTACCTGAACTCCTGGAGCAAAAAGAAAATGGACATATCCAAGAGAAATTAAGAACTTTGTTTCACTACAGTCACTGGAAAAAAGAATAAATGGTCCATAGTAGAAAACCAATTTTTTATGCTTATTCTTAATTGTTTATCATATTTGAGCACCTCACCTTCATCAAAAATCTACCTCAATATGCAACCTTTTAAATTCTATAGTCTTCTCATTCTCTTTCACTCCCTGTAACCCTCTGCATCTTAGTGGCATTATCACCTTGCTATGAGTGAAATGATTAAAAAATCTTGTATTTTACTTTATCATAACATTATTGCAACTAAATATAATTACTACTAATATTGTTAGATACTTAAAAGTTGTTATTCCTGCAAATGTTATTTTTAGTCGGTACATGTGTTTGAACAGACAACCCTGTCTTTTTTCAATTAGTGAAATTAACATCTATTGATCTGGAGGGCACTGAAACTCTAATTAAAAGAAAAGTATCTCATGGCAGGGATTGAACTGTCATTCCTACTTTTACCTTTAGGGAAACCACTTTTAAGCCAGGTGCAATTTATCATTTTAGCTACAGCAAAACCAGCTTTTAAGAAATGATTTCTCCCATTAATATGTTCACTGTTATATATATATTATATATGTTGATTCTTACAATATACATGCAATATATATATATATATATATATATATATATATATATATATATATATATATATATATATGTTTTGAATAATAAAAAGATATTAAAAAAAATCAAAATTTTCAGACACACTGGGTTGTATATTAATATTTTTTTGTTTTATTATTTCAATTAGGCTCGTTGACTAGTTTCAGCCACCATGGTCATCATCAGGAGAAAAAAATCCCTGCTTGTTAATAGCAGTGAACTACTGGAACGAATGAGCGTTTCTGAAGAATATAAATAATATCCTACGTCAATGTAGGATATTTGTATAGTCACCAATATATATATATATATATATATATATATATATATTGAGCACTATTTTTAAAAAAAATAACAAAAATACTAAAGAACTTTGGTTCTTTCCTATTTTCTATATATTTTCACATATATATATATATTAAAGACGTTTTTATGTTTAACATTCTTTTTATAGATACAAGTATTTAAGTAAATGGTCTGTTCATAATAAACAGTATTAAATAACATTTACCAGCCTGAAATATGAAAATTTCTCGGACATTCAGGCAGGTAAATGTTATTTAATACTGTTTATTATAAACAGAGCATTTACTTAAATACTTGTATCTATAAAAAGAATGTTAAACATAAAAACGTCTTTAATAAATTGTCGGACTTTGTCCATTTCTTAATATATATATATATATATATATACACACACATATATATATATATATATATATATATATATATACACACACACATATATATATATATATATATATATATATATATATATATAGATATACATATATATATTTAAGACATTTTTTATGTTTATACATTATTTTTATAGATACAAATATTAACATAAATGCTCTGTTTATAATAAACAGTATTAATAACATTTACCTGCCTGAATGTCCGAGAAATTTTCATAGAAAATATGCGTCTTCCGAGAGAAATTGAACCTGTATCCTATACGAAACCGTCATGTATCTTGACGTGCCTCTTATATATATTTATATAAATGCATATACAAATATCCTACATTGATGTAGGATATTACTTATATTCATAATATATACTTAATATCTCTGCTATATAACACTGAACACTGTTTTTATAACACTGGAGAAAAGAAATATGCATATGTATGAGCAAGTATATATGTGTATACATATATTTTACCATACCCATATCTATCTATCTATCTATCTATGTATCTATCTATCTATCTATCTATCTATCTATCTATATATATATATATATATATATATATATATATATATATAGGGTAGTAAGGTAATGAAGTGTTTGGTAATCCACGTGGATAATTCAAAAGAGGTTGTGATCCAGAGAACTCAATGTAAAACCAGAGCAAATATTAATTAAAAAATAGAAACCTTAAGTTTCCATGACTATAATTTATTTCCTTTACATATATAAATATATATATATATATATATATATATATATATATATATATATATATTATACATGCTATATATATATTTCTAGATCAATTATGATTGAATAGTAAGCTCAATCCTCACTGGGTGCCCCATTTTTCAGCCTTATGCCACATTTAAGTTATGCTTAGAAAATTGTTATTTGAGCACTTCAACATGGTGTAATTGTTAGTAAGCTTGTCTTAATACATCAATTATTACTGAGTAGAGAGTTCACTTCTCACTGGGTGCCCCATACTTTCAGCCTTGTGCCTGAACTAAGCTATGCTTTATAAATCACTATAAATCACTTTAGGTCTTTTTTATTTTTTCAGTATTGTTGAATTTATTCAAGACTTTATCTGGATAACAGTTTTAAGTTTTGACAAGTTGTTTGTTGGTTCCATCAACACTTGTTTTTTCTTTAATACATACATACATATATATATATATATATATATATATATATATATATATATATATATATATATACAGTGTAACCCGGATATAAGAGAGTTGCCGGGACCGGATAAGAAGTCTCTTATATCCGGGTTTCTCTTATATCCGGGTTTGGTCTAATTTATTAACACAGGCTCTAATTTGGGACCAGAGAAAATCTATCTTATATCCGAGTTTCTCTTATATCCGGGTCTCTTATATCCGGATTACACTGTATATATATATATATATATATATATATATATATATATATATATATATATATATATATATATATATATATATTTATATACTCTTATGCACGCACTATCCCTGCTATTGAGCACTTTAACTCATGTATATAGCATATTTTAAAACTATACTTTACAATATATATATATATATATATATATATATATATATATATATATATATATAGATAGATAGATAGATAGATACCATATTTTATGACATATTAGATGCACTAGAATATCGAATGTACCCTAAATTTAGCATGAAATATACTTGAAAGATAAATCATTTCTTAAAACTTGCTGTACGCAGTGCACTCTGGGATTTACAGATGTCAATTTTTTTTTTTCATGCTTAGACGATGGTTCTATTGACATGCCTCTGTATCTATCTATTTTGCACATGAGTTTTCTATTTAGGAATTATAAATAAAGAAAAAACTATTTTTTTTTCCTTATCAGTTTTGGTTTAATTTTCTCTCCCGTGCTGCTTTCATTTTAATTTTCTGACCTTTTGAAGATGACTGCATGTGAACAATGCTCTGGCAAAAGAGACTGCATAGATTAATGAAAACAAATGATGCAATTCGAGTACCATCCCTCAGAATACCCTAATTTAATGACACTACAAATTACACCGACTTGAAATTACTGATCCTTAGAATCTAAGAATCTTTTAAACCTGGGGTAAGTTATAGTTTTATTAAAAATTCAGTATATTTAATATGGCAAGTGTATAGGAACAGATGGTTGTTTTAAAAATCTTTAAAAAAATTTATATTTTTTGCACTGATAATTCTTATATAAGAATTTTTATACATTAATGTTGCTATATATATATATATATATATATATATATATATATATATATATATATATATATATATACAGGGTGTCAATAAAGTTTGTGAGAACTTATATATATAATATTATAAATATAGATTTACTTCTTTCTAATCCTTTTTACAAATTATTTCTATCACAAATAGAAATAAAGTTATAATTTTTTTAAAGTGCACACGAGCTTTATGGACACCCTGTATATACAATATTGTAAAAATATGAGTTTTCTTAAAGATTATTAAAACAACTACCATTAGGGTGACTGTTAGAATTATTAAATAAATAATTTAAGTAAATAAAGAGTATAGAATATTATCGAGAATATATATAGTAAGTTGATTATAATATTATGAAGTAAGTTGTATTCTATTCATGCTGTGCTTCATCCGCTTTGTCAGGTTGACTACAAGTACAACAGTATTTCTCAAGACAGGCAACATTTGTATAAAGAATTTTTTCAGATTTTTATACTTGTATACAATTTTTAAACATAACCTAAAGAAAACTGACATACTGTGAAATAAACATTGTGAAAAATTATCTTTCTTTGCATAAACTGAACTCTTCTCAAAGTGTGGTATGTATAAATCAATAAATTTAATTTAAATTTAGTTATGTTTTCAATGAGAGCTGTATTTTACCTCATCAACATCATATTTTTTTTCAGGTTATTCAGTACATATATTTCCTTTTTCCTTTGCCAATGTCTTCAAAATTCCCTAAATCTCTGTTATTTCCTTTAACTCCTTGTCTATTTCTTTCTTATATTGTTGGGAGCTGATTATCTAGAAGGATTCCGGCTATCTATTAAAACTCTTTTACAGCTCTCTTACTACCAACTTCTCTGAATTTTAAGTCTAGGTTTTGGCCTCCTCTTCCTAATACTGCTAGCTTTCCTTCATTCTTTACTTACCCCAGAGGCAACTGCATTCAGGTATGGTACTTTCCTACCAACTTACCAAACGATTACTACAGAAAGGCTACCCTTACTTCCACCTTTATAACACACTTAATACTCTGTGTTCCTCCAGCATAGTCCAACTTTATTTTATGCCTCTGCTGGTATCACAGGTTCACACGCCTAATTCTGTTTATAGTAATGATTAAGTTTCTAATTCTTACTGTTGTTGTTTTGGGCCATGACCCTCCCTACCTTCTTTTCCCCTTGACACAGGCAGAAATTCTCCCCACCCATTGTTCCAGCCTCTGATGATTCACACAATAACCACTGATGAGGAACAGAAGTCAGTCTCCCCTTGAGGTTTAAATACAGCCCTCCCCATTCCAACTTTTATTTTAAATTCAACAACTTTATAAAAACAATAACAACAAACTGACAAACCTAAAGCAAGGCAAAATAGAGAAGAAAGTGACGGGGTAGGAGTGAGAGAAGAAGAAGTAGAAGCTCAAAAGCAAAATAATAATAATAACAATAACAATAATAAAGAAAAAAAGAGAATATTTATTTTAAAGCAGAAAAGAGAACTTCAGCTTTATTGGTGAAAGTATCTCCATCTCACCTGTCTGACTGTCGGCTTGTGTTTGCCATTTTCAGCAAAGTAAGAATAACCTTTCTAAATTATTTCTTCTTCTTCTTTGGTGTCTTTTTTGCTTGCTTGTCTTTATTATCAGTTCTCTTATCTCAGGTAAAGTCTTCCCAATATCCCAAGACTATCAGGACAGAACCTCACCCACATATAGTTTTCTCTGTCACTTGCCAGTGGGTGGAATTCTTAAAGTACTCCATTATTGTTCCTGTTAAAAAATATAGGAAATAGTCAACACATATCATGATTAAAAATTTTTTTAAAAATTAATGTCATAGCAAAAATAATAATAGAATTCCTATCTATCTATCTATCTATCTATCTATCTATCTATCTATCTATCTATCTATCTATGTGTGTATGTGTGTTACATTGAACAGGAGAGACGAGGAATATTTTGTAATTCTTTTTTTTTACTGTTTTTGATAAAATTCTGCCAATTTTTCTTTTCTGAGGACTAATTGAGTGTAAAAACTGTGTATAGTGATAATTGCCTGAACACCAGGTCATTCACTACAGACAGTTTCGGCACACTCTCTTAGGCTTCATGAAAGAAAAATTCTCAGAATTTTAGAAAAAACTGAATTAAAAAATACTCAGAAAATATTCCTTGCCATCATATTCAATAAAATAAGTCTAAATGAAAGTTTGCTGCCAACATATACATATATACATACATACATACAGATATACATACATATATATATATATATATATATATATATATATATAATGTAAAAATTAAATATAAAATTAATTCAATTTTCTTTGTCTGCCATATTTAATGAAAGATCTTTAAAAGAAAGGTTGCTGCTCAAACACACACACACACACACATACATATAGATAGATAGATAGATAGATATCTATACATATATCTATCTATATATATAGATAGATAGATAGATAGATATAGATATATATCTATACATATATCTATCTATAAATATAACTATATATATATATATAGATATATATATATATATAGTTATATTTATAGATAGATATATGTATATATATATATATATATATATATATATATATATATATATATATACATATATATATATATATATATATAGATATATATATAGAGAGAGAGAGATTACATATCCCACATATGCTGGTGTTAATAAAACAGTGCTAGCTGTAATAAAAATGAGCTATTATATATTAATACATATATGTATTATCCTTCATTGGATATGTATGTTTATTAATGTATCTATATCTATATCTATCTATCTATCTATCTATCTATCTATCTATATATATATATATATATATATATATATATATATATATATAGATATGTATATAGGTATGTGTGTGTAAATAGATAGATAGATAGATATGAAAATTAAATTCATTTTCTGAATTATTGGTTTGGTAAGTCATATATAGTAAGGTACCAGCTTCATTTTTGAAAGATTTAATTCTGAATACAAAATGATATTAATGCTACATAAAGATTTTTGAAGTTTTTGTCTTGACATTATTTGTTAGTTTCTACAATTTTTGACTCTTCTTCCAACCCAATCTCTACACTTCATTTCTTTTAACATCCAATAGAAATTTAAGAATTAAATTGACATTTTTTCTTTATTTACTTGCAATTTATTTGGATTAAAAATATTCATCTTTTAAGTTGTCTTAAGCTAATCAATCAACTTAGAAATTTTACTTCTACTTCTGGCAATCTTAATATCTACTTACCTGTGCTGTCTAAAATCACCTTTCTTTCTTTCTTTCTTTCTTTCTTTCTTTCTTTCTTTCTTTCTTTCTTTCTTTCTTTCTTTACATCTAGGCAAACCCTATAAGCAAATTGTCTTCCCACGTTTTTTTCAAACTAGCCAAGGAAAACATTACTCCTCGTAGCAAACCTGCAAACCATTGTGGCACAAAACTTATTTGGCGTCTTGGAGGATTAAAATCAGGTAACATTCGCACATTTTCCAATTTGATTACACCTTTCTGCCTGTTTATCATTTTCACTCTTTCTTCCTTCCATGTTTTGTACCTGTTACATTTTTAAATGCCAATGTTGCCGTTGTTTACAGGTTTTTGTTTTTATTGCATTTTTATTTATCTTTTGTTCTTTTTGTCTTATAAATCTTTTGCCTGACCCTTCAGTTCGGTTCTTAACTAATTATTACTCTACCTTTTCACCTTCAAAAACAAGAAAAATACATCCTCTTCAGAGATATTTTGGGCTGCATAAAGTAATTTGGTAGAGTAGCAGTGAAAAATCTTCTTTTGCTTTCCATATTGTTTCTTCTGTCGGCTTCAAGTGAAAGTTGAAGAAAAAATCTTTTATTTTCTCTTATCTCTTCTTTTGTTCTTTCTTATCTCTGGCACTTTTAAATATATTCTCAGAACATTTTCAAAGAGCCAATTTTCACTATCTAATAAGTTATTATCTTTGACAAGACCAAATCAAAATAATAAGATTGTTGTTTTTATAACAAGATATTATCTATCTTTCTTTCTTTCTTTCTTTCTTTCTTTCTTCCTTCCAACACTTACTTACTTTCTTTCTTTCTTTCTTTTCATGTATACATGATTATATTGACACTTATATTTTATATGGAATCATGACTTATTTTTTAGGCATTTTTTAAAAAATCTTTTACTTTCAAATTTTTGGGAAGTTATATATTCTTATTTTCATTTTAATTATTTAGTTTTTTTAATTTTAAAAATACCATAAAATTGAAGAGTAAAACAATAATAGAGTTAAAACATTAAACTATTAAAAATTATTTTAATGAAAATTTAAAATTATAACTTAATATTTATTACAAAAATGAATGTCAGAAATATTTACTTTGATTCCTAATCAATAAAAGTCACTTTTTCTTTAATTTGCCATAAGTCATATTTTTTTTTTGCAATTCTGTAATAAAATTATTTACATTGTGTTTATGTTTGCCATATCAAAAGCTCTCTTCTATCAATAATACATGCATTCATTCCTGAACAAAGACAATCCCTTTATTCCACAATTTCAATACAGATTGCATGTTTTTAAACATTTCAACTCAAGTAAGGCAATAAAGCCACTAAGAAGTAAAAGGATACTGAGTGTTAGAAAATATGAAGAAAAAAAAGACACTGTTAAGGAGAGAGAAAGAAGAAAGATAACAGACAATGATTGACATTTCATTTAAATTTTTGAAGATCAAAATTGACTGGAAAGAAGAAGAGAGTTGCCACAAGTGACAAGTGCGGGTAGGAGAAAATGTTAATGTAGAACTTATGGTTACATCAAACAATTTCAATTATATAATGATTTCATATTAAGTTATTTCGAGTGAAATGTTATTATTGTTCAAAGGTTAATCAATAAAAAGTGCAAAATTCTCAATTACCAATACTTTTTTTTTCATGTGAGAGATATTTTGTCAGTGTTAATAATGCCTAAGTGCAAAATTGACAGAGTAGTGGTAATGTAGGTGGGCAAATTGAAGGAAATCAAGACTTTTTTTTTGATATACCAATTCAAAACCTAAAATACAACATTGTTTATTGTTTCATTTGGTTTGCCTGTTGCCAGAATCTAATGTGCCACTTAATACATAATTATTACACGTTTCATTTTAGTTGCTTTTTCTTTGTGATTTACATATACATACACACATATATGTGTGTGTGTGTGTGTGTGCGTACATATATATATATATGCACGTGTGTGAGTACATATATATATATGTATATATATACATGTGTGTGTATATGTATGAATATATATACATACATACATATATATATATAATATATATACATATATATATATATATATCAATATCAATATATATATATATATCAATATATATATATATATATATATATGTATATCTATCTATCTATATATATATATATATCAATATCAATATATATATATATATATATATCAATATCAATATATATATATATATATCAATATCAATATATATATATATATATATATATCAATATATATATATATATATATGTATATCTATCTATCTATATATATATATATATATTTATATATATAGATATACATATATATTTTATATATATATATATATATATATATATATATATATATATATATATATATATATATATATATATATATATATATTATTGGGGAAAAATGTATGAAAAAGTGGAAAAGGTTTTCTTGTGATGCATTTTGTGCAAATTAAAAACAAAAAGAAATGAAAATTGTTGAGATTAAAAGAAATTTAAAAAAAAATAGGAATTAAAAATTCCTTCATTCATGCATGTGTAATTGCACGAACATAACAAATTTAGTCTGATGAAATCTTTAAATACGAAATGGAAATGCATCACAAGAAAACTTTTTGCACTTTGTCATACATTTTTCCCCAATATTGTTCCTGATATATAGAAATATATATATCATTATCTCATACATATATATTTATATATATATATATATATATATATATATATATATATATTGGCATTTCCAGTACAGTTTCCCATATTTTATATGTAGAAAGTGTCAGTATTTTGTTTTAAGGGAAATTTTTGTTTTAATACATTTCGATTTTTGTTTTGAGTGTAAATATCTTATTTTAAAGAGAAACCCTTTTTATATTTAATTTCCCCTGAATATATTCACACTTTCTTTATTAATAATATTTTCCTTTTTTTTTTCATTGCCACCCCACTACCATGATTATAATAAATTCCTTTGTCTGTTAGAAGCCATTGTTATGTGGAATTTTCCCTTTAAAAAGAAGAGCTATTGCTAAGTTGAGTTGGGTGATAAATTTTTAGACGTCTTTTAATGACAGAATATACATCAGTAAGTCTGTAGCCCAATGATGACAAATTCATTGACTTAACACAATAAATATTTATGTCAATGCACTTGTGAACATTAATCATAAAGATGTAACATTAGACATTGGAAATTTCAGATTTTCAAGCTCAGGCTACAGACTTACTTTTTGAAACATGGCTTATGCAAATTAAATATTCTTGTTTATGATATAATTAAGAAAACAAAGGCAAATTTAAATTTCATCTGTCTATGAAATGAGTTATTGTAACTATTTACACTATTTGTTATATTATGAAAACAAAAACAATGCATTTAAATTTGTACTATTTAACAATTCTCAGTTGTAGTGACTTCCCTAAAGTTTAACCAGGAAAATGAAGATGGCAGATCTTTAAAGATTCGAAGATTCTAAACAGATTTAAATTTATTTACACTATTTATATTGTTCAAACTGTCGTCCTCGTCTTTATTGTCATATTCACAATATTTCAGCCGTTGAACACTCTGGACTTATTCAGGTATGATATGTTGGAATTTTAAACCGAACACCAGTGGACTAAATAAAAGGTTTGAAATTCCAACGTATATCACCTGAAGAAGGCCGAAGCATACAATGACCAAAAAGTTGTGAATATGACAATAAAGATGAGGACAACAATACAAACATTGTAAATTGTGTAAATAAATTTAAATCTGATTAGAATCTTGGAATATTTGAACCAATTTCCTGGTTAAACTTTGGGAATTTTATTATAGCTGAGAATTGTTAAATAGCATAAATTTTAATGCGTTATTTTTGTTTTCATCATATAACAAGTTTCATAATCCACCAGGTTGTAGGAGCACCAGATGTACTTCAGACATAGCAACTGTGGTATATCTAAGGAAAAATAACCTGATGGAGCCACTCAGTACATAATTATTAGACCTTTCATTTTAGTTTCTTTTTCTTTGTGATTTACATATATATACACATATATATGCGTGTGTGAATGTATAAATATATATATATACATATATATATATATAATATAAAAAGCTGAAGCAGTAATATTCCATCGTTATAATTTATTACATTGGACTTCAGGCAGGATTTTGCTTGTAAACCTACTTTAGAGAAACAAGCCATGGTTGATGAAAGGAGAAAAGATGGTTTCATGCCTTTCTGAAGATTATTACTATGAAAGTGAAGGTGATGTTCTAAGCTGGAATTTGAACTCAGCTTGTCACATTGTCTTTCTTAGCCACCAACTGTTATATTAGCTAACCATATTATTTTGTTTCTTAAATTTATTTAAAAATTATTCTATAAAATATATGAATAATATGACCACTTAAAAATAAAATTGATATTCTTTTCAACATAGACATAAAATGAAAACCAATTTAAATATTCATTCTCACTTTTTATTTTTGTTTAGGTTAATTTTTTGTTGGAATCACAAATAATATACTTATATATATATATATATATATATATATAGGTATTTATATATATATATATATATATATATATATATATATATATATATATATATATATATATAGATATATATAAATACCTATATATATATAGGTATTTATATATATGTATATGTATATGTATATATATATATATTTATATATATATATATATATATATATATATATATATATATATATATATATATATATATCCATATAGATATATATAAATACCTATATATATATATATATATATATATATATATCCGTTAGATTCACTTACATGCTAATACCCTTGGGAAACATATGAATCCTCTTCTTTTCTCCCCAGCTGTGGGTAAATTGCAGGACAGACTGGGTCTATAAACTTGGGAGGCAACCAATCTAGGAGAAATAAAATCTCAGAATTCAAACTAGCCTCTTGCCCAAGAAACACTACTTCTACTGTGGCTGCAGTACACATGCTGACCCTATGATCCTACAGGTCACGGGATAAAAATATATATATATATATATAGTGAAGTAATAAAAATGCATCTCATAATTAAATTAATTAGTATAGCATATACATATATATATAATTATTGAAATATATACATATATATATATAAATATTGAAATACATATATATACTAGCAGCATGGCACGGCATTGCCCATGCTTGATTCAAAAATCATACGACTCATACACCAATCGCTATCACTTGACTTAAAATATTTTTGCCCTTCCTTGACTTTAAAGGAGTGCCCTTTGCCGTGCTGATGATGCTACATGCCTTACTTCTTGCCTATCTCATACTGCGAATTTTTTCTAAGCTCTATACTAAATATTAAATCTGTTACAAAAAAAGAACTAAACAAAATGAACATAAAACAATCAGCTTTAAAAAAGGACCCATAAAAAATCAAATGAAAAAACAATGTTAACAACAAATACTTTTTCACACCCAAACCACTTCTGTGGAATCAGAATCAATGTTGAGTTTAAGCAAGCAAATGAGCCAATTGGAGTAAAGTGCCATGCAGATTTAAATTTTTCCCACTTGTGACAAATGCAGCTATCCATTTTTTTTGCATGCAAGCATGCTAGTTAACATTGATGTCAGTCAGCTGTTGGCTCTCACGCTGGCCAATAGAATCTTCCTGCCTATTTGTGGCAGCCAGCTATAGGCTCTCACTGGCCAGTAGAAAATGGCTGCAAACTACATGAAAACTGCTGTAGAAGCATGAAAAAATCGATTATTTCCACTATCAATGAGAGTTGGGAAATGCAAAGTCAGTCTTGGCCTTTCTGCTAACTTGGAGCATGTGCATGTAAATTTTGGTGCAAATTCGTCAAAAATTGTGGCCGTGCATTTGTTACACACACACACACACACACACACATCCTGCCTTTTATAGAGATAATATATACATAAATATATATATATATATATATATATGTAAATATTGAAATACATATATATATAATTATTGAAATACATAACAAGAATTCTACTTAGGAGGTGATGCACCCAAAACAAATAAATACTTTTCGTTCTTTTATCTATTAAGGAAGTAAAAAAATAGAACAGAAACTGAGATGTGAATTATACCCTAGAGAATTGTACATAAGTGGGGAATTTCTACGGAGCAGACCCACTCCACATTAGCTGCCCTGCTTACACCTAAATGGCAATGATATTGGCAAGGTATAGGAAACACAGAACCTTTCTCAAGTAACACTTTCTAATCTCTCAAGACTTAACTCCCAACTGACAATACCCCAGCTGAAAATAGTATTACCCACTTACTATAAGTAAACAAATAAATCTACAAACATGTTTGGTTTTGTTTAAATAATTATTTAAAAGAAAATTAAGCCTGTTTCATCATTAATTTAGGAAAGTACAATTTGCAAATTAAGAATACAGGAATTTTTTAAATTCAAAAGATCACTTAGAAGTTTTCAAAATAAAACATTTTATATGCAACCAGTTAAAAAAAAAGTCATAAATCTATATATAAATTTTGTGACTTCTGTTAGTCTGTCTGTCACACTCTAAAATAGCTATACATTGACTGATTTTTGTGACCATTAATGATTAAGTTTAACTCAAGATTTTAATGTTAAGATAAAACAGTATTTAATTACAACCACAAATAAATACTTAACAAGAACAAAGAAATAAAAGTCAACAAAAGATAATTAACCATTTCAGTGAATGCTTTGTTAGTGGCGTGGCATGGCTTAATGTCCCGTAAATCCTCAATCAAAAGCCAAATCATTGCCGCACAATAATTCATGGTAATTTGACTGAATAGTTCCACTCAAAAGTCACTTAATAATCACTACAGTCAGTAGCCTGACACCACGTTTTATACACCTGGCAGAAAATATATATTCATAAGTCCAGAGTGTCAAACTTGAAACTCAATTGGTAGTTACTCATTTTCTTCCTATATGACACCAACCAAAAGCAACTTTTGGTGAGAAGTGTAAACAGGTAGGGTGGGGAGAACAAAGTGAAGTTGCTTTTACTAGGGTACATAGTTTAGTAGAATAAACTTTCATTAATTTTTTTGAAAAATTAAGTTTTATTATTTAACATACAAAATACTCACACTATTTAAAAAATAATTTAATGATTAAAATAACAAATACAGAGATATCTCGGCTTAAGTCATTTTGAGTTAAGTCATTTTCGAAGATACATTGATGTTTGTTAAATATTATATCAAAAAGTAAAACTGCCTTAGGTCATTTTACTTAATTATTTTTAATTATTATATTCAGAATACTGTACATATATATATATATATATATATATATATATATATATATGTTTATATATATATATATATATATATATATATATATATATATATTTTTTTTTTTTAAGCATTTCACCCCAAGCAAGGCGGGAAGCCACTAGGACACAATAGATAGATAGATAGATAGATAGATAGATAGATAGATAGATAGATAGATAGATATTAGGTTGGTGCAAAAATAATGTCGTTTTCTCACACAGTAACATATGTGAGAAAACGACATTATTTTTTGCACCAACCTAATAGATAGATAGATAGATAGATAGATAGATGGATATCATAAAGGCTGTAGTAGACAATGGTAAGTGCTTATTTGTCTTTTATAGTGTGGTTATTTTGACTAAAGTCATTTTTCAACCTAAGTCGTTACCTCTGAAACCATAGGGTGAAGTCTACCTGTACTTGTTTAATAAAAATAAAATATTATTTTTTGCATATTTTTTCTTTAAGTTTTTATATAAACAAAAATCTAGTTTTTGCTCGCTCCTGCATTTGCAAGAACTATAAACAACTCACAAGACCAAATGCTTCAAAGAGTTGGAAGTTGGATCCAGAAAGAAATATTTACTCATGGCCAGTTGTATGTTGTATGCTCAAGAGTAAGAAACACTAAAAATTCTTTGCTGTTAAAAAGGAAAAATAAATTTTCTTAAAAAGTATTAACATGAAGTCCTGTAAAATAAAAGAAATTATTAAACTGCAAAGTAGGGTTTTTGTCAAAGTATTTTTCCAAATAAATCTGCTCATTCAAATTTCATTGATTGGCTTGCAAAACTGAACAAAATGTAGATAAGCTCATGCAATGAAGACAAGAAAAATCAGTGTTTTAAGTTTAGGAATTAAGTGTAGGGTTAGATTTAGGATTAAAGAGGTAGTGTTTAACATTCCTATGTTAGCATAATAGAGAATTAGGATTAGCAATAAGCAGTAGCTTGCAGGAGTGGGGAGTCAGAGGGTGTAACAGCTCTGGGCATCCATATCAGGAGGGCAGTTAATCAAAGAGTGAAATAAAAATTTAGTTTATATTTAATTTGAATAAAGTGTTTATTTCATGCTTTCAGTGGTAAAGTTCAACAAATTATTAGGTTGGTGCAAAAATAATATCGTTTTTTGACGTTAAAAATACGTCAAAAAACGATATTATTTTTGCACCAACCTAATAGATGACAATATAAAAAAAAATGAAAAGAGAAAGAAAATATTAATGGAGTAATTATATTGAATCAATTGATATGATATGTCTGCTGCTAGAAAAGTTGGTTCTCTGTGTTGTGCCAGACAATTCTTCACGTTAGAATTTGTCTTGAACATTCATAAATCTACCATTCATCCATACATTGAATACTGATGCCTTATCTGGTCTGCTACTCATCTCAAGATTATCAGTAAACTCCAAAGAAGAATCAGCAATATTACTGGTCTTGACCTGGCATCTTGATTTCAGTTACTTTCCCACCATCATAAAATGGCTTTCCTGTGTCCTTTCTATAAATATTTTCATGGCAATTGTTCTAATGTGCTTTCATCCCTGGCACCTTGAATTTAAGTGTAATAATAGATTAGCATCTTAGTCCAACTGTTTTACTGTTTAAATAGCAAGGTGTAAAGTTCTATTCAAATGGTTACTTCTCTCATAATTCTTGCCTGTGGAAGTCTATTTTGGTTTCTTGCTTCTCTGCCATCTACAATCTTAAAAAAATGCAATGTTAATCACCATTTTCTTGCATATTCATAAATTTACCATTCATCCATACATTGAATATTGCTGCCATATCTGGTCTGATGCTCCTGTTACTCATCTCGAGATACTTGGCCTCGGATCAGGAGGTTTTGAGGAGGGTGTAACCACATTTTAATTGCTGGTGTTCCCAGGTCCAGCTTGACCTGGAGTGGTAGCATCTGTTAGGGTCCCAGGCAAATAGTTAACACCCCAAAAAGGAGTCAAAACACTATGAAAGTATAAAAATAGGTTTCAATACTAGCAATACATTTTTTGGAAAAATAATACCAGTAATACCTTTTTGAAGAAAAAAATTATTACCAGCAATACATTTTTGAAGAAAAAAATTATTACCAGCAATAAAAATCTTGTCGGCATTAAATAACCCATTGAGGCTGATATGCTGTAAAATAAACAAAACCAAACCAATCAAGATACTTGACAAAATCCAAAGAAGAATCTGTGATATAATCAATCCTGACCTGGCACCTCGATTTCAATCATTTGCCTGCCACTATCACAAGGTTTTTATCTGTCTTTCCTATAAATATTTTCATGGCAATTGTACTGATGATCCCATCTCCTTGTTACCTCAATCGACTGTATGTATTTACTACTGAATTGGCAACTAGGTCTCACAGTTTTACTGATGAACAAGCTAAGTGCAATGGTCAGTTCTATTCTGATAGTTTCTTTTCGCACACTTCTCACTTGTGGAACTCCCTTCAAATTTTTTGTTTCCCTGCTACCAACAATCTTCAAAGACTTAAAGGCAATGGAAATTGCGATCTACTGTTTTTATTGTTCTTTACTCTCACTGAAGTCTTCTCATTCTCTTCCATTTCCAGTAAACCCCTGTGCCATAGTGGCATTACCACCTTGCTTGGGGTGAAACGTTTAAACTGTTATTGCTCCTCACTTGTCAGAAATTCATCAAAACAATTAAAATATTGTGCACAACAATTAAAAAAGGGAAAAATGAGGAAAGAAAATG
>OZ010604.1:83741596-83766596 GCA_963932145.1 Acanthosepion lycidas | reverse complement strand
TTCCTTCTTTTTTCTTTATTCTTTTACTCTTTCTTTCTTTTTTTTTCTTTCTTTTGTTTCCATTACTCAGTTTTTTAATTTTTTCTTTCTTTGTTTTACTTTTTTCTTTTCCTTTATTCTTTTACTATTTCTTTCTTTCTTTCTTTCCTCTTTTCTTTTATGCTTCCATTACTCCTCCTTTGTTGCTTTTCATTTTTCTTTTCTTTGTTTTACTTTTATTTTTCTTTCTTTCTTTCCTTTACTTTTATTTTTCTTTCTTTTTTTCTTTCTTTCATTTTTCTTTCTTTCTTTCTTTCTTTCTTTCTTTCTTTCTTTCTTTCTTTCTTCCAACACTTACTTTCTTTCTTTCTTTCTTTTATGCTTCCATTACTCCACCTTTGTTGCTTTTCTTTCTTTCTTTCTTTCTTTCTTTCTTTCTTTCTTTCTTTCTTTCTTTCTTTCTTTCTTTCTTTCTAGTAAAAGAAATCCCAGTGAAAAATTAATAATGGGTGACAATACTTTAAGTAATAAAAATTCAATATGACTTTATTGTTTTATGTGGCATATCCATTCAGGGTATGGGCAATCATGGCTCTCTACAACTTCCTATCCTTTGTAGTGCTAAGTAATGTTTGTCGTATTACTATCAAACCTCCAGTCCCTATCCTGCCATAGAAGCTTATTAGGTAGGTTAGACAGTTTTCTTCTCGTTTTCAATATTTCCTGTAAGTGTTAAATTCTCCAAGTCTTCTTTTTTCATTTTGTGTTGCAGAATGACTCTTTCTGATTCTAAATAAAAATGTCCTATTTGTTTCCATTTTCCTTAAAACTTTCTCCTTTCCCTGTTCATGGTATACTAAACATCCTTTTATATAGCAATGCCTCTATTGCCTCAAGTCTCTTCTTCAATTGGGATGAAATTGTCCAGCATTCACTGCCATATACTATGTAACAGTTCAGTACTCTTTTCTTTGTTTTTAATGAAAATTTCCTGTCTCTTAATATTTTGCTTAGCTTTTGGAAGGCATCATTCATTATTCCAGTATGCCTTTGGATTTCTGTGTAACACTTCTCAGTAAATGTTTGAATATCTTTACCAAATAAATCAACTTTTCCTAAGCAGTTCAAATAGATCATTGAGCCATACCTTATCAAATGCTTTTGCGTAGTCTATGAAACATTGGTATATAATTCCTGCATTGATATTGCTCTCTCAGATATCATTCTGATAATAAATATTGCATTTCTTGTTCCAGTGTCTTTAATGAACCCATACTGTTCTTACGTTAATTCTGATCTAATTGTGTTTGCCAGAATCTGGATGATGTTAAATTATGTAACTCATTAAGCTGATCATTCGATGGAGCTTGCATTCATTTATACCTGGCTTCTTAAGCAGCACTATGTAGGATCTTTTAAGGATTTTTTCTATGTTGCCACTGTTGTACGTTTCATTTATTATTTCCTTAATTTTGTCAATGCTGGTAGCATCTCTGTTACAATCCCACCTGAACCTGCTGCTTTGTTTCTGATTCCTGTATGATCATCAAATTTATGCAATGTTCAGCCTTGTCAGTACCTAGATGGTCAACTGCTTGGGAATACCAGGTGCTGTAAACTTGGATGTGTGGGTGGTGTAATGGCTTAGAATTCACTGAATGGTTATATTCACTTACATGCAAATACTCTTGGGAAAGGCAGAAATCCACCTTGACTCCTTCAGCTATGGGTTAATTAGTAAGACTTGTATCACTAAATCGTTATTATCTCAAAAAAAATCCTTGCAATCTAAAAATGTTTCCTGGCTTTAAATAACGTGCAAAGGGTTGATAAGATGTAAAAAAATGAATGAGTCAAGCAATGAAATACTGATTAGCCATACAGGCTTATGTTTTAGATTTATTTACATACTCTGGAATATAAATGTATAGAAATTACCCTGGCCACAAACTGAGGGATCAGTTTATATATTGATTTTAATATAGAATTGATCCCCCACTTTATATTGGCATTATTAACTTTGTTTATCAAATTCTGATTAGGTATGAATCCACCTCTTTTCCCCCTAGCTATGGGTTAATTAGTAAGACTTGTATTACCAAATCATTATCATCCCCCCAAAAATTCTTTCAATCTAAAAATATTTTCTGGCTTTAAATAACATGCAAAGGGTTGATAAACTGTAAAAATGAATGAATCAATCAATGTTTTGTTTTTATTCATTATGATCAGTGCTGATCTTACCTCAGATTTTAATATATCAGGTTCTTCTTTGTTTTCATGCATTGTAGGTTTCCTTATCTGGTTATGGAAGAGTTTGTCAGAGT
Organism: Acanthosepion lycidas; assembly: GCA_963932145.1. Taxonomy (NCBI): domain Eukaryota; kingdom Metazoa; phylum Mollusca; class Cephalopoda; order Sepiida; family Sepiidae; genus Acanthosepion; species Acanthosepion lycidas. The sequence continues at coordinate 83,764,290 of OZ010604.1, read as the reverse complement.
ATTCATTCCATCTTTAAAGTATTTTTTCCTCCTCCTTAATTTTTATGCATCCTGTTGAATCCTTCTCTGTTATTTCTTTTATTTGTTTATACATACCTGGTATTGAAAATATTACTGTTGTTTATTATGCAATAAAGTCTTTTTTGGTGTTTTTTTCTCACAGTGTTTCAGCTGATATATTCTTTGCCCTTCTTCAGGTATATCATACATCTAAATATTTTTTCTTGGGCTTTTCAATAACAATATAGTTCATAAAAATGAGTGGCAAAATTTCTTGTTTACAGGAGAGTTTTCAGGTGAAACACAGAAAGGCTATAACTTATACTATGTTTTTTTTATTTTATGGAAGGCCTTAAGGGACAAATATTTTTCTCCTGTGTACTAGTTCTTATACAATGTCAATTTTTTTGGTTTCTTTATACAGACTTTTATTTGTCTTGTTTTTTCTCTCAACGTAATTTTATTTCTATTATTTTGTACTTGCTTATCTCCCCACCAACACATCTATGTCACCATTTTCTTGGCTCTATCTATAATGCTCCTTTTTATGATCTTTTTGTGAAGTCCTTGTCTTTACAAAGTAAATTAGGTCCATATGTTGAATATGGCTTCTGATCTAAAGGCCATGCAGTTTACTACTTACCTTCCTTTCTTTCCCTACTTAAATTCTTTCATTCCTCCTTTCCATATTATTTCCTTATTTTTCAGCTGATTTCCACAAAGATATCGTTTTACTGTTTATGAGTCTTTGAAAAAATAATACAGAAATGGAATACTCTTTGAAGCACAAATGATAGTGCCAGGTCCTCAGATTAAGTTGGCCCCGACATACAGCATTTTATGGTTACAGTTCCATCTCTCATAATATAATACGTCGTCATACAGCATTTATATGAGGAAGACAGCATTGTTTCTTCACGGGCTCTACAACATATTGGGTTCTGCTACATTCACTATCTCTTGTTTGTGTCATTTTTGGGAACTTTTTACCTTTCATTATGGCTTCCAAGTGTAAGGCAGACTTATAGGTGCTTATGTAGGTGAGTTACGACCTACGTTGAAAATCAGGTTACATCGCACTGTAGGAATGGATCACCAATGTAATGGAATTTATAATATGCTACTTAAATATTTTTGCAGGTGTTTTAACAGAGGAGGGAAAATAAGACACTGAAATTACAAAGGTGCATTAGAATAGCAAAAGTTACCTTCAAGAAGCTAAGCAAGGTACTAAGAAACAGAAAAATTTCATTAGATACAAAGAGTGCTGATCTGCTATACAATATCAGTCCTCATGTATGGTAGTGAATTCTAGACAGTTTCCTCATGGGAGAAAAAGAAACTTTAAGCAACAAAAATGTGGTTCTACAGAAGGATGCTAAGAATACCATGGATGGAGTGTGTAAGTAACAAAGAGGTAAAAAAGAACAGTTATACTCAGAATCAGAAGAGACAGCTGTAATTTCTTGAAGAGATAATGAGGAAAGAAGGCTTAGAGAATTTGACATTGACAGGACATACTGATGACAAGAGGTGCAGAGGAACACAATAGATAACTTACAGTGTAGAACTTACAGTTACATCTAGCTATTTCAACTGTAAAATGATGAGGTCTGGTTGCCAATCTAGTACTGCACTTAAATTCATAAATCTAGGTACTATAGAGGAAAGTTCATTAGAACAAGTACCATAAAAGTATTTATAGAAAAGGTACAGGGAAGCTAAGTAACAAAACTGGAAAATTGACTAAAGATGTGGTGCCTGATCAGGACCAATAACATTGCAGATTCTTCTTTGGATTTTATCAAGAATTTGTAATTATATTTATATAGCAGAGAGCACTAGACCAGATGTAATCTTTAGCCAAAGCACATGACTTCTTCATGTGCTGTGTTTCCACAGGACATAGGCAATCATGGCTCTCCACAACTTCCTGTCCCTTGTACCTCTTAATACAGTTTGTCTTTCTGCTATTTCTCCTAAACCCTGTCTTGCCATCCATTTACTCAATCTCAATAAGTATGTCATGTGTTGTTTTCCTCTGTCTCTCTTGCCTTCAGTCTGTCCTCTAAGTATCAGATTTTCCAAGCCTTCTTTCCTCATTATGTGCCCTAGAACCCTCAACTGTCTCTTCCTGATGATAAGTATAAGTTCCTTTTTGTTTCTATTTTCTCTAAAACTTTGTCATTGCTCACGTGTTCAGTCCATGATATCCTTAGCATCCTTCTGTAGAACCACATTTCTATTACTTTCTCTTCATCTTTGAGGAGATTGTCTCATACACACTGCCATATACAAGGACAGTTATCATGTAACAGTTTAGTACTGTTTACCTTGTTTCTAGTGAAATTTTTCTATTTCTTAGTACTCCGCTTAGATTTTGGAAGGCATCTTTGGCTATCCCAATACACCTTCAGATTTCAGTGTTGCACATTCTGTCCTCTGTTAAAACACTTCCCAGATATTGATTTGGATATCTCCAATTTACATTTCACATTTTGGGCTTATTATTTTGCTAACAACCAATGCATTCCATCTTCTTGCAGTTTTCTTCTCACAGAGTCAGCTGCATATCTTATGTTTTTAAGATTGCAGCTGGCAATAATGAATCCTGGTAGGGCTTCTAGTTCACTCAGAATCACCTCACTGTACAAATTGAATAAGTCTTGTGAGAAGACATATCTTTGTATTACATCCTTTTCTATTTATACATATATATGTATATATCTGCTGAACTTATTTTCTGTCAATTTGCAGCTGGATTGCTGCCAGTATAGCTTCTGGATTATTCTAATATTGTTTCCAAATATACCAAGGTTGCTGAGCAGTTCCAACAGATTTTTGTGACATACTTTATCAAATGCCTTTGTGTAGTCTATAAAACACAGGTACATGTCCTTCTGCCTTTGTATTGCTCTTTCTGATAACATTTTGAGCATAAATATTGTGTTCTTTGTTTCAATGTCTTTGATGAACACACACTGTTCATGTTTTATTTCCAGTCTGATTCTGCTGTGTGCTCTATTGATCAGAATTCGGATGATAAGTTTTGTTATATGGCTCATTAGAGATAAAAGATCTTTCTATGGGATGGCAACTCTAAACTGAAAAGATTGATAGCAGAAAGAAACAAACAGTAGGGAAATAAAGATGAAAGAGCTGACACTAAACGGCAAATGAAGAAAATAAAAAACTAGTTAATGCTGTGAGAAACCAAATTCTTTTGGAAATTGGAAACTAAAATAGCATATATCATGTGTTGAGTGGAGAAAATTAAAAAAAACAACATGATAATATCATAAAATGAAATCCAAAACAGAAGAAATGTCCTGGTTTCAAAAACACTTCCAATCACACTTCAATCTTGACCACACAATCTGAAGATGCCAGAGGAAATAAAATATGCACCAGTAAAAATTTGAGCATGACAAAGTCTACATTATTTGGACTATTGTCCTCATCTTTGTCACCATATTTATTACAACATTTTGGCTATTGTACACTCCTGCCTTTTTCAGGTAGTTGGAATGTTGAACTGAACCCTTTATTTCACTCACTGGGGTAGACTGTTCTAGCTAGGTATTGTTTAATGGATGTCAGTTATCAGTTATCTCCTGTTAATTCCCCTCTCCGAGTTCTCCACTGCCTTAACTGGGTATTGAACTCACACTCTTTGGGTCCTGTCACTGGATTTAACTAACACCTTTATCCACTGCGCCATGTGTCCTTGAGTGCGTTCAATATCTGGTTAAGGCAGTGGAGAACTTAGAGATGGGAATTAACAGGAGATAACTGATAACTGACATCCATTAGACATGGCATGTGGAACTAGAACAGTTTACCCCAGCAAGCGAAATAAAGGGTTCAATGTACTAAAGTTAAGCTTTTCTTTCTTCCCTGGCAATCTGACTGGTATCAAAGTGTAGCACCTGTTCTCCTTATTTCTAATGGTAATATTAGCCATTTCCTTATAAGGAAACATTTGGAATTCATTAAGCAAGCAGTATATGTTACTTTTATTTGAAATTTATGCAGTCTTTCTATGAAAACAATTTTTAAGGAAAATAGTTTTCTCAAATTTAGTAAGCGTTATTGCTTTTTCCAGTATTGGTGGCAGTTTCCTTACTAACTTTTTGTTTGACGTCGAGTGGAACATCAATATTTTGATTATCTCATTATTTCTTTTTTGAGTTACTTGTGCTATCTATTTTACTTGATGCTGCATGCAATATGGTTTTTATTAAAGGAATTTGCAATGGTACAGTATTTTTACCAAAAAAAAGTTTACAAAATATCAGGCCTGTCTTGTTGTTGAGGGAAATGTTCAGTTTATGTGCCCAGGTAGAATTCTTGGTGTCTGATTGCAGATTTTCAAGACAGGCCACCCATCCCCCACCTCTTTAATACTGATACAACATAATCTTCTTACGTTCATTTCTCATCATTTGCTTTTGAAAAGCAAAGCTCAGTAAATATCTTTGGCTTCTGCATGACAGGAATGAGTTTTTAACTTGTATCAAATGGTCTAGCTGAGGTGCTGAAAGATTAGTGATCAGATTTCCAAATTCTCATGAAGGAAAACATCAGAGATCATAAAATGCAAGATACCTTTTCTGACATTACCACTTCTAAAAATAAAATATCCTTAACGAACAACTCAAAGTTACCCAGATTCTTCTGTTTTGAATTTATAATTTTACTCTTCAAAAAACAAAATACATTACTTTAAAATGTCATAGGACAAAGTATAATTTATACAGGGAAAAGGGAGCATATTACTTTTTTTTAACATAATCTTTAATGTGAACATTTCTCTGATTTAACCAGTAGAGAAGACAATATTTATGAATAAAAATGCCAATAGGAAAACTAGTAATTGCTGACGCGTTTTGTCCAATGTGGATTTTATCAAAGCAAACTTTGATCAAGTCCACATTGGACGAAATGCGTCAGCAATTACCAGTTTTCCTATTGTCATTTTTATTCATAAATAATCTTTAATACATTTTCCAGGATTTTCAAGGCAAACAAAACCAATCCAATTAACACAACAGAATGTTCTTACTCTAATTTCTCATCAGCCAACCTTCTGTCTTGAGGTTGACATAGTTGCAATTTCCAATTCTTGTTAGTGTTTGAATCTACATTAAGAGCTAGGATTTCTGATTGCATATTTTTAAGAAAAGTAGGTCTTTCCCAATTGATGCAACACAATCTTCTGTAATTATCTACCGTTTAACTTTCTATTTCACAATATCAGAAAAGCATACATGGCATGGTAATGTGATTTTCTGTTTGAGTTGGAATGTATCTGCAATTTTCTGTGAATCGGCACTTACATCTCTCGTCTATTTTAATGCAGTAGTAAAGTAATAATCTAGGACATAACAACACATGTCTATGAAATATGTTAGCATAATTAGGAACTCAAAATAACACATGGAGGACATAAATATAATACATATAATGAAATGAAATCATTTTAAGCTGCTTCCATATTTATTGCCAGTGATGACATTAGCTTTTATATTTATTGCCAGTGATGTCATTAGATTAGATGATGAAGCATAAAATCTTGTCTCTCGGAGGCAACAGCAAATTTGGAATAAATCTTTTTTATAGGGAATATGGTTCATATGTATGAAGCAAACAGCATAAGTCGAAACAAATTTAATATAGTGTTATGTAGTGGTTTCACAGTCGAGGCTTGTATTTGTACTAAGTCGGTCCTAAAATAGGTTCGACGTACAAAACGTTAGGAACTTGATATAATAGGTAAGGACGCAGAGAAATCTAGTTGTGGTCGCTGATACTTTAATATCCGACTAACGGTTGTCCGACATCGACTGACTGACCAACTCTCTGAGCAACTGACTTGTTACTCTTACTACTCCTACTTATTATAGGTGGGAGAGTCTATTAACTATAGAATAGGTGCGTTCCACTATAACATATAGACTGTGTTGCAATCATGAATACGATAACTTGGTGACTTTCTGGAGATAAAGATGTCAAATACAAATCTATGTGTGTTTGTAGAATGTATGATAGTATCTGAAACAAAATGTTTTAAAATCCCACAATACAAAACAATTCTAATACAGATATAGATAAAACAAACAAACACACAGATTTTCAAGTCTGGTAATTAGGAGGTGATAAGATAAGGTTATTAATTTGATTTATGATACCCACTTAACCTCAGAGATCCCAAAGCATTTTTCCAACACACAGTTTTGTCTTTCTTTTATTTTAATCTGAGAAGCCAAAGAAAGCATACACTTTCTTTGGGCAAAATGCGTCTTTAATAAAATTTGCCACTCATCATTTTCAATACAAATCTGATATGTCCCGAAAAGGGATATATTTTTTCGAAGTAGCAAGTGGTTTTGGACTACTGTAACCGAGTAGAACAATCTAGCAGGTAACCGTAATGGACTGGTCTCATTGTAGTGGTAGGCAATAGGCGTAGGCAATAGGCATAGTCCATATACCTCCACATCAGTCTGTATTTATGGCTGACACCAGCCAATCATATTACTGTGAGGGGATAACCCAGGTGTATGCATATTCATTAGATCAAAATCTATATATCAGACTAATCGAATGACAAAATGAAAAAATTTCCTAAATGACACATCTCATCCTCAGAACAAACATCTTCAGACTACTAACTGTTTATTGATGGAGTCAGCCTTTTTATATAGAGAGGGGGGCAGATATACAAAAAATGATGGTTATAATTTTACATAAAAGGTATTAAAGATACAAGAATAAAAATCTTAATGATATAGATGCTCAGCTTTAAATTTAAATTCTGGTGTATCTCGATGTTTCACTTAATCCATCTCCATTCAGTTTTCTATCATCTTTGTTTTTCACTATTTACATTGTTCTGACTATCGTCCTCATCTTTGTTGCCATATTTTTTGCAACGTTTCAGCTGTTGTACGCTCCGGCCTTCTTCAGGTGGCTGGATTGTCGAACTGAACCCTTTATTTCGCTCACTGGGGTAGACTGTTCTAGTTCCACGTGCCATGTCTAATGGATGTCAGTTATCAGTTATCTTCTGCTTAATTCCCTCTCCAAGTTCTCCACTGCCTTAACCGGGTATTGAACTCACACACTTTTGGGTCCTGTCACTGGATCTAACTAATGCCATGTGCCTTTACTGCAATTGTTTTTAATTATCCTATCTCATATCTCCTTTCCTCACAACTTATAACTGCATCATATTAAAACACTGGTTCCTGTATGATCATCAAAGTTAAGCAATGCCGACATTGGTCAGTACCTAGATGGGTGACAGCTTGAGAATACCAGGTACTGCAAGCTTGGATGTGCAGTTGGGTTCTTTATATTCCCTTACATACCCTTGGGAAAGGTATTAATTTACTTCTTTCCCCTGTGGCTATGTATTAATTAGTATGAATTAAATCTTCTTTTCTTCTTTTTATGTGCCATGTTCTTTCAGGACATAAGCGATCACAGCTCTACACCTTCCTCTATCCCTTGTGGCTATGAACAAGTTCCTTCCCACTGCTTCCTCCCCCGGAGCACGTTCTGTCATCCACCTGCTCAAGCTTGTCAAGTGTGTCATGCGCTGCTTTACCTTGTCTCTCTTTCCCTCTATTTGAACTGAGAGTACCAGATTCTCCAGACCCTCCTTCCTCATTATGTGTCCCAGAAGCTTCAGCTGCCTCTTCCTAATGTTAAGTATAAGCCTCCTCCTTGTTTGCATACTCTCTAAGACATCATCATTCCTCAGACACTCAGTCCATGGATATGTTTAGCATTATCCTGTAGAACAAGATCTTTGTCACCTCGAGTCTCTTCTTCATCTTTGAGGAAATCGTCTAACATTCACTGCCATAAAAAAGGACAAATGTCACGTTACAGTATCTCAAAAAAAAAAAAACAACTTACAATTTTCTTTTAATCTAAAACAATAATTTCTTGCCAATAAAGAGCTGATAAACCATAGAAATTGAAATCAATCAATAGTTTGCTCAGGCGCATTTGTGTTTATTCAACACCCACAGAGACCACCTGTGGTTTATACTGCACCTATGATGAACAGACATTACTTACAGTTTCTGAGAAAGAGTGTTATCTAGTATGATCACCAATTTGAACAAGGCCAGCACGCTCAACCCCTCGGTCATGATTACTTGTGACTTCATTCTAGCACAGCTATCAACGACACCCAAAGGTTCCATCTACACAATTTCACTCACAAGGCTTGGGTCAACCTGTGGTATGCCTTCAGGCACTTTCCAAAGGTGTCGCATGCTGGGATCGATCCCTCCAGTCTGATAACATCAGGAAATCTCCTTCCTAACAAACTGACCATGATGAGATTCGAACCTGGGTCTCATGGTCAGAATGCAAATGTTCTAACCACTCAGCCACGTACCCATATAAAAATGAATTATACTGTATCATACTAGATTTTATTATGCAAGTCAAAGTTTTAACAATGAAATCAGTATTATATATGTATTTGCAATTTGGACCAACATGCTCATCTTCGTTTTTATGCTCAAAAAAAAATCTACCACTTGAGTCAAGACACTCATACATTTCCATTACCTACAGCAGAAACATACATTTCCACCTACTGAGCATAGATATTAGGTTTAAGGCCAAGAAATGAGGTATTAATCCATTACTGAGTTAGGATGCAACACAAGGTTAGTTGTTTAATGTAAGGAACCTGAGCATTTCCACTTGGGCCATGGTAATAATTTATCCAGTCTCCAACTGAGAAGTACTGCTAGTGGGGAAGGCCCCTTGGGCTTGGACCTAAAATTATTTGAATCTTCCTGAATCAAAAGTGAGGTATTTTCCTGGCACCCACTACTGAGTTAGGATGCAATACAAGATTAGTTGCTTAACATGGAGAATGTGAGCATTTCCACTTGGGCCACTGGTCAAAATTTACCCAGATCCCCGCTTATGTGGGTTCGGGTAAAAGACCGGTTTTAGCTGGTCATTGCATCTCAGGCCAAAAGGATGGTGTGCGATGTTGACCACAATAAAAGGGACATTTTTCAGGCATAAAGTATCAAATGATAGAAACTGAAAAAAATCACCAAAAATTCAATTACCATAAATAAATTTACATCGTCAACTGAATCATTTTTAAATCACTATTAAAAGAAATGAACTTAAGATGAAGATTTGGCTAGGAAGGAAGGAAGGAAAGAAGAAAGAAACAAAGAAACAAACAAAGAAGGGAAGACAGATCTGTTTAATGTCTCTTGCCAATACCTCATAAATAATGAACTATTCCATTTTCATTGCATAGAAAAACAAAAAACATATGCTACTAGGTTTCAGTGAGAAAATGAATGAATGAAAGAAAAAAGTGTTTAACACACATTTCAGTGAAATAGAAAAAGTTGTCAATTTCAAATCTTTTCATTTGTACCCCCTTACTTCTTAAAATAACGACCAGCATTCATATTTATGATTGTTATTGCAATATTTTGTTAAAGTTGTTAAGCTCAAATATTTAATGATGTCTTAGAGAATTTTCTACAAATATTTTATTGACGTAGAATTCACCATGAACTTATTCTATCATTAACGGAAGAATTAAAATATTATCAGAAAATCCAAATAGGAAAACCATGAAATTTTTACAGGTCTTTCTGGTATTAAATATTCTCTAAGCATTGCAATAAGAACAAGCTTTCCCTTGGAATTAAATAAAAGATTTGTTTCAAAACAGAGACAATCAGAGATCAATTACAAAATCTAACTTCAAATGCTAATTCGGATAATGAAAAGTTTTTATGAGTTTATTCATAGATACAGATGAAGTCTTAACATTTTTTTCACATTAAAAATAAGACTGTGAATAAAATAGTTGTTGGCAGATGATAATGTATCCGAAAATGCCAAGAACGAGTTAGTCGGCACAAGATAACTTGTAGTTGGCATGAGATAACGCGTAGACAGTGACAACCCTAGAGTTGTTGGCACCCTGGGCAAGCTGGACATCAGTGCCCTTATGAGTATCATTTTTTTAAATTTTCACAAAGTGAAAAACTGAAAATGTAGAATAATGAGTTTATTACAATATACAAGTTAAAAAAAAAACATTCATTATCCTAACTAAAACATTTTTTTCTATTTTTTACATCTGCAAAATTTTCATCACACTTTCTTTTTTTTTTACAAGACTATTTTCTATTGACAAGATAAGCAATGAATTTAATTTGTCTTGAGTCCTGGATTCCTACAAATAAGTTTTTTTATAAGCTTTAGATCTTGAATATCTCAAACACATGACATGGTAGCAAAGCTGAGTTTCTAGTACTTTGAGCTGATCCTGCTTGTAATCAGCATATAACTAAAACTGCAAAGCACAAGTTATCTTGTGGTTGGTAGTCAATGTGTTAAGAAAATTACTGCATATAAAAACAGATTCCTGAAAAAGGTTGTTGAGTATAACAGCTGATACCAAGTTTATCCTGCCTTTCCGTAGAATAAAATCGATTTGATGCTGGTAGAACTTTCAGAATATACTTATATATTTGTCTTTGTAATCATTTCCCCCCAAGCAAGAAAATAAAGCCACTAAGACACAAGGGGTTACTGTGTGTGAGAGAAGATGAGAAAAAAAATCACTATTAAAGAGAGTAAGTAATAAAAGTACTGGAAAAGATAATGATTGACACTGTATTTCATTTTTTTAAATATCTGTTCTTATTAAAAAATACATTTTTAGGAGTCATGTTTTAGGAGTGTATTTATTCATAAATAAATCCCCAAAATATAGGTCATAGAAAAATATCTGAAGAAAAAATTATCTATCTCTTCATTTTTCTCCTTTCATATCTATCCCAGTTTATTTCTATCCTTCTCTCTATCTTACTCTGGAATCATTTTGAAGGAGAGATAGTTAAATATTTTCCTCCAACTTCTTTGAAGTATTCTCTTCTAGTCTTTATACAGAAAGAATAGACAAGCTGCCGCTCCCAGAGGATAAAAGTCTGTAACACATTCAGTTTATGTGTGCTGTTTAAGCGACCCCAAAAGTTTAAATTAGCACCTCATATATATTTACATATATATATATATATCTTCTTAAACAGAAAGAAAGAAAAAAAGAACTTAATAAAAAAGGAGAGATAAATGAATTACCTACAAACATATTTTTCATTGTATGCTTTTTTTTTTAATTTATATATTTGTGTGTTTGCATTCTTGTAAAAATACATTCAAGGAACATGCAAACAAAATAACTGACATACCTTTTTGTGTATTCTTCAATGAAGAGTTCTGTTTTCATTCATCTGTTAATATATTTTTTTCTTTCATCTTAATTCTCTTTTTTTTCAACTCTTAAAAAAAAAATGAAAGATATAGGAAGATAAAACATTATCTTCATCCATTTGAGATGTTTTGATAAAAAAAAAAGAATGTTATTTTGACCCCCCACTCGACACAACAGTCATATTGTGTTTGCTGTTGTCAATAGAATGCCATCACCAAACTTAGCTATTTATATAGTATGTAATATCTGACACAGTAGCAACATTCCGGTTCATTTCTTGGTTTCAATATTCTCTATTAAATGTTTTCTGGGTTTTGTGACGGGCAACATGCTTGCTTGATGTCAGAAAGTAATTAGTATCTTTTTACTTACATGTGTGAAATGATTTCCTCTTATCAGAAACATATGCAAATATATATATGTGTGTGTGTGTGTGTGTGTGTGTGTGTGTGTGTGTGTACAAATATATATATGAAAATATATGAAATGTGAAATGTGTATATTTTGTTCCTCTGTATGGCTGCCTCAATGTGTGGTATGGGTTAAATGCTGGGATCTGGTTGACCATTACTATTGAATAATAAGTTTGATTCGCAGTGTGTCTCCTGTACAAAATTCAGCATTAGAGAACCCCCCAAAATGTTGACATTTCATGAAAGAAAGGAAAAAAGTTTTGAGGATTGCAATGTTTGGAGAGTGCCTTGATTGCAAGGTCATCCACAATGAATTTGCACCCTGGCTCTTACACCAGTTTTTCACCATTTTTGGCAGAACTTCAATTATCCCAGTGGGATATCGAATAACAAAGGTGATGGGAGCAAAAAGAAAGAAATGGAGTCTAAATGAAATCAGATGAATTATAAAATAAAAAATTTTAAAATTAAAAAGTTTAAAATTCCCAGCATCCCTCATTCATCCTTGTGTATAATCACAACATAACAAATTTAGTCCAATGATGTCCTAAAGAATGAAACTTGTAACATTAAAACTTTATCCACTTTGTCACAAATTCTTCCCCAATATTGTTTTTGATATATAAAAATATATCATTATCTCATTCATGTATATATATATATATATATATATATATATATATATATATATATATATATATATAGTAGAATGGATATGAGTTTGTAACCCTGGGTTTCACGCTTATGCAATTATCAGTTTTTCTGAGGATCACATAAATGTGAAAGCCAGGGTCGCAAACTCATATCCATTCAACTAAATATGTTAGCTCTATCATTGATATTGAGCACTTTCCAAAACGCACCAAGCATATATATATATATATATATATATATATATATATATATATTCTCTCTCGACCCTCCCATTGAATTATTTGATGTATGAGAGTCAAGCAAATCAGTTCCTAGGAAACCAACAGCCCAACACCAGCACATGAGATTTGATTATAGTGGTGAAGGTTTTATGCAGAACCATCCACACTATTTATAATATATATATATATATATATATATATATGTAAACCTAAAGAACCAGGTAAAGCTGGCTCTTTACATTCATATTTAGGTTTGCTCTACTTAGCTTATTGAGCACTTTACTTAGTTACTTTTGCTTCACTCATTTTGGAGGTTTTTTTTTCTTTGGACTCTGAGCTTGAATTCTGGACGATTGTTTTCACCTCAATTTCATGGTCTTAGTTCTTTCTTCTTTTTATCCCTTATTTTTCCTTGGATACTAGTTTGTTCAATTACATGCCAAAACACCTAAGGTTTTTTCAAATGAGTATAACCATTTATGTATATATATATATATATATATATATATATATATATATATAATACTCCAAATGCTACCCTTGTGAGATAGCAATGTTTGAGTAGACCGTGTGATTTTTTTCTGCTGCCCTGCATATTAGAGAGACTTAATAAAGAAAACATTCTCTCTGAATGCAGAAAACATAATTAAAAAAAACAGAGCATCTATTTAAATATGAGCATCTACTGAGTGATTAGAAATAATTTTAGATAAAAATTAAATTCATTGATTCCTTACAAAGATTGTACCTGAAGATTGTGTTCAAGTTTGAAGCAGACTGGGTGTTGACCTTGGTGACCATTTACATACATGTTGCTGTATATATATATATATATATATTATATATATATATATATATATATATATTTATATATATATATATATATATATATATATATATATATATATATGTGTGTGTGTGTGTGTGTGTGTGTGTGTGTGTGTGTGTGTGTGTGTGTGTGGTGTGAAATTATATAGAAAATATGAAAGAACTCATTAGGTAAATAATCCAAAGTTCTTTAGTATTTTTGTTATTATTTTTAAAAAATAGTGCTTGATACAAAAGTAGAGCATAAATATATAATTATTTATTTAAAAATAGGATACCAACACTACATAAGTGTTCTCATGTTTCAAAACAAGAGCCAAAAACTTCAATATAATTATTTGAATTAAATTGAATTAAAGTACCAACCTCTGTTCCATCTTCAAGCGAAATTTTTTTTGGAATAACTAATTCCTGAAATTTACACGTTTTATAAGCATATACATTATTAAAATTAAAATTACTATGGTAGCGTCTAGAGCAATTATTTAAAGAAAAGGGGCATAAGTGTTAATAATTTGTATCAATATCTCAGTTACATTCAAAGACGTCCATCATTTAGCTTAATCAGTTAAGGCACGTCAAGCTAAATGACAGTTCCGTATACGATACAGGTTCGAATCCTGTCAGAGGACGAATATTTTCTGTGAAAATTTCTCGGACATTCAGGCCGGGAAATGTTGTTTAATACTGTTTATTATAAAACAGAGCATTTACTTAAAAATTTGTATCTATAAAAAGAATGTATAAACATAAAAATGTCTTTATATATATATATATATATATATATATATATATATATATATATATACTATAACAATATATAATAATATAATAGATATAATTAATAATAGATATATTAATACAAATAATAAATAGATTAATAGTCATTTTGACATGTTTTTTGGGAGTAATGTCCTGAAATAAATAATATTGCTCTACTTTGTATTGAGCCATCTTTTAAATTAGATGTTATGAATGTTGGAATTGTACTCTATTCCTTCGCACCTTAGCTGGATATATATAGTTCTTGTCAAAAGTATTTGAGACATCATTTTGGTTCTAATCACAGGAACAATATTTGACAAGAATCAAATATTTTATTTGACTCAACATAACAAGACATAGATTTGACCTATATTGACATTGTCAGCTCTGAAGTTGACAATAACAATATAGCTCTTCTTGTTGGTTGAAATAGCTATTTGAATGAGGTAAATATGGATTTCTATTCTGTGTAATATATATATATATATATATATATATATATATATAAATATCTGTGGATAAGTAATCCAATGGAATCCTATTAATATAAAATATTAAAACTGATTCCTCAAAAGAGAGCTCAATATATTTATTATAGAGCATAGAAATGTATTACATAAAAATAGGTTGGAATAAAAATAGTTCAACAGGAATTATACCAAAGAGAGCTCAACTTGTTACAATAAGGAGCAATATATTGATAATATTATTGGTTAATACACACACACACACACACATATATATATATATATATATATATATATATATATATATACAAATATATTAAATTTATATATATATATATAAGTTTCCAAGAGGACAGAATCCAGGGAGAACTCAATGTCCAGGACAGAGTAATGATATAATAAAAAGGCTTAAACACTAATATTATAGTATATATATATATATATATATATATATATATATATATATATATATATATATATATATATATGTATATATTTATATATATATATATATGTATATATATATATATATATATATATATACTAGCAGCATGGCCCGGCGTTGCCTGTGCTTGATTAAAAAATCGTACGACTCATAGAGCAATCGCTATCACTTGACTTAAAATATTTTTGCCCTTCCTTGCCTTTAAAGGAGTGCCCTTTGCCGTGTTGATGTTACTACAATTAAACCAATAGTGTTGACAAAGTCGAATATGTCATTTGTGGCTCAAAGTCAGAACTGGTAACAGGGATAAAAAAGCCGAATTTCAATGGCCCTGCACCCATTCCAGAATTTGAGGTCAAATGTTTTCTTCCACTCCACTGCACACACTGACCTGTTTCTTCCCGCACATAGCGTCACCTTAAATTAATCTGCATTTAGGAAATACCCAACCGGAAAAAACATTTTTAAGGGTTGACCGATTGTCGATTTGCACTCTGTTTGGGGGGTGCTCAGAGTTGAAACTTCACATGGTGACTCCCAATGGCCTCCTCATAAATCCGGTCAGTTTTCGCTAAAAACCGACATGCGGTTCAGGCGCAATCTGAGTGTATCAGTTTTTGGGTTATATCGATTTTCAGCGCTGTTTAGGGGTCAGTGGCCATGAAACTTTTGGACAACATTTCTAATGATAGACTCTAAGAGGGTGTCCAATTTGGTTGAAATACGATCATTCCTTCTATAAGCAGATTTTTTCGATTATCGATTTTTTCGGAACCTGAGTCCGAACTCAAAAATCGGCCTCCGTCATGTCCTTACGGCAGCCATTTGTAAACTTGTGGTGAAAACCGCATCGAAATTGGGTGAGAAATGCGGCCGGGGTGAGGTAACAATGCCCACGACAGACACACAGACAGACAACAAGAGAAATATAGATAGTAGATATATATATGTATATATATATATGTAATTATATATATGTATATATATATATATATATATATATGTATATATATATATATATATATATTATAGTATATATATATATATATATATATATATTATAGTATATATATATATCTTATAGTATATATATATTATATATTATAATATATATATATATATATATATATATATATATATATATATATATATATACTATAGTATATATATATAAAATATTATAATATATATATATATATATACTATAGTATATATATATTATATATTATATTATATATATATATATATATATATATATATATATATATATATATATATATACTATACTAGATACTCCTGGCATTTTTGATGTATGAGAGTACAGTTGCTCAGTTCTTTGAACTGAACAGCCAGACTACGTATACATAGGATTTGATTATATTGGTGAAGGTTTGCGCACGAACAAGCACAGATTTTAAAAGAACTGAATAGACAGCAATGGTAGCACAACCCTCCTGACTGTTTTGAATTCAAAGTTCTCCTTCTTCTAGACTGACTACTAACCAAGACTCTAGAGGCCAGTCTGTCTTGTGGGACGAGAAAAGATATATTCATCTCTTTACCAAAGGGTATTTGCATGATAGAAGGCAAGTGAGTGACACTTTGATCCATTTCAGAGAGCACAGTTACTCCGTTGATCCTAGACAGAGGTATGGGAAAATGACATTTTTATTAGAGGCAGAGTGCACAGATACTGCCCTGATCCTAGGCAGAGGTATGGGAAAGTGACATTTTGATCCTTTGTAGAGTGCACAGATATTCCACTGAGCCTAGGTAGAGGTATGGAAAAGTGACATTTTGATCCTTTGTAGAGTGCACAGATACTCCACTGAGCCTAGGTAGAGGTATGGGAAAGTTATATTTTGATCCTTTGTAGAGTGCACAGATACTCCACTGAGCCTAGGTAGAGGTATGGGAAAGGGATATTTTGATCCTTTTTAGAGTGTACAGATACTCCACTGATCCTATGTAGAGGTATGGGAAAGTGATATTTTGACTGGAGTCATTGTACACAAATATTTTGATCTTAGACAGAATTTTGCCAATCCATACAAAGATAATCTTGTCATTTTTTGTGGGTAATATACTATTGTCTCTCTCTATATATATACAAGTGCAAAGATATTAAATATCAGTCCTATTTTCTTGGGGACTTCCATTGAGGTTAAAAAAAGACAAAGTTGAAGAATAATTGTATCTGATGAGGCATCTGTGTTTTTGGGTGTGGTTCTTTTCCACCCAGATCATTTTACTATTTATTTTTCTCTGTTTTATCAATGCCACACATCTGTGTAGATCTTGTCTTTTAAAACTGACGGTAATATTTTTGCTAAAAATTCAATGGCAACCAAAAATATGTTCCAAAATGATCCAAGATGTATCCAAATTTATCCAAAAAGATGTTCCAAGATGATCCAATATGTTCCAAATTGATCCAAAAAGATGTTCCAAGATGATTCAAGATGCTACAATTTGATCCAAAATGATGTTCTGCCTCCACCATATTAGTTTTGCAATTTACAATTTTAAATGTATATATATATATATAAAATGGACTAGAGGTTGGAAGTAAAAATTAATCAACATATACCAGTCAATATTCAGAAATGAAATTTCGATAATCAAATAAGTATGTCAATATATCTTGGTTGTTAAATAAACATCAGTGTGCCCAGTCCTATAACCAAGACAAGTTCTTGGTATTGAGGGAGGATCATTTAGATTTACATCTAAAGATCTTAGAGGCTATATATATTAAGTCTTTCCAGCCTTCCCTCTGTATTGATTGTATAGTATTGATTTCTAGCCTACAATATAATCAGCCTTTGATGTTTGATGATTATAAATTTAGTATATGTAACATCCAGTCTTTGGTATTTCCAATTTTATTTACATTTTGAGCTTTGACTAGAGAAAAATAAAAATCTATTTTTCTTTTCTTTTTTCTCTCACTTTTTGTGTTTTTTTTATTTACAGTAAGGATAAAGGTTTTTTGTCTTTTTCTGTTGTTTTTAAAAGTCTATTTTATTGCAGTTAACATAGAAAAGTAAACTTAAAAATTCTAACACGTTGGAAAAATTCTTTAAAAAGACTGTATGAAATCAATCACTCATTAATCTAATGCAATCCTTTAATATAATTTTGCTCTCTCTGCATTTTTTAAAATAGATTTACTTTCTGAAAATATCCAAAACTATCCACAGCTAAATAAAACCAATCCAACCAAAAACAATTGACCTGCCTGCAATGTATCCCTATTTTTCAAGTTATTATTTCATTGGTACAATTACCAGTGTTTCTTATAATCTCTTGAGAAATATAAGAAATAATCTTTACATATCTACAAGTACTTCTTTTATCCATTGCTGCCACATATGTTATGGTACTCCTGCAGTATATTTAAAGATTCTTGATAAAATCCAAAGAAGTGTCTACGATGTTATTGGTTCTGACCTGGCATCTCAACTTCAGTCACTTTCCCACCACCATAATGTAGCTTCCCTGTGCCTTTTCTCTAAATACTTTCATGGTATTTGTTCTGAGGAATTTTCCTCTGTGATATCTAGACTTTATGAATTTAAGCACAGTACAAGATTGGTGGCAAGGTCTCATCAATTTATTGCTGAAATGGCTAGATGTAGCTGTAAGTTCTATGCTAACAGTTTCTTCCCCATTAAGTTTAATGTTCAAAAATTTAATCATTATCTTCTATCTGCTTAAATTCTGTTCTTTTATTGTTCTTACTGCTTAATAATGTTTTTCTCATATTTCCACACACTCTATAACCTACTGCGTGTTAGTGGCTTTATTGCCTTCCTTGGGGTGAAATGATTAAAGAAACAGGATCTGCAGTTAGCATAATGAATATCAATCTGTTATGTTCAATTTTGCCAAAATGTATTTGGAAAAGATATAAATCCATAGCATTAGATAGCAGAGTACACTTGGATCCATAGCCTTGAATGGCAGCCAGTCCATGAGAAGGACTACACTAAATTCATATCTGTGGAGAAGGCAACTGGAAAGCTTATATATACTATATCTTTCCCAAGTAGTCAGGGCACTTCAGATATAATAAAGAAAAGGTATCTATGGAGAGGCATGATTGCCTTTATCCTAAAGAGGCATGACATTTAAAACAAAAAGAAAAAGCAAGAGGCAACAGGAAGCTTCTAATTGCTTTCCATTGCTTCTTATATTTTAATACAGCTTGCCCTTGGGACTGCCCTTCTCACATGTTTTTGTTGATATCTCCTCCTTCAAATATAAAATGATACCCAGGTGAGCCATATGGTTTCCATTTGAGATACCATTAAGATGGTTGCTCTGGAATGCCCAGGAATGATCTAGCATAGCAGGCTAATGATCTTCTAATCATGAGTCCAACAGATCAAGGACCAATCTCTGTTACTGGAATCTTGTAATTTATTTATCTTATTTGGAGAGATGGAACCTGTCAGTTATATCCCTTGATCACTATGAAACAATAAAGAAAGAAATATATCACTTTAACCACTTTTAAGCTATAAAACAATCATCACTGAAAAATTTAACTTGGATCCATAACCTTGAATGGCAGCCAGTCTAGAGGAAGGACTATACTAAATTCAAATCTGTGGAGAAAGCAACTGGAAAACTTTCCTATACTTTATTCATAATTTGGACTATTGAAGCTTTTCTTGTTAAATTTATAAGTATTTATTGGTATTTATTTTTGATGTCACATTCAATCATTTTTCATTGGATTTAATTTCCTCACCTGTGTCAGCCATCTTTGAATTACTAAGAATTAATAATTTCTTTTTAACAATAATGTTTACCCTTTAGTAAGAGGTATGGGACAAGAGAGAAAAGAGTGGCTGAAGGAAGAAAAGGAAAAGAGAGGCTGAAAAAATAGGAGAAAGAAAAAGACAGAAAGAAATGGAGGCTGAAATATCAGGAAAATATTTCAGGAATTACATAAAAAGGACAAAAGCAAGAATGGATAAAGATAAAATTATCTACCTGACATTCATACATTAAAACACTGTTAGTCCCAATTACTTAACTGTCTTACATGTTTTTAATCGAGTTCAACTCATGCAAGGGAGTAAAGCCACTGAGACAAAAGGGGGTTACTAAGCGTGAAAGAGTAAGAAACAGGAACATTGCTAAGGAGCGAGAACAGGGGAAGAGTAATCAGGTGGGCAGTAGATAGCGATTGACATTGCATTGAAATTTTTGCAGATTAAATTTGGCTGAAATGTATGGAGCCAGAAAGGAGTTCCTCAAGCAGGAAGTGCAAGAGAAGAAACTGTTAGCATAGAATTTACGGTTATATCTAGCCAGCTCAAATTAGCAATTGGTCAGACTTTGTCACCAGTCGAGTACTGCACTTAAATTCAAAGAGTCTAGGTACCACACTGAAGAGATCATCCTATGAACGTATTTATAGAAAAGACACAGAGAAACAACCTTATGGCAGTGAGAAAATGACTGAAATTGAGTTGCCAGATCAGGACCAATAATATTGCTGATTCTTTGGATTTTATCACTCTGATGTCATCGAACTAAAGCATGAAAAACATTTCTAATAGTAGAAAAATTATTGAATAAATGGTGTAATAAAATCAACTACTTTTGTTTAATGAGAAAGCTAATGTTTTAATCTTTATATATTATGTTATCAAATATCCTCTGCACTCAGGAGTGTTACTTGTTCTGCATCAAATGTGATGAATTATGGGAAGGCTGTATGGGATGTAAATAATGTATCATGATAGATAGGTTGTCAAAAAACAAAGAAGTGCAAATTAGTGTTGCATAGATTCATTTACTAAGAATCTGGTGAAGTGATACACTTTTGAAAGGAAAAGAAGCCCCCTACCCCAAGGAAAACATTTGTTTTCACACAAATGCTAACATCAAAAAAATAACTGAAGCTGCCACAAATGCTAACATCAAAAAAATAACTGAAGCTGCCACTTGGAGCATTCTGCAATAAGGAATTCATATTTTTGCAAAGGGAGTTGTTGATGACCTTCTACCGCTGCTCTATTAAGAAATTGCTGTTTGGTATGTCAGAGGCTTATCAGTGGACAGGAGCATCCTCCTGAGGGTTATAAACGTTCCCCATAAAATAATTGACTGCTTGTTGCCCTCCTTGGAATACATTTCTAATTCCCACTGTTGCAGCAGAATGAAAAACATAATGAAAAATGACCTGCATCCGGGTACCATTTCCTATTTTATCTGTTGCTCTCAGAGCAACGTTTTAGATCTATTAGTTATAGGACAAAGTACATGAGGGACAGCTTTTATCCTTGAATGCTTTAAATGTCATTACTTCACTTTTCTTTCAATGCTGTGTTCATTTGTTTCATGCCTCTGTGTGTGTGTATATATATTTTTTGTATCTTGGTGCACTTGGGGACTATACTGTCCAATTTCATTTCACAATGCTCAGTGACAAGAAGAATAAATAGATAAAACCTTTGTGTTACTCAAAAATGCAGCTGTTGAACAATTTTTCATGATATTTATGACTGTATCATAGCATATAAAAGGTAAGTTTCAGAATACAGACATCAAGAAAAGAAGACTAACAAGAAAGGGTTTACATGACTGATGCACACATCATAATATTATTAGGGTATGTCTTTCATATTCGTCATATAATGTTGTGGGTATTAACTCACCTTGCCTACCAGGATATCCACTGGCTGTTGTTCTTTTCAATAGTATAAAAGGAAGGAACATAAACACTTGCCCTCACTTTGCTCTGAGATGTCATAATTGCAACAATGGGACTCTTCTCCACTGAGGGGACATTAGACCTGCAAGTTGACTACTTAATTGCAACCTGTCCATGTGGTGCACACTCATGCAATTACACCAACACACACTAACTACACTAATCACATGAATGTTTTTTCCTCTATTTTTTTAAAACTACCTGTATGCATGTAAATATAATTTTCTCTTTTTCTTTTGTGAGCTATGCTTTACTTTATATAAAAAATATTCTATGTATTGCATTCATTTCTTTTGAGAGCTTTCCAACCTCTTCCTGTAATAAGTTTAAGTGACATCCACTACAAAATTCTATCTGCCTCCAATACTATTTACACTATTTACATTGTTGTCCTTGTCCTTATTATCATATTCACAACATTTAGGCCATTGTACGCTCTGACCTTCTTCTGTTCGAAATTCCAATCTATATCACCTGAAGAAGTGGAATGTACAATGATTGAAACAATGTAAATAGTGTATATAATACCTCATCTCAGAAACATTGACAGATGCCTCCAGTACAAGAGGTTTATGTACATGGCAATCATCAAGCACAAATTTAAAACTGACCTACTTACATATACCATATATACTCATGTACAATCTAATCTGAATATAAGCTGACACCCACTATTTTATGTCTGAGGAAGGGGAAAAAATCCAAACACCATTTGTAACCTTGATTTTGTAAATTGCCATGTGTGAAGAATATTTCTATTGCTTACTCAATAAACTGAGTGATAGAACTTTATCAAATAACTAGAAAAATCTCCTTTGAGGAGACATTTCAATAAGCATAAATAATCTCTAATGGTTAAATCCAATTTGCCAGGAAGCGAG
>OZ010604.1:83569096-83739096 GCA_963932145.1 Acanthosepion lycidas | reverse complement strand
TGCCATACAACAGTGGTTAACAGAATTGTCTCATAAGCCAGTCCTTGTGCCTTTGATATTCCCTGGATGCTTGAGAGCTATGATCTTATGCCAGACTTGATTAAGCTCTGTAAATGTCTATTTCAATGCTCATTTGTGAATTCACGTACTGATATGCATAAGAGTTCAGCTATCAACTGGTCCAGACAAGTTGGAATTTTGCTTCTTTCCACCTTGGGAATTTATTTTTGGATCAACAGAAAAGTAAACAGATAGTCTTGCAGAGTCTTAAAGAATTTTTCTTGCTTTAAATCTGTCTTCCAGGAATCTCTGTATTGCAGTCTATTTTCTCGTTCTTAACACTTAATCATTGGTTATTTTTGTTTTTCTTTCTAAGCTTTCAATTCTGAAAACTTCTTTGATAAGATGTTATGGATGCTGTCTTTTATTTGATTATTAAGGAAAATATACATATGGAAAAAAGAAACTAGTTTTTATATATTTTAGAGACCAAAATCAGAAAATAAAAGAAAAATGGAATAATAAAAAGCAGGATGGCTCTGTGGATGTTGAAGAAATTTACGTTTCCTGAACATTGTGTTTGTTCAACACCAACAGAGCCCCATGGTGGTTTGTATTGCAACTATTCTTGGCGGACCTTAGTTACAGTTTCCGGGAGATTACACACAGTCTGGTATGATCAACAATTCTGAACATGGCATTCCTTGGAATAATGTATGAGCATAAGGTTTAACTATATATATATATATATATATATATATATATATATATATATATATATAGTTAAACCTTGTTTGTCTGGCTCTCTAGGTTTAACTAGGTCTGCTCTACTCATTGTATTGAGCACTTTATTTAGTTATTTTGGGTACTCGCATCAGGAGTTTTTTCTTTGGGTCTAGGACTCGCATGCTGGACGATTATTTTTGGCTAACATACATTTTCTTGGTTCTATTTTTTTATACATTTTTTTTTCCCTTTGGTATTGGCTTGTTTATTTGCAAATCAAGACACCGAAGGTTTTCCGAGCGAGTATAGTTTCTTATACTTATACGATTTCTATTAATTATATATATATATATATATATATATATATATATATATATATATATATATATGTAATAAACACACTACAACCTCTTGTCTGAATGATTGGATTTCTCTGTATCCTTGGAAACAGTGAATTATGAATTTTTCTTTGTATTTAAAACTCAGTAGATTTAAAAAATAAATTACTCCAAAATTTGCTTGTGGATGAAATGGAACGAATGTTTTAATTTAATTACAAAATTAAATTTGAAGTTTTTAGCTTCCATTTTGAAACATGGTTATTACTGTGTAGCAAAAAAAACATATTTAAATCAGTTAATTTATAATGTATATATATATATTTATATATTTATGTTAGGAGATTGTATCACTGATAACAATGTCAATATGTATGTTGGCTTTACTACGACAATGCTAACAAAGAGACTTACATTTCATTTGGCTGAACATAGCTCAATACATCAACACTTAAGGGAACACTTATGCCTATATTCACAGGTTAGATGGATATTAGTTGAAAATATATATATATATATATATTAATAAATATATATTCTTTTCTTCACCATTAGCATGGCTTAGAGTTTTATGTACAATCTTCAAGTGCTGAATTAGTCAGTTTGAATTCAGCACCTGAAGATTGCACTGTTTTTTCCTCACCGGTAGGAAAGTGAGGAAAAAAATAGAGATTTAATATATAATCTATAGCTCTGTTATATTACATCAAGCACTATCTTATTAGCACCAGCATTCAATGTGTGATATTATATATTTACATATTATATATATATATATATATATACACACACATATATAGAGATATAGATAATATTAATGGTAAATATGCACATACATATGCAATCATATATCTAAGATATATATATATATATATATATATATATATATATATATATATATATATATACACATACATATATATTTGTATAAAAAATAATTCCAAGAGGATAGAATCCAGATAGAACTCAATGTCCAGGACAGAGTAAGGATACAGTAAAAAGGCTTAAACATTAATATTCCATGGTCATAATTTATTCCATTTGAATCATAAATATGATCCAATTCATCAGACCTACAAATTCAAAAAGAAAACAGAAAAAATAACTCCGGGAATAAAAAATAAAATTTAGTGAGAGGGTATGTATGAGAGTGTGGGACGAATGTTAGAGTAAATGAAAGCTATAGGGAGGGGTAACAGATGAGAGAAGGACAGAAAAACTAGACATATTATCTTTATTTTTTATTTTGATCCTCTCATATTTTCATATCAATTTCTTAGTGTCGTTATAAAACTGATGGAGAAATATGGTGTCATTTTCTCCATCAGTCTGACACTAAGAAGTTGATATGGGAATATGAGAGGATCAAAATAAAAATAAATGGAGTGTGTGACTGACAGGGGTAACCTGTTTGAACATTTGAGGGGTTGATATTTTTAATATTGATATGTTTATTATTGATATGTTTGTATAATACATTTTGTATAATACATTTTGTGTGCACATTTTGTTTTACATTTTTCATTTTTGTATGCATACTTTTGCATCTCCTTTATATATATATATATATATATATATATATATATATATATATATATATACTTAGTTTATGAAAAACTAGGTAATCCGTATGGGTAAACCTCAGGAGGATAAAATCCAGAGAGCTCAATGTAAATCCAGAGCAAATAATTTAAATAAAAACAGACCCACTTTAAGGTTCCATGTAATAAATTATTTCACCACAGCCCTTTTAAAAGGACTGCGGATCATCAGACTTTACTTCCAAACAAAAAATGAAAAGAAAATTTACACATTTTTGACAGGCCGTATTAAACATATGTAAATTAATGAAGTGAGGTGGGGAGAGAGAAGACATGAGTGAGGGGGAGAGAGAGAAGACATGAGTGAGTTAGCAGATATTGACACATTTAAACAGTTAACTTAACGGAAGTTATATATTGATATTGAAGGGGTAGAGAAGAAAAAGACTTATAGAGAGAAAAAGAGAGAAAGAAGTTAAGAGAGAAGAGAAGAGAAGATGTCACTAATTTTCTTTGTAAAAAAAGCTAGAAACAGACACTGTTATTTTGCTTTACTTTGAAAATGTTATTTTGGGGGTTCATAAAGATTATAATGTTTGATATAAATTTGAATGTCTCTAGACTGTCTACAAATAATTTAATTTGATGTTTGTTAGTGATTTAAATTTTTTTTTAAAAATTTTGGGGTTTTTCTATGAAATAGTCGATTAGAAAAATATTCATAGAAAGTACAAAATTTTATTTTAAAATATAAGTTTACTTCTAGTAATCTTTTTTAAAAACTTATAAAGAAAATTTTTTTATTGATCATTAAGTTGACACTTTATACATTTGAATTTTGTTCATGAATTTAACTCGTGACTGTTTCTAGATAGGTAATCTATTTTACTTAAATTTTAGTTAAGTTAGTATGGGGTAATATATATAAATATATATATATATATATATATATATATATATATATATTAAGAATAATTGATATACATTTACTTTGAGTTTAGTGCACAATGCATGCTTCAGGTGCTGATTAAAAACTGACCTTTACATCATTTAAATTTCATATATATATATATATATATATATATATATATATATATATATACTGGGTTATATATGGTGATAGTGTATATATTATTTAATTTTTTTTTTAATTTTTCCATTTATTTATACTTTATAATTTTATTTTATTTTTTTAAAACAATATGGACTGATGCAGTATTGTTATAGTTATGCATAAAAGTGCATAATATCAGCATTAGAGCTTATGTAAATATAAAATGAATGAACACTAAGGTCATCACCATGTAATGATTGTCTGTTTCCTGCTTAAACACAATCTTCTGGGTATATATATATATATATATATATATATATATATATATATATATATATATGTATATATATATATATATATATATATGTATATATATATATATATATATATATATATATATATGCCCCAACTTTAACTTATAAAAAGAGGTAAAAGTTTGTTTTTTAAATTTCCCTAATAAATCATTTTTATCATCAGTTAAATACTATCGTCTGAAGAGGTACTATCTTAGTACAGAAACATGAAAGTTTTTGTGTAGTGAGGTAAAATTTTTTTATTATAATAAAAATATTATATATATATATATATTCATATATATATATATATATATATATATATATATATATATATATACTTGGCTATATTTATGAGAAGAGGTTTCATAACTATTTACCTTAGTACTGAAACATGAAAGTTTTTGTGTAGTGATGTAAAATTAGAATAAAAATATCATATATATATATCTGTCTGTGTGTATATATATATATATATATATATATATATATATATATATATATATATATGTATGTATATATATATATATATATATATATATATATATATATATATATAAATAATTATAAAAAAGTTATTGGATGGAGTTGAATTAGACGAGGAAACAGTAGTATTAAAAAGTGCTCACTAAATATTTATAAAGAAAACAAAATAATAATAATAATAAAGCAACAGGAAAATATTTATCCCAATTTCGCCTGATGATGATGATGATGAAGATGATGGTTGTGGTAATAATGATATTAAGCACAATATTTGCACTAATGTTGGTGGTAGTGATGATCTTAGCGATAGTGATAATAATTTTGATAGTGTGGATGATGATAATAGTGGTGGTGATGATGATGATCATGTTAGTGGTTGTAATGATGATGGTGAGGGTGGTGATGCTAATGGTGGTGGTCGTAATGATGATGGTGAGGGTGGTGATGCTAATGGTGGTGGTCGCAATGATGATGTTAGTTGTGTCGGAGATGATAACATGAGCATAACAATTACGTTGATAATATTACTTGTGATAGCGGCAATACCGTCATACAACTTGTAGTGTTGTGATAACGATATCAGAGGTGACAGACATCTGTAAGCATGGTGATAACAACAGACAACACTAACAATGTGTTGGTGATGGTGGAAGTGGTGATAATGTCATTAGTTGCTGTATTTTAACTTAAACAAAAACTTAAAAAGAAAATTTGATATTTGATAGACTCACCGAAATTATCTTTGTCAGAATATTTCAAAGTTTTTCTTGTTTCATTTCCTTTTTTCTCAACCACTGTTGTTTTTGTTTTTGTTTTCAATCCGTGTTCAGATGTTTGTGTCTAGTTTCCTGGCAAGAATCTCTCTTTACCTTCAACCAGATACATCTCTATGGAAGTGGCAAAAAATCAACAAGTTTAATTAAGCCCACATGAGTCAGAGAAAGTTTTTTTTTTAGTCTTTTTTCAACCACAAGCCAGAGTTGAGTGTCAGATGAAGTAACCATTTCTCTGGAAATGTTTGGGAAGAAAACACAGGTAGCAGAATAAAGCAGGTAGGTCAAGGAGATTTAAGGAGGGTGGGCTGGTAGTCGTTGTTCATGCATTGGGTTAGCGTGAAAAATACAAGTTAGGAAATGTTCTTGCAAGAACCAAAAGTAATTTTTTTTTTAAGCAATTCAACCCAAGCTAGGCAGGAAGCCACTAGCACGCAAGGGGATATAGAGAGTTGGAGTAAGAGCAAATAGGAGTGATAGAGAAAAGGATGAAGAGAAGGATAGGGAATAGATCAAGGCATCTGGAGATGTTGATTGACATTACATTTGAATAGTTGGAGATTATAGCTATCAGGGAAACAGGAAAAGAGAAGGGAGTTCCACAGGCGAGAAGTGCGAGACATGAAGCTATTGGAGTAGAAGAAACAGCTACATTTAACAGTTTTGACAGTGAAAGGGTGAGAGTGAGATGCCAGCCTAGTTGACAGGAAAGATTCAAAGTCAAACAATCGACCTGAAAAAGCTTGTGAAGGAGGCCGGCATGCCAAACCCTATCGAACGCTTTGGAGATATCTAGAGCCATGGCACGAGCTTCTCCATGATTATAAAAAGCTTGGTAAACAATTTCAGTTATGGCCGTAAGCACATCAGGGAATGATGAAGATATACTTTTACTTTTGTTTATTTCTTAATGATGCACATAAATTCATTTGCAATTAGATGTAAATACACAAATATAGATATTTCAGTTCAGAAATAGAAAAATATTTTGAATTAAAAACAAAAAATATTTATTTTATATAATAGCTTATCGCATTTATATTTACAGACACATAATGTAAAAAATTTATAATCATTCTTCTTTTCTATGTGTTGTGTTCCTCCAGGGCATAAACAATCATGACTCTCCACAACCTCCTTTCTTTTATAGCTGTTAGTAAGGTTTGTCTTTTTGTTATCCCTCCTAAACCCTATTCTACCAACCATTTATACAAACTTCTACTTTTTCTATGTGCCATATCACCTCAGGACATTGACAATCATAGTTTTTAATAATTTACTGTCCTTTGTAGTTCTATGTGCTGTGTTCCTTCAGGATGTTAGCAATCATGACTCTCCACAACTTCCTTTTGTTATTTCTCCTAATTCTTGTTATCTCTTCTAAACCTTGTTCCACCATCCATTTACACAAGCTCATTCTTCTACTTTTTCTATGTGCCATGTCCCTTCAGCATTTTGGCTGTCATGACTCTCCAAAACTTCCTGTTCCTTATAGCTCTTAGTAACAGTTCAGTACTCTTTTCTTTGTTTCTCTTGCTTCAAGACTCTTCTTCATCTGTGGGGAGATTTTGCAGCATTCACTGCCATATAGGACGACTGATATTACATAACACTTCAGTACTCTTTTCTTTGTTTCTCTTGCTTCAAGACTCTTCTTCATCTGTGAGGAGATTTTGCAGCATTCACTGCCATATAGGACGACTGATATTATAAAATGGAAACAAAAAGATATGTATAATTAGATTTAGAAAGAGAAAGGTGAAATTTCCTGGACACATAACGCAGAAAGAAAGCTTAGTGAGTTTGACACTCACAGGAACATATCAAAGACAAGAAGAACTGGGAGGAGGCAGCAGGCCACCTACTTGATGAATTTCTTTACATCCTGAATGGACATGACATAGTAGAAGTTTTCAAGGTAAAAAAAATTAAATGGTTGATGGTTAAATATAAAAACCTTTTTGTCTTTGTGCAGTTAGGTAAAAAATGGTACACTGGTGACATCATCACTCAAGTGTATTCTTCTCTAATCGGTCACATCATGTTATGAGTTCCATAACCCATTAGATTCATAGGGGCACCACGTGTACTGCAACCATTGCAACAGTGGTGTGGCTAAGACAAGATAGCCTGATACAGATTACCCTTTTTTACTCTGGTTTTGAATTTAGAGTTTCCTTTTCTGAGATTGGTTGCCAAATCAAGGTTAGAGAGCTCAGCCTGCCTTGCTATTTAACTGATAGCTGGGGCAGAAGATAGAAGAGATGAATTCATATCTTCTTGTTCTGGTTGTAAGTATAACTTTCCTTCTAGTCCCTATTCTCTTTAAAACTTCTTCATTGCTCACATGATCTATCGAACTCTCAGTAGTCATTAGTAGAACAACATCTCTGTTACTGAGTTAAAATAATAAATATATGCATATTTAATATTTATTATATTTTCACATATATATATATATATATATATATATATATATATATATATTTAAGGCAAATATCATTACAGAAATGCTTAATGATTAACTTTTCTAAATTACGAGTAATCCATTTCAAACAAGGACAAAATTCTGTCAGAAATTGTCCAAAGTTCATTTTGGATGAAAAGTACAAGATATATCATCCAAGCTTTTGACTATCTTAAGTCATAATTGGCATAGGTCAAGACAATTGGTGACTTTTATGGAAATAGTGAGTGATGTGACATAGGCAAGGTGTGTGTTTTTATTTTTTTTATTATATAAATTTTAGTATACAGGATCTTAAGTTGTAATTAATAATTATAATATATATATATATATATATATATATATATATGTATATAAATATATGTTTTATAATTATTATATATATATATATATATATATATATATATATATATATATTTATATATTTATTATATATAATAATTATAATACATATATTTATAGATATATATATATATTATATATAATAATTGTAATACATACATATATATAATAATTGTAATACATACATATATATATATTATATATAATAATTGTAATACATACATATATATATATATATTATATATAATAATTGTAATATATACATATATATATATATATATATATATATATATTAGTGTTTGAGTCTTCTATATTTTATATATATATATATGTGTATATATATATATATATATATATATATATATATATATATATATTAGTGTTTGAGTCTTCTATACTTTATATATATATATATATATATATATAATAATATAATAATATTTTTTGTTTAAAAATATGATTCCTTCGCTACATAAGAGTTCTCATGTTTCAAAAACGTGAGCCGAAATCATCCAAATAATTAATAAAATTAAGTTGGATTATATATATATATATAATATAAAAGGCTCAAACACTAATATATATATTTAGTGTATTGGGGCAGTAGATCATTATTTAAACATATATTATTAAATATGACAGACAATGAATGTCTATAATGTTTGGTCATGAGCCGTTATAAATTTCATATGGTTGTTTTAATTTTGGGCGAAAATAAAGACAAAAATTGTCTGACATTTGCATATTTTTTTATTAAGCTGTTCCTTGATCTAAGCTTTCAGCTCACATGAGTCATCTTCAGAGTGGTTATATGGACATTTAAACAAAGATATTCACTATCAAGTATGATATGCTGTTATGATGACATAGAAGATTACTATGTGTTGATAATGGTTGCAGAATTAATATCCTCATATCCTTATAATCAATTCCTACTTCCTACTCTTAGGTTCATACCACATAATTTATTTATAATACCTCTACTTTGAGTGGCTCTTGAACCTTGTACTGGGTGTAATTTAGTAAAAGAGATATTCTTTCATATGAGTATATGGAAGATATACAAATTTATATATCATAATGAGTAACAAAATGGAAAAAAATCTTTGTGTTTTGTCTGTCAAAAGAACTTCCTCAGAATAATCGTGTTTTTATAGATGGAGTCTGATAGGTGGGGGTGTGGAGAAATACAAAAGAAGCTGGTTACAGTTTTATATTATGTAATGTTTGTGATACAGAGATGCTTTAGTATACATTTTAATTTTTTGTTCCTACAAGGCAATGCCAAAAGTTCTTGACATTTTTTTATTTTTTAGAAAAAAAAGGTATACTGCAAATCTGACATAGCATTAGTCTTCAAAGTAATCCCCATCAGCAACCAGAACCTTTTGCCAACCTGCCTCCAGCTTCACAATGCCCTGGTAGTAAAAATCAGGTGTCTTGGATGCAAAGAAATCTGTGAGTGCCTGCCACAAATCTACCCCATGAAAGTGGTTGTTCAGGGAATCAAAGAGGTGGTAATTTGTTGGGGAGTCTGGGGAGTAAGGTGGATGAAACAGTGCCTCCCACCCAATCGCCATATGGTATCCTGGGCCACCTGTGTTACATGAGGTCTTACACCCTTGCAATTGACCAATGCTGGCTCCTTCTGCTTCAGTACCTGTTGCACACATTCGAACACCTGCAAGTACATGTCCGCAGTGATGGTTTGGCCCGTTGGTAGCAACCCCACTTGAGTTTTGACTGATGAGTGCGCACAACAAACTTGCATTGGTCAAGGGCAATACCCACCCTACCCCTTTCCAATAACTGTGTTAGGAAAAGATATATTTTGTATGATGCTAGATATAAATTTACCATGAAAGTTTCTGAAATTAGTCCACTTTCAATACATTTTCACAAACAACAAACTGTATCAAACAACAAAAAACACATCACTTGATGACTTTCAACTGTGGCAACATCTAAAATGGATAGCAAATCTAACTCACAGAGAAATTCATAACATATTCAAGATACTGCCGTTCCTCACTACTTCAACCAAAAGGTTGGAAAGGAAACACCATCAATACTGAAAAGGGACATAACAGCCACCAGACTAGAGAAACCTATTTTTCTGAAAAATTGTTTTAAGAGAAAGATTTTATAAATTTCAACCAATAGCATTACTCGGTCAATGAGTGTCTAATGTTTCCTTATAAGGAAACAACTACTATCAAGTAAGAACTGCTAAGTTGGGCAAAATATAAAACACATTTCATTGAGATAAATAGAAAAAAATAATTTATTTGAAGTCAAAAGTTTACATCATATTTGCATGCAGACACACACATGCACAAACAATTGAATATATATATATATATATATTCAGTTTTATTATACAAATTTTTAGCTTTATATATTCTATTTTCCTCCTTTTGTTTCTTTGTAATTTGGAAAAAGCATTTGAAAATATCTGAATGTGTGGATGCTTAGATTAATGTCTATATTTCTGAGATGAGGTATTATGTACACTATTTACATTATTCAAACTATTGTCCTCATCTTTGTTGCCATATTTATTACAATGTTTCGACCCTTCAGTATCTGTCTATATTTCTGAGATGAGGTATTATGTACACTATTTACATTATTTGGACAATTGTCCTCATCTTTGTTGCCATAATAATCACAATGGATGTGAGTTATCAGTTATCACCTGTTAATTCCCCTCTCCAAGTTCTCCAACACCTTAACCAGGTGAACTCACATGCTTTGGGTCCTGTCACGAGATTTAACTAATGCCTTTATCCACTATGCCATGTGTCCTTAAGGACATCTGTGTATGAATTTCTAAAACTTATAAACTGAAAGGCCTTCAGCAACCATTTTTACCAGTGCTCATATTGCAATTTTTGCTGTTATCATTTTGTGTTTTTTACCCAAGCTCATATTGCAATTTTTGTTGCTATTATCACTTTTCTCTGGCACTCCTTATTACTGGTTTCCATATTGTATTCATTTCTATGCTTGGTTGGCTCAGGAGATTTTTGTAGCCTAGCATATGTTAGGATTCCTTAGGTTTACAAATTTTCCAATGATGTTCTTTGTCTATGATTTCAATCTAATCCTTTTTCTCTCCATATGTGGTCAGCCACACCTGATTTTTCCCTTGTATTACAGCTTTTTGGTCTTCTTGAAGCCTTACCTTAAGTGGGTGGCCTGTCTCTTCTTTATATTTCTTTCTGCAGCTAGAATTATAATCAGATTTATGATGATGAATGATCAATGCTTTCAGGTGCTTTGATTTGTAAAAGATCTTTTTTATGTTAATATAATTTTTTATTTAAATACCTACATGGGTATGATGATAAACTACATCTGGCAGCAAGGCCTCTGATTGGGAGATTAGAGGTTCTGAGGATCATGGAACCACCTTTTAATGTCTGTTATTCACAGGTTTACTCAGACTAAGTGTGGTAGCACCTTCTAGGGTCCCAGCTGTAAGCAAATAGTGAACCACGAAAGAAAAAAAAAACTTTATAAAAGTATAAAAGTACATTTTTATAGTAAAACTACCAGTAAAACATTTTATCTGTAGTTGAAGGCATACAACAGCGTTCAAAATATTTAGATTTCAGCATTAAATGACGCATAGAGGTTGTTTATATGCCACTAAACAAAATAAGTCAAACAACCAACATGAAAGAACTCTTTCATGATATTGATCCATATAATATCCTACAATTTCTTAAATCAAACTGTATTCCAAAATATAACTTCAACAAAACTATAATATAAAATGAACACATCACCACCTCTAGTAAGTATGTCTATATAAACATGTATATGTACAAAAGCTGAGTATCATCTACCATGTATTCAGTTGTGAAAGCATAATAACATATTTATATTACTTGAAAGCTCTGAAGAAAATTAAATTTTGTCATGAAATGATCTACGAAGGAGTTGATATCCTGTTAAACAAACAATCAATAAACGGCTCCCAGATCATCAGAAGCACCTATTGAGACTTAAACTCAACCCAGACCATATGATCCATCACTAATAGTCAGTTCTCTGTACCGCTCCAGCAAGTACTTGACTCTTCCTGTTATCCTCTGCCTTCACAAGAGTCAGATCAGGCTGTAAATGAATTACTGCTGCCATATATGGTCAGGGCTGTCCAACCTACACTTTCCACTCACAGTGAAATCCAAAAGTGTCTTTGCTATCCTCTGCCTTCACAAGAGCCAGATAAGGCCGTAAATGAAAGACTGCTGCGAGATATGGGAAGGGGCTGTCCAGCCTTCACTTTCCACTTTCGATGAATCCAGAAGCGTCTCCACTATCATCTGCATTCAAAAGAGCCAGATCAGGCCCTAAATAGAAAATTACTGCCATATATGGGCAGGGGCTGTTCAGCCTTCACTTTCCACACTCAATGAAATCCAAAGCATCTCCTATTCCTTGAGGTTGACAAATTATTTTCCACTCTACACCCACTTTCCCACAGACAAGATGTTGCAGGCCTCTCGCTGCTGTATCACTATTTCCATGAGAATTTTTCGGATGAATTACACTACTTCATCTCACCAGTCCTAACCTTCAATGCTCAGACCCACCATGCCAGGTATATTGTAGTGAATTACACACATTCCCTTCATAATTCTTTGATGAGATGCAAGTTCCACTCAAGCAGCTTCTTCTCACAAACTGCTGCTCTGTGAAACAGACTCCCATGAGAATGTTTTCCTGATCACTATAAATCTAGGGTGAATCGTTATCTTCCACACATTTTTTAATATATATAATTAATGTATATTTGGGCAGCAACCTTTCTTTTAAGCATCTTTTGTTACATATGACAGTCAGACAAGGAAGATTTAGATAATTTTTTATTTACTTTTTTCCACCGTTCTTACATTTGTCCTTTTGATGGGAGTAAGAGAGTGAAAATTTTCTCCAAATTGTCCAATTGTCCCAAGTGCCTTCAACCACTTCTTTAGCCATTTTCAAGGGGATTTGTTTGAGATGTTGTTAATGTTTCATGCTTTGATTATTTATACATATATATATATATATATATATATATATATATATATATATATAATATATATATATATATATATTTCCTCATATCATTCTCAATGTGTGCACATTCCAGAGAGGAATGAATGTACAAATGTATTCATTTCCAACTTTGCTCAGAAATGGCAAAATAGTTTGTTTCATCTTCAGTTATAATTAGAATTTATCTTTCCTGACCTTTTTTTCTGTGCTTTCTGTGTGTGGAATTCATATAGGGGTGTTGGTTATTTCTTTATATACAAGGTTTGTTCTGAAAGTATTCAGCCATTTGCTATTAATGAAAAAAAACAAAAAAAAAAAACAACAAAGAATACCTAGTCTTCCTTCCAATTACTCCCTATGTCTCTTTCAGGATCCCTATCCGCTGCTTCGTTGCATAAACCTTAATTCTTATCTATGACATTTCAGTGGTAAATTATTTTATTAAATAATTCACTCAATCCAAGGCCCAAAGGCCAGTCAGTATCAAGAGTTACCAAATAAGTTTGTTACATAAGAGGATGAACTAATTGCAGATTATGAGGATATCTACAATAGATAACAGTTCAAGAGGTTACGATAACAGTGATAAGGAAAGCATCCTCTTGGGAGTCTGTTCCATAAAGTAGCAGTTCTTGGAAATAAGCTGAGTGGAACTTCTTCCTTATCAATGGAATATGAAAGGAATGAGGATGATTTGAGATTGCGTATATGGCATGGTGGGTCCTAGCTGTAAACATATTGAGTTGGTGGATCTAAGAAATGTAGCTTATCTAAACACATACAATAAAAATAATGGCAGAGTGGTTGCAGTAGGGTTGAAATTAATTCATTACCATCAAGGCTGTGCAAGCACTTTTGAACACTATCAAAGCTGGAAAGTGATGATTGAGCAACTCCTGACGAGATATGGCAGCAATAGCCCATTTCTGGTCTAATCTGACTCATATAATGATAGTGCATTTAGTTTTAGGAAATGCCTGAAGTCAAAAGGATCCAAATCTAAATTGTAAATTAGGACACTTATGCCAATGGACAGAGCGACTATTTATTAGGATGGAAATAAAGTTCTGTTATATTTGAAGATTGAAATGAAAAAGATCTATTTAATCAAGATAATATTCCCAGTCATTATTGATATATCCCGGAAAGTGATATATTTGTTCAAAGTAGCAAAGTGGTTTTTGACTACTGTAACCAAGTAGGACAATCTAGCAGGTAACCGTAATGGACTGGTCCTTGTTGTAGTGGTAGGCAATAGGCAAAGGCAATAGGCGTAGGCAATAGGCATAGGCAATAGGTGTCCTTTCTGTACTTCCACATCAGTCTGTATTTATGGCTGACACCAGCCAATCATATTACTGTGAGGGGGAACCCAGGTGTATGCATATTCATTACATCAATTATCAAGAACATAATCAAATCTATTTGGCAAATTGTTGATCATTTGGACCTCATTTTTTTCAGGTTTTGATGCAAAGAAACACACAGCAATCCTTTTAACCTCTTCACAGTTAATAAAGTTAATAAAGTCTAAAAAAAAAATCTGTGGTGCTGATCTGGAAAGATGAGAAAGGAGGATTTGTTTAAACTTCTATATTTAGTATCATAACTTTTCCCTGTGTGACTGGGACAATATATAGCTATATATTATCATGTAATAGTAACAAATTTAATATTAACCAATGTTATGTGTATTTTTCTGTACATTTTTCAATGCTTTCAATTGACAACAATACTTTCTTGTATTAAATGTGGTTTCATTTTGGTTTAGTGTTTCCTGATATCCAATATTCTTTACATTCTACCAAACACAGAGCTTAACTTTTTTAGGGTGTATTCCTAGTTTAGAGATGCATTGCATAAAAATGTGCCGAAAAGTACAGATCATTGATTAATCATGAATCTGTTGATGATAATACATGCCAGTCATACAGGAAAAGGTTATGGCACTAAATATACAAGATTAGCCTAATCCTCCTTACTCTCCTAAGATCTTTCCAGATTATCACAACATTTTTTAGCTGTGAATAGATTAAAACCAAAACTGTGTGTTACTTTGCACTAAAAACTGAACAAACCATCTTTAGGATTTTTTTTTAATCATTTCACCCCAAGCAGGACAATAAAGCCATTAAGACGCAAAGGGGTTTTACTGAGTTTTACAGAATATAAGAAAAAACTACTATTAAGGAGAGAGGTTAATAAAAGAACAAGAATTAAGAAAATGAAAGATAATGATTAACATTGCATTTAAATTTTTGAAGATCACAGTTGGCTGGAAAACAATAAGCTGAAAGAGAGTTCCACAAGCAAGAAGTGTAATAGAAGAAACTGTTAGTATAGAACTTACAGTTCCATCTAGCCAATTCAACTGTGAATTCATGATGCTGTACTGCCAATCTAGTACTGCACTTAAATTCATAAAGTCAAGGTAACATAGTGGAAAGTTCATCAGAACAATTGCCATGAGAGTACTTAGGGAAAAGGTTGCTATTTGGTTTTGTTTTATGGCATACCAAAACCTCAGTGGGTCATTTAATACCAACAAAATTTTCAAAGTGATTCATAGCAATAGTTTGGTAAGAAAAAGGTGTGTATGTATACATATATTTGAACCATATTTCAATTACTCTTATTTTTGAGTACAATAATGTATTGCTGGTAATATTTTTTTCTTCAAAAATTTATTGCTAGTAATAATTTTTTTACAAAGTATTTCTGGTATTAAAACTTATTTATTATACACTTTTATAGTGTTTTGACTCCAGTTTGGGGATTAACTATTTACCCAAATCTGAGACCCCAACAGGTGCCACCACCCCGGGTCAGGGCGGACTTGGGAACACCAGCAACTAAGAGGTGGTTCCATGCTCTTCAAAGCCTCCTGATCAGAGTCCTTGCTGTTAGACACAGTTCATTGTCTTACCCAGGATGCGGATGTAGTTTATCGTCATACCCAGGATGAGCTGTCGGATGTAGTTTATCGTCTTACCCAGGATGCATATGTAGTTTATTGTCATACCCAGGACGGTTATAGAAAAGGTACAGAGAAGCTACATTATGGTGGTGAAAAAGTGACTGAAGCTGAGATGCCAGGTCAGAACTAATAACATTGCAGATTCTTCTTTGGATTTTATCAAGAATCTCTAATTATAAATCAGCTGCACCTGATCAGATATGGCAGCAATATTCAAAGCAAGGACAAATGGTAGATTTTTAAATATGTAAGATAGATTCTGGCAAGAAAAATTGTCTAGCATGACACAGCAAACCACGTTTCCGAGCTGCAGACTTAGCAAATGATTTAATATACTCTTTCCGCTTTCCATGTCAGCAGAAAGCATTAGTCTGAGAAGGTGCAATGAATTAATTTTCTGGAGGTTAGCATCAGCCATGCTGATAGAAGACAAAATGAGTTCTCTTAGATGATTAAAAGTTTTGGAGGTGCTAAAATTAACAAGCTACTGCTTGCCTCATTTAACAACAGATTTTAAGTCATTTTTGAGATCAGTGAAATGAAATCATTAGATTCTTACCTTAGAATGAAACTGAGATGTTAGAATGATTTAATAGGATTGTAAATCTTATCTTCTTAATATGGTTGATTAAAGCATCAATATTTTTGCCAGATTAACCATTTGATACTTTGGTGAGGTAGTGTTTTTGCTTGTTCAGCTGAATTGCTGGGAAAACTACTTATTTCGAAAAAATATTAAAATAAAATGGAATATTTAATAGGAACAAAATTTCTGCATACTGACAGAAAACGAATTGGTTGATTAATTTGATTCACTAGTGATGATTATACCCAATTTAAATTCAGTAAGAAGAGAGACAGTCAAATGAGACCCACTAACCAAATTTAAACACTTTTCATGAAGGTGATTTATGATCAAAGTGTAACTTGTATGAAACTGTTCTACTAATTTTCATGCAGTTTGATAAAGAGTTTCATCAACTATGGTTTTCAGAAGTCCATATGGACAGAACTTGATCATAAACATTTTGAGATACAAATTTCCTATGAAAACTGGTCGAGTTTGGAAGCATTGCACAAAAATGTGCAAATGTACAGATCATTGATTAATCATGAATCTGTTGATGATAATGCATGCCTATGTATTGTTCCAATCATATAGGAAAAGGTTATGGTATTTAATATACAAGATTATCCTAATCCTCTTTACTCTCCTATCATCTTTCCAGATTATCACAACATTTTTAGAGCATATTAACTATGAATAGATTAACCATTTGATACTACTTGGCTTGCTCAGCTGAATTGCTGGGAAAACTTTATCTATTTCAAAAAAATATTAAATAAAATGTAATATTTACTAGGAACAAAATTTCTGCTGATAGAAAAACGAATTGGTTGATTAATTTGTTTTCTATGACTTATTGACTCTTGAAGAAAATGAATTGTGCTAGTACATAAAAAAAGAGCAGGGATGGATAAGACAAAGATACATCTTCTCACTGGATTTATTAAACCATCACAGCAAACTGATACTATGAGAACTAGAAGTCCTACCAGGATTTATTATTAGTGGACACAATCTTAATAACATTAGATATGCAAATGATACCATATTGATGGTAGACAGAAAGAAAACTAAAACAAAGCAATAAGTAAAAGTGAAATCATCAATTATAAGAAGAACATGGAGAAACACGACCACAATAAGACATATTGTTAAATGGATGGTTTTTTTCCCATGACACTGCTTTTTTAACAACTTTCACTCTTCAGCAACAGTTATTGTTTTAAAAAGCAATGATTAAAATTGGAATAAAACCTAAATATATAATGAAAGTGAATGTATAATTCATCTACCTTCACTCTTTGGCAATGTTTATTGTTTTAAAAAGCGATTATTAGAATTGGAATAAAACCTAAACATATGATGAAAGTGAATTTATACATGTATAATTCATCTACCTTCACTCTTCGGCAATGTTCATTGGTTTAAAAAAGTGATGATTAGAATTGGAATAAAACCTAAACATATGATGAAAGTGAATTTATACATGTATAATTCATCTACCTTCACTCTTCGGCAATGTTCATTGGTTTAAAAAAGTGATGATTAGAATTGGAATAAAGCCTAAACATATGATGAAATATTTTTTGGTCTCAATAATTTACAACAAAAATATTAAACACTATTTATTAGATTGTTTATTTACAAGAATAATTTTATATTTACAGCATTCTAAAAACTAGTACAATTAGAAGTCAATGCAATGTAATATTTATCAATTATCAATTTATAAGGAAATAAATATGAAACCAATTTCTTCTTCATAAATTTAAAAAATTATTAAAATATGTGAACCAGCTATAAGGAAATCCTTATTATTTACCATTTTATTAAGTTTGAATCGATTGGCAATTAGCCAATATTTTGCCAATCATTCTAATACATAATATAATAAATAAATATGATGAAAGTGAATTTATACTTTTTTGCTCTTGAATTTAGAATAAAAATAATAAACACTATTTATTTATTAAATTGTTTATTTACAACATTCTAAAAACTAATACAATTAGAATTAATGCAATATTTATCATTTACCAATTTATAAAGAAATAAAAGTGAAAATTTTTATCCATAAATTTGTAAACATTTACTAAATTATTCAAATATGTGAACCAACTCTAAGGAAATCCTTATTATTGATTATCTTATAAAGTTTGAATCAATTGGCAATTAGCCAAAGTTTTGCCAACTATTCCAATAAATGATCTAATATATAGTGTAAATAAACAATCTAATAAATAAATAGTGTTTATTGTTTTTGTTGTCAATTCTCAAGAACAAAAAAAATGTATAAATTCCTTTTCAGATGTTTAAGTTTTATTAAAATTCTAATCATCATTTTTGAAAGAATAAACATTGTCAAAAGGTGAAGGTAGCTAAAAAAAAACAGTGTAACTGGGAAAACTGTCCTTTTGACATGTTTGCCAAAGACTGAATGTATGCTTGTCAGATACGAACTGTGAATTGGAGATACCAAAATCAAGCTAGTTAGAAAATTTAAATATATCTGAGAAATGTTTTAACAAATGATGTGGCACTGTAATCTGAAGGCACATTGAAATAGGAAAAGAAGACTTCTAAAATCAAAACAAAGTATTAATAAACAGGAAAATTTCACTATTTACATTCTTCGGACTATTGTCCGCATCTTTTGTCTAGTGTGCATAATACCTCATCTCAGAAATATAGACGGGAAAATTTCACTAGAAACAAAGAAAAGAATGTTCAACTATTATGTAATATCAGTCCTCCTACATGACAGTGAATGCTGGACAATTTCTTCACAGTTGAAGAATTGACTTGAAGCCACTTAGATGTGGTTCTACAGAAGAATGCTGAGAATAACATGGATAGAGCATGTGCGTAAACTTTCTTGGGCATATAATAAGGAAAGAGGGCTGGGAGAATTTGACACTTAAAGGACACAGCCAGTAACAAACTGGGGAAAATGAATGTCATAATTGGGACTGGGAGTGATAGTAAAGGAATAAACATTACTTGGAGCTATAAAGGATAGGAAGTTGTGAAGAGCCATGATTGCCCACATCCTGATGGGTTAAAGCACATGAAAGAAGAATTAACATTCTGAAATGCAAGAGAACATACTGGTGTCAAGATATGCCAACAGATGCTCCTGCTATTCACCTCAAGGTTCTTGACAAAATTCAAAGAAGGATCTGCAAATTAATCGATCCTGACCGGGCATCTTGACTTCAGTCACTTTCTCACTGACATGACATGAATTCTCTCTACCTTTTTTTACAAATTTTTTTTTTCCTGGTGTCCTGACTACAAAATTTATGACACACATGAATTTAAGTGTTGTACTAGATTGGCACTTATGTTCCACCCTTTTACAGTTGAAATAGAGAAATGCAATCACCACTTCTACTCTAACAGTTTCTTTCCTCACACTTCTTGCATGTGGAACTCCTTTCCGTTTACTTGCTTCCCTGATAATTACAATCTTCAAAAATTTAAATACAACAT
Organism: Acanthosepion lycidas; assembly: GCA_963932145.1. Taxonomy (NCBI): domain Eukaryota; kingdom Metazoa; phylum Mollusca; class Cephalopoda; order Sepiida; family Sepiidae; genus Acanthosepion; species Acanthosepion lycidas. The sequence continues at coordinate 83,718,987 of OZ010604.1, read as the reverse complement.
CAATCGCTATCATGTATACATTTGATTCCCGTTCATCATTCCTCAGTCCTCCCTATACTTAGTCTTTTCTTTCACTTTCACTCCCTGTAACCCTCTACGTACTAGTGGCATTCCTACCTTGCTTGGGGTGAAATGATTAACAAAATTTAAATGCAACATCAATTGCCATCTTCTATTTTTTTGATTCCTGTTCATCATTTGTTTATTCCTCAATCCTTCCTATACTCAGTCTTTTCTCCAACTTTCACTCCCTGTAAACCCCTGTGTGCTAGTGGCATTCCCACTTTGCTTGGGGTGAAATGATTAAAAAAAAATAGATGAAAGACCGAAATACTGAAACGTACACCATTTGTTTTCTATCTGTTCCTTGTTTTCATAGAAGATCAGCTCAGTTATTTCCTGGGGGAAGATATTGAATGACAAATAACTTCACTTCTAAGACTCTAAGCATCTCCTTCTTCCATTAAAAACAAAAAAAAAAAAAATTCCACACATCTTACCGTTCTAAACTTAGTACCTTTTGCTTGGTTTTCTTTCTGCTTCTGTTTCGTTGCTATGCCAATCGTTCTGTAATCATGCGTACTACACTGTTGTTATTGTTGCTGATGATGATGATGCTGCTACTGATGATGATGATGATGCTACCCTTGACTTCTTGCATATAAGAAAAGAAGATAGGTAAATGAGAAAGTAGTGGAGCATGGTAGGGCAGTCGATTGCTTCTTGTAATCTTTTTTCTCCAGTTTCTTGCCCCTTCTGCTTGGCCTGCTGTTAAAACGTGTTAGCCGCAAATAGTCAAACATCTTACCTGTTAATTAATGTCAGGTAAAAGCGATCAATTTGGCTGAAATAACATAAGTTATATCATCATCATCATTATGAATGTCAACAAATAAAATATCAACAGCATTATGCATTATTAATAAAATTTAAAATTATGATATTATTAATATTAATAATTCATATATATATATATATATATATATATATATATATGAAGAAAATATAGTCTTAAGATGTGCTATATTTATGGGATAAAGTGCTCAATATCAGTGATAGAGCGTGTGTAAATATAAAAGTCAACATAGAAGTCAACACTTAGAGGTGACAGTCTGTTTCATGTTAGATGCAATCGTCAGGCCACCGATTGTATCTAGCATGAAACAGACTGTTGCCTCTATATGTTGACTTCTATGTTCACTTTTATACATACATATATATATATATATATATATATATATATATATATATATATATCATACATATAGTGCCGGTGTTAATAAAACAGTATATATATATATATATATATATATATATATATATATATATATATAGATAGATAGACAGACAAGTAAAATTTGGTCAATTTTTACTGAGTTTTTCAAATGTTCTTAAATTTTCTGTTTGGTGGGGTAGTGTCAAAATTGTCCATAGTGTTTAGTGTTTTAAATGCTCTCAGTTGCTTCTTTAGTCATTTTTAAGGGATTTGTTGTTAAGTGTTGTTAATTTTTTTCATGGTTGTCTTTTTATGTATATTTAGTTGTGTGATGCCTATACAATAGTAGCATTTATTCTAAGCCCTATGAAAGGAATGTTGCTGGAATCTGTGTGAGTGAATTTCTATTTTAAAAACTGTGAGCATATTATTTCCATTGGTAAATAGGGTAAGATTGATACTAGGTGCCAGATGTTTTATGCAGAGTGATTCTCTCACATTGAGATGTTTTCAGTTACAGGATTTATGAAGGATCATATTAAATATTCTAAAAAATGTAGTAAAAGAAAGTGAGAAGAAAGGACTAAACATCAACTGCAAGAAATCAGATTGCATGGTTGTCAGCTAAAAAACAACCCAACATGCAAATTACAATTTGGAGATACCAAAATCAAACAAGTACAATAATTTAAGTATCTGGGAAACAGAAAGCAGAAAGTGTGACACCAAAACCTGAAGGTGGATTGGGATAGTGAAAGATGCCTTCCAAAAGCTAAGCAAAGTATTAAGAAACAAGAAATTTTCATTAGAAACAAAAAAAAGAAAACTGAGCTATAATGGATTATCAGTCCACCAGAATGCAGTGAATACAGGACAATTTCTATACAGACGAAGAAGACTCGAGGCAACAGAAATATAGCAGGATCCTGAGAATCCCATGGCCAGAACATTTGAAAAACGATGAAGTTTTTAAATAAAAAGACAACTTACATTTACCATCCTAGAGATAATAGAATTTTCTAGAGCAGATAATGAGGAAAGAGGGCATATTGAAAGTTTAAGGGGTCGCGGAAAAAAAGTGCATGACCCCTGCCTGACAAGTTTGTGTAAATGGATGGCAGAACAGGGTTTAGGAGGGATAACGAAAAGGCAAAGTTTTTTAAGAGCTACAAAGGACAGGAAATTGTGGAGAGCCATGATTGCCAACGTCCTGAAGGGACATAGCACATAGAAGAAGAATGAATTTGAGTAAATGGATGGTAAACCAAGGTTGTTGGGGAGATAACAAAAAGACAAAATTTATTAAGAATTACAAAGGACAGGAAATTGTGGAGAGCCATGATCGCCTATATCCTGAAGGGATATGGCACATAGAAGAAACAGAACAGGCTTGAGTAAATGGATGGCAGAACAAGGTTTAAGAGAAATAACAAAAAGACAAAATTTACTAAGAGCTACAAAGGACAGGAAATTGTGGAGAGCCATGATTGCCAACGTCCTGAAGGGACATGGCACATAGAAGAAGTATCTGGTTGTCCAATCCTCACACCAAAGGAATATAAACATGGGGTTGGGCATTGTATGCATTATAAGATATGTCAATATAACAGACTGAAACATTTTATGAACATCAGAAGTCATAGAAGTTCTCTGAAGTTACTATTGCAACCTCTTGGTTTGAATAAATATCATCTACTAATTCACTTCCTATATATTACTTCCTGCCAATTTGTATCAAAGGAATGTGTGTGTATGTGCATGCATGTGTGCATATATGTATGTGTGCAAAAACAGGTTTGAAATACCATCTTGTTTATGGTTTTTAACAACATATTACAAACATTTTTTTTAAACTTGTGGCTTTGCTAACAAATTTAAATCTTCAACAAACTTCACCTTGTTTGCAATACAGAGCATTCCTGATTTTTTTGTTTCTTTATTACAATTAAAAACTATTTGTCTGGTATGGTCTCTTCTTTGAGATATGATTCTTCATAAACAGGGTGTAGAGGGCAAACAGTTCATGCATTTAACATCAGATTTTGGTGTTATCTGCCTTTTAAGATTGAACATATTAATAGACATAAAAGAAAAAAATGAAAAAGCTGGCTATGAATGAAAAAGGAAGAAGTGTAGGTGAGAAAGAAGAAATGAATGAAGAAAGAAGAAAAAGGAAAAGAAGAAAACAATGAGAAGAAAAATGAATGAAGAAAGAAGAAAAAGGAAAAGAAGAAAACAATGAGAAGAAAAATGAATGAAGAAAGAAGAAAAAGGAAAAGAAGAAAACAATGAGAAGAAAAATGAATGAAGAAAGAAGAAAAAGGAAAAGAAGAAAACAACGAGAAGAAAAATGAATGAAGAAAGAAGAAAAAGGAAAAGAAGAAAACAACGAGAAGAAAAATGAATGAAGAAAGAAGAAAAAGGAAAAGAAGAAAACAATGAGAAGAAAAATGAATGAAGAAAGAAGAAAAAAATGAGGAAGTAAAAAGTAAAAGAAAAAAAAACAATGAGAACAAGACTGAAAATAGTATGGAGAGGTGCCTAGTGTCAGGAAAAAGCTGCCTACACCAGTACCTCCCTCACTGCACTAAAATAGGGGTGATCATAATACCAATGCCAGCTGTTGTGCCCTCTTCCCATCATCAGGTATATATTGATCTGGGTAAAGTACACAGAATTCTAAACTGCACCCTTTATTTAATCTATGTGGGTAGACTATTCTCGTTATACTACCCTTATCTAAGGATATTGTCTAATTCTTCTTTTAGTAGTTCTCAATTGTTGTTCAACCATTTCCACTGGATCAAAGTACACACTGCCCAGCCCCGGAATTGAACTCACAATCACTATGTCACCAAATTCATGAACCAATGCTTTAATCCACTCGGCTATTGACCCATATTATCACTGTAGTGAATAGGAAGCTTTAGATTTAACCTGCCTGCTGATTAGTGCTGCTACATCTGCTACCGTTCATGCCTGTTATATTTTGATTGTGGATGCTGTGGTTGAAGACTTGCTGCTATTTTTATTTCTTTATTTATTAGCAGCTCCCATACTGTATCTATTTCAATGCTAAAGGAGATCCTCATAGCCCAGGATATGTGCTGATTCATTCACACATCTAACTCTCCAATGTCCTGTATTTTCACTTCATTTCACTGGAGTTGATGACTACTTCTTTCCCGCCAATACATGATAAGCCATGCTTGATTTCATTGTCTTACTCTTCACTACGCTTTTGTTTTTTTTGTTATCTCTCTTAAGCCTTGTGCTGCCATCCATTTACACAGGCTCATTAGGTAAGGTGATTGGCTATTTTCCTCTTTCTCACTTTACTTTTATTGTGTCCTGTGAGTGTCAAATTTTCCATCTCCCCTTGCCTCATTTTGTGTCCTAGAAATTATAACTCTCTTTCTGATTGTAAATATGAGCATCCTTTTTGTTTCCAACTTCCTTATAACTTCCATGTTAATCACATGTTAAGTCCATGGTATTCTAAGCAGCATTCAATGATACAACATGTCGGTTGTCTCAAGTCTATTCTTCATCTGTGAGGAGATGGTCCAGCATTCTTTGCCATATAGAAAGACTGATATTACATAACAGTTCAGTACTTTTTTCTTTGTTTCTGTTGCTTCATGTCTCTTCTTCATCTGTGAGGAGATTGTCCAGCATTCACTGCCATATAGGAGGACTGATATTACATAACAGTTCAGTACTCTTTACTTTATTTCTAGTGAAATTTTTCAGTTTCTCAATTTTAAAACAAGAATGAGAACAACCCTGAAAACCTGACTGGTAGTTAATCAATAATTTAGTATATATATTTTTATTTTTTTTAAGGATTTCACACCAAGCAAGGTGGGAGTGCCATTAGCACGCAAGACGCTACAGAGAGTGGGAGCAAGAGAAAAGAGACATGACTGAGGAAAGGATAAAGAGAAGGAAAGGGAATCAGGTCAAGGCATCAGAAGATGTCAATTGACATTACATTTTAATAATTGAAGACTATAACTGTCAGGGAAGCAAGTAAGAAGAAGGGAGTTCCAAAGATGGAAAGCGCAAGACATGAAGCTTTTGGATTAGAAGAGACGGCTACATTTAAATGATTTGACAGTGAAAGGGTGGGACTGAGATGAAAACCTAGTAACACACTTAAATTTATGCATATATATATATTATATATATAGCATATATAATATCATATACATATATATATTATATATAATATCATATATATATTATATATAATATCATATATTATATATAATATCATATATATCATTATATGTATTATATATATATATATATATATATATATATATATATATATATATATATATAAAATTCATTCATGTATATACAAGATAACAATATATATTTTTATCTATCAAGAACTGTATTGGGGAAATTGTATGACAAAGTGGAAAAGTTTATTTGTGATGCATTTTATCCTTCAGGACTTCATCGGACTAAATTTGTTATACTGGTAGGATTACACATACACACAACAAAGAGGTGCTGGAAATTTTAGAATTTTTTTATTATCTAGCCATATTTGTTTAGTTTTTTTCTTTTTTCTTTCTATCATTTTTGTAAATAGGTACTCCACACTGTGATATTAGAAGATCTGCTAGGAATGATAAAATGTTGTAAGAGCCATGGCACAAATTTGCTGTAGATGATCTTGTGATTAAACCACTTTCTTGACATTTATTTCATAGAGAATAATTTTCTCCTTTGATCATGGTAGCATTTTTTATGTCAAAGTTCTGGTCAGTCTCATTACAGTGGACAACCAACACATTTGATGTATTATTTTCTAAAATGTCCCTTTTGTGTTCATATAATCTTTTATTTAATCAGTTTGTCTGACGATCGCAAAAGCGTGAAACCCAAAGTCACAAACTCACATCAATCCAACCAAACATGTTAGCTCTATCTCTAATATTGAGCACTTTCTGATAAGTACTGCGCACATAATATATAAATAATAATATATTTAATATATTACACACACACACACACACACACATATATATATATATATATATATATATATATATATATATATATATATATATATATTTATTTATTTATATTTATATGCACACACTTTTCACATAATCTTTTATTTAAATTTCTTGAGGTTTCTCCTATGTATTTTTTGTGACAATTATTACAGGTGATGGAGTAAACTCCCCCTTCAGGTTTTAGGTTATTGTTTAGTCTAGTATTGACTAAGTCTTTTATCATTTTGGATGTAGAAGTAATGACTTTTATGTTGAGTTTAGAAGATTCTTTTCAAATTAGTCGGCAGGCTAATATATTTTCCTGATTTATTGGATTCCTCAGGAGATGACATTTTTTGTTTTGAAATATTTTATGGGCCTTTTGTTTCACATTGAATATAAAATAATTAGGGTACTGGAAAAGTTTGCAAGTTGAAGTCTGAAAGATATATATATATATATATATATATACATATATTAGTGTGCTTGAACGTCTATGTGTACATGTGTATGCAATTAAATGTGTCTGCATGTTCTTTCTCTCTCTTTCTCCCTCTCTCTCTTCTTTTTGAATGTTAGTGTATTTCAAAGTGTGTGTACGTATGTGTGTGAGTATGCACTAGTGTACCTGTGTGTATGTACAAGTAGCATTGTCAAATTGCAATTAGCTGAGTGGACAGGAAGTGTGTCTTGTATTCATAGTCACAGACAATACAATGCTGGGTATAATCTTCAAAGAGGGGGAGGTGTAAACAGATGTTTTCTTTCACAACTATTTCCTGAAGAAAATCTTTTGCTTTCCTCCCTCTATCCCTCTTTCTCTCCCTCATTTTTCTCTCTCTCTCTCTCTCTTTTCTGTCTTTCTTTCTTCAATAACTCATTTTTCTCTCTCATTACTTGTTTCTATAACAATTTCAACCTCTTACTTTCAGTTCTATCTTTTTGCTTCTTTTTTTTTTAAATTTCTATCTTTTTAGAGATTTTTTCTTTTATAATCTTTCTATTCACTTCCATATGAACTCACTTTTCCCTCACTGATTTTATTTGTTTCTCACTTTCTTTCCCACTCTCTGTGTATCTCTTTGATCAAAATTATTTCCTCTTTTTTAAACATTTCTTTCATTCTTTCTTCAAAATTATTTTCTTCTTTCTTTCTTCTTTCTTTTCTTTCTTTCTTTATTTCTTTCTTTCTTCAAAAATATTTTCTCTTTTTCGAAACATTTCTTTTTTCTTTCTTCAAAAATATTTTCGCCATTTTACAAACATTTCTTTCTTTCTTCAAAAATATTTTCTCTTTTTCCAAACATTTTTCTTTCTTTCTTTCTTTCTTCCAAACATTTCTTTTTTTCCTTCTTCAAAAATATTTTCTCTTTTTTCCAAACATGTCTTTCTTGCATTCTTTTTTCTTTGTTTGCTTGTTTGATTGTTTCTTTCTTTTTTCTTTCTTTCTTCAAAAATATTTTCTCTTTTTCCAAGCATTTCTTTCTTTTTCTCTTTTTCTTTCTTTCTCTCTTTTTTCTTTCTTCCTCTTTTTTTTCTTTCTTTAAAACTATTTTCTTTTAAAATAATTTCTTTCTTTCTTTCTCTCTTTTCTTTCTTTCTTTCTTTCTTTCTTTCTTTCTTTCTTTCTGCTTGGAGATTTCAGTAAAGAATGAAAGCCAAAACTAAACCAAAAAGATAAACTCTGCTCTTCCATATGGCAACAAATTCTTTGAATGATTTCTTGAAGAGAATTTAAAACCTGTTTGCTTGGGTTTTCTCTTTTATCTAACACACATAAAATGCCATGAAAAAAAAAATCCTTTCTAAAGTTTTAGAGTTCACTTGTACTCTTATAATTTGGTAAAGACAATTATTTGTATTGTCTGTTTCATTCAAAACTTTTCCCTTGATTCTGGTAACGCTTTCCAGAATTGATAACAATTTAGTGTTAAAAGTCTGCTTTCTTCTTGAAGTAAATTTGGTGCCATTTTTTTTTTTTTTGCTGTGAAAAATTACATTATTTAATTGCTTTATTTTATTTTAATTTTCAAGTATAAAGTGAACTTTAATTATGATCTATCTATCTATCTGTCTATCTACCTACCTACCTACCTACCTACCTACCTACGTACTTATCTATCTATCTATCTATCTATCTATCTATCTATCTATCTATCTATCTATCTATCTATCTATCATCTATGTCTCTACAATATCTATCTATCTATCTATCTCAGTCTCTACAATATCTATCTATCTATCTATCTATCTATCTATGTCTCTACAATATGTATCTATCTATCTATCTATCTATCTATGTCTCTACAATATCTATCTATCTATCTATCTATCTACAATATCTATCTATCTAGCTATCTATCTCAGTCTCTACAATATCTATCTATCTATCTCAGTCTCTACAATATCTATCTATCTATCTATCTATCTATCTATCTATCTATCTATCTCAGTCTCTACAATATCTATCTATCTATCTATCTATCTCAGTCTCTACAATATCTATCTATCTATCTATCTATCTATCTATTTATCTATCTATCTCAGTCTGATCATATCTATCTATCTATCTATCTATCTATCTATCTATCTATCTATCTATCTATCTCAGTCTCTACAATATTTATCTATCTATCTATCTATCTATTTCTGTCTGTCTATCTATTTAGCTATCTCATATATAAAAGGGGTTGCTGTAAATTTTTTGACCTGAGCAAAAAGCTATTCCAAAAATAAATTTTGGTATTTAGTCATTTGTTTAGGTTTTGAAAAGCACCCATCCTTAATGCTTTTTTCTATACATAACATGTGGATATGTAAGTAAAATACAAATGATTTATAAAAGCAACAATTTGAATCCAAGAAGTATATATATATGAATATATATATAGTGAGCTTTGGTAATATTTTTTTTCAAAAATGTATTGCTAGTAATTTTTTCTAATTTATTTTTATATTTTCATGTTTTGTCCCTAGTTTGGGGGTTCACTATTTGCCCATAACTAGGACCCTAACAGGTGCTACCATCCTAGGTTAGGGTCTAATCTGGGAATGACAGCACTTAAGAAGTGGTTCTATGCTCCTCAAAATCTTCAATCTCACGATTGTTGCCAGATGTAGTTTATCGTCATAACCAGGATGGTGAAGTGAAAAAAGTATATTGAATCAAATGCTAGGTCTGCAGCTAGGAAAGTTGCTTCACTGTGTCATACAAGACAATTTTTCTTCCCAAATTCTATCTGGGAACAACAGAAATTAAGAACCGGTTCCACGCTCCTCAAAACCTCCTGATCAGAGGTCTTGCTGCCAGATGTAGTTTATCGTCATACTCAGGATGAATTCAATATGTATGATATATTTAATATTCATGCAAAAATACTATATAAATATTTAATATATGCTTTATTGTTTAAATGTTACATATGACGTCATTTTAAACTGATTCCTATTCCAATTCCAGTAGTCATGTCATCAAAAATATCTGCTTTACCATACTGACAACACCCAATTCTTGATAATAATGGAAATAGTAAAAAGTACTTGAAAAAAAAACAGGAAAATATGGACATTGGACAGCATTTCAAATTGGACTTCAATGTCAAATTTTATAGATATATATGTCTGTATAAGAGCTGATCAAAAAGTATGCTATAGAAATAAAACTACAACACATAACAGTTCATTGTATAATCTCCTTCTAAGTAGTCCCCTTTTGAAGTCACACACTTCATCCAGCATTGATTCCATTGATAGAAGCATTTCAGGAACATCTTTTTGGGGGATAACAAGCAACTGCCTCATCACATTCTCTTGGATATCCTTGATTTCTTAAAATTCGATTTTGGATTTGATTTTTAGGGGAAAAAACGTCACCAAATGTGAGATCTGAGAAATAACAGAGCTATTTAATATATTAAAAAATATACATTATGTTGCAATGTTCTCCTAAAAAGGAGCAGGTGGGGGTGGTCTTGACATTATTCAGACCAGCCGTCTGCACCTTCAGATAAGCTCGCATTTCCTCACACATACATACACACATGTAGACGCTTATACACACTCATTGGCTTGGGTCTACTACCACCACATTGGTTAAGTTGGGTTCTGTTTGTGGACATGATGATGATGATGTTCGTATTTTTACAAACACTAACTGTTGGTGTATTATTGATGATCGTGATGATGTTAATAATAATAATAATAATTGTGATATTATTATCAATATATTAATAATAATTATTAATGCATTATTGGTTATGATAAATGGTAAAGTTAGCCTTAATGATGATGAAAGTAATAATATAATAATGACATAATATATATGTGTATATATATATATATATATATATATATATATATATATATATATATATATATTTCCGTGGATTTTGCACTGTTACTTTTTTATCGACAGATCCAAAAAGTGTGGATCGTTCGACACAAGCCTTCACCACTTGAAACAAATCATTGTGTTGGTTTTCTGACAATTACATCCAATTAGTTGCACACATATCCAGGTACTACAAAAAACTGTATGAAACAAAATCAACTTCATCTTGGCACTTGGAATATACGAACTCTCCAGGACAACAACTCAGCACCAGAAAGAAAAAACATTTCTTGTCGCATTGGAGCTAAAAAAGTACAACATTGATATAGCTGCACTGAGAAGTAAGCATCATTGGACTACATGAAACGAGAAAGCAAAATAAGGCATCTAACAGTGTCCCTGCTGCACTTGGATACAATACATTCTCCTGTACTATTTGTAGCCTTTTGTGTAATTCTCGAGCTGATTTCAAAAGTCATGCCCGTCAAAGGCATGCAGATAATTAGTTCATGGTCGTTGCAGCCTCATACATTGAACTCGATGAGAGTGTCTGTCATATATATTGAAGGTGTCATATTTTGTTTGAAATTGAATCAAATTGTTTAATGACTCAATCATGTGCAATGATCTGTATGTTTATTTAAAATAATTAATGTTCACCAAATACAAGACCCAAGAGTCACTCAAGGTAGAGTGTTACTCTGTGGTATTGCATGAGCTTAATTTAGGACAAGAAATGAAGTTTATGGGGTGATGCAGGAAAGATAAGGATTAATCCTAGACTTGGAAACATTAAGATTGTAATGATTTGGAAAACATCCTGTTGGGAGTTTGTTCTACAAAGTAGAAGTTCTTGGGAAGATATTGTCTGAAGAGAACTTACTACTTACTGTTGGAATACAAAGGGAATAAGGATAAATGTATACATGACATGGTGGGGGGTCCTATTTGTAAGGCTTAAAGGTAGCAATACTAAGGAATGTAGCTTGTTAGAAGACATGACACAGAAGTTTCTATAGAGCAGTGTGATGCTTGCAATATTTTATCTATAGGAAAGATTTTGTAGGGTAGAAAATAATTCATCACCCACAAGGCCATGTAGATGCATTTAAACTCATGACAAGCAATTGAAGAGTAGGAAGCTCCTGCCCAGATATGTCCACAATACTTCATTTTTGTTCTGATCTGGCTCTTTTGTAGATAGAATATAGCAAGTAGTTGGGTCAGATATTTACTGGTATGAACCAATCATGTTTCCAGTATCTTTAGCAATAGACATTCTACAATACTTCTCATATTGATGTCCAATATTTTAAATTGGATTCCCACCAAATATCTGACTGATAAGAATTTTGAGCTGTGGCCAACTTCAAACATTGATGGGTCAGGTTTCCAAATGAGCTTACCTTCTATCTTGATTGGATAAAATCTGATTAATGTAGTCTTGCTAAATCATTGATTTACATCACTGAAAAGGAAACCGCCTTAAAACAGTAACATCCCTCATTGATATGAGTTTATGCTTGGTTATTTTTAAGGGATATTTTCTCTTGATATAAGCAGTGGTTAGATTATATTACACTGTTAAAAATAGAAGAAAAGCAGAGAAGATTTCAAATTATTTGACTTGCCTTCTTATGCCAATGATTGTCTTTTGAATTATGGTAAGAAGCCAGGATTCTGAATGCACTTGGAACATTCTAGCTGTTTTTTTTTTTATTTCTCATTTCTTTCTATTTGATGGTGTGATGTTCTCAGACAAGAGCCTTCAAACTTTTAAATCATTGAGCTTTTCATGGCATCCTTGAGATATTCATTAACATTCAAACATGCAAAATAAAAAATTTGCCTCTCCATGGCAAATGTTCAGATGAGCTCCAATCTTAAGTTCCACCAGCTGAAACATTTACAACCAAAACTCACCTTAATTCGTCTGCAGTATTGAATCATCCTCATGAGTTCCACTTGAAGTCTTGGGTCTGCTTTGATGGTGGTAGAATATTACTAGTTTGCTTTTGGCTGTATTGAATTTTACAGGCCAGTCCTATCCACCTTGAGCCACAGTAGTTAGCACAGAGGGGAGGTCAGATGCTAGGTTCTGGTCTTCCAAATTTTGGGAGGTGTACATGTAAAGTCTCTTACTATCTCAAGATTCTCAACAAAATCAAAAGTAAGGTCTGTAATTTTATTGGTCCTTATCTGGCATCTCAACTTCAGTCAGTTTTCCAATGTTGTGACATGGATCCCTGCTTTCTTTTCTATAAATATTTTCTTGGCATATCATAGAAAATATACATATACACGTGTGTGTATATATATATATATATATATGTGCAATATATTATATATATTATTTATATATTATATGCATGGTACGTATTGGAAAGCACTCAATATCAGTGATAGAGCTAACATATTTAGTTGGATTGATGTGAGTTTGTGACTATGGGTTTCACGCTGTTGTGATCATCAAAAGTGTGAAATTCTGGGTCACAAACTCACATCAATCCAACTAAATGTACATATATATATAAATATACATTATATATATATATATATATATATATATATATATATATATATATATATATATATATATATTTTGAATATATTATATATCCATAGTAGTTTATCTGATGATGTATATATATATGATGATATATATTTTCTCTATATATTATATATGCGTGGTACAATAAGTTTGTCTGATGATCCCAAAAGCATGAGACCCAGGGTCACAGACTCATATCCATGCAACTGAATATATATATATATATATATATATATATATATATATATATATATATATATATATATATATATATATAAGTGTGGATGGTTCTGCACAAGCCTTCACCACTTTAATCAAATCACTTGTGTGGGTTTTCTGGCATTTTACCTTGATCTGTTCCTCACTCTTGCTCCATATGTGGCCTCCTTTGTAAATCACTAGCAGGTTTTAAATACAACTTAAGATTATCGCACAAACTTTCATAACTGAATCAATAAGCTGTCAGATCCTCATATGTCAAAACCAACGGGAGAGTCCATTATTATATATATATATATATATATATGTTTTTTTAAATATAACTTTGTATTGTTTTTTTAATATAACTTGTTTTTGATTGAACTTTTCTTTAAATTTAATTTTTTTCTAATATATAATTTATTTTATCTTATTATATTTTTAAATATATTTTTTATTCTTTAATATTACATTTTTTATTAATGACAATTTTTTTTTAAATAGATTCTTACTTAAATTTAATAAAAATTATCTAAATATGACTTATTTTAATTTTTTAAATATATCTTAATTTTAAGTATAATTTATCTTCGGAGGTGTATTTTTAAGTAGGAACTTTTATTTTTAAACTTATCCTTATCTATATAATTTTTTTTATAAAACTACCTTTTCATTCCTCTTTTAGTTTCAAATTAATGCTTCATTCTTCATATGACCCCAATTTAATGTCATAAGGTTAATATCTGGGTTTAATTTTGTAAAATCTCTTCTCTTTAAGGATAATATTAGGTTGGTGCAAAAATAATATTTTTTAACGTCAAAAAACAATATTATTTTTGCACCAACCTAATATTTTCCACCCTCCCCTGACCATCCTCTCATGCATTACATCTGATTGAAACACTGAAATGGATAAATACTGTATTAATTTTTCAATGGCTGTCACAGTTAAATTTCTAATTCTGATACAAACTCAGTCTATACACCAGGGTTGAATAAAAATGACAAAGTTGTCATAGGTTGAAATAAATCTATTCCCCATATGGGATAATTTGTGATTTTGTTATGTAATACTATATATATATATATATATATATATATATATATATATATATAGATAGATAGATAGATAGATAGATAGATAGATAGACATATGACATAACAGTCTTGAGTGCTTAGCCTTGGATCAGGTAAAATGGAGATCAATGGGTTTTAGTGGACTCAGCAGTTTTCAATCTGCTTATCTGAATCATCTTCAAGAAGCAGGAGCAAGATCTAAAAGGTCAGGCAATCTAACAGTGATCTCATCTCACAATCCTCACTCTTGCTCTATATGTGGCCTCCTTTGTAAATCACTAACGGGTCTTAAGTGCCACTTAAGATTATTACACCAAATTTCATAAATGAATCAATTAAGTTGTCAGATCCTCATACGTCAAAACCAACAAGAGAGTCCATTATTATTCTTATTATATATATATATATATATATATATATATATATATATATATATATATATATAAAGAAGGAAGTTTTTGTTAACCCAAATACTTCTGATATAGTACAAGATCATCTTCAGGAGTAAATTTCAAAGATAAACTTATTGTAACTGAGACAAAATCTGCTTTCCATGGTGATGATCTTGGAAAAGATTGAAAGTACTTGGGTTAACAAAAGCTGCAGGGCTTTCCTTGATGAATTTCCATCTTAACATCAAGAAACTGATTAAACAACTAGAAAGGATCAGTATAAAAATAAGTAGACACAATATATCTATATTATTCAGTGAAATATATATATATATATATATATATATATATATATATATGCATGTTTTAATAAAAATGACAGACAAGGTACTACGGTTAAGCTTTTTATTTAATTTTTCTTGTGTTCTGATAAGAGCTTTCTTTTCTGGACAAAGGGTGTGTAAGAACTGTCCAAATGTTTTATATTTCCGAGCGCTTTTGGCTATACCTTTAGCCATTATCAAGGATGATTCGATTTTTCAGCTTAATTGAGTGTGTGCGTTCTGTGTATGTATTAGTGTATGGTAGGGATGTTTTTAATTTCCAAATATGGTTAGCACATTGTGGCTTTGTTCGTAGTTAATATTGTTAAGAGTTGGCTTTTCTTTTTTATTATTAAAGCTTCCATTATTTTTAGTCTTTTTTTGCAGGTGGATGCAGTTAATATATTTGTGTTTTCTACTAGTATGTTCCTAATGGAATCAGGTAAATCTGTGTGTGTGTTTAAATGGGTTCTAATGCAGCTGTGATCAGATAGGTGTAATGTAAGACGTCTGGATAAGTATGTGGTTGTGTAACCGATGTAATTATTTATGAATCCGGTTTGATCAGGAACGCAGTTCCTTAAGGGCATTTGAACTCATAGATAATGTTTGTTCTTTGTAATTTTGACTTAGTTGGTGTGTTGTTATTTTTGAGGATAAGGTCAGCTGTCTTAAATTTTTTATAATAGATAATAAATTTGATTTTTTTATTTGGTTATATATATATATATGTATATATGAAGAAAATATACGGGAAAAAACAAACAAAAATCCTTACAAGCAATAATGCAAACAACAGATTATATCCGATGCTTGCATCTACCAAATCTCATACACAAACTGTGACTTAAAATATGTGGGCTCGACAAGCATACATATAAATTTTAGATCAAATAGAATTTCTTTCATTTTTCTTTCATAATATTCAAATTTAGGAATACGTTTTCACAACGTCGCAAACGTGGTGACAACGTGACCATGTTTAAAACTAAACGCTGATCGCATAAACTTTTAGTTATCTGTTTGGATTTGTCTTGTTCTTGTGTCCATCGTTTTTGTCATGTTAAGTTTGATAATGTTATTTATATTTTATATTTTATATTGAATATGTCCTGAAGATGGTTTATTGACCGAAACGTCCGACGTCGACATATTAACATTAAAACAGCATTATTGCTTGTAAGGATTTTTGTTTGTTTTTTCCCATATATTTTCTTCATACTGTCGGATTCTATATCCATATATTTGCTTACATATGTATATATATATATATATATATATATATATATATATATATGATAAAGTTACATTTATTGGTATCAGCAAGGGTTCTTTCAAACAGACAATCTTTCTAATTTAAAATCCAGACCCCACTATGACCAGGGATCTGAATAAGTACCTTCATCCAGATACTGCTCTGATGTCTTGCCAACTTTAATCACCTAGAAAGCAAATAAGGCTGACATATGGAATCCTGTATGGACACAAATTGCAACAGTTCTTGGTTTTTATAAACAAACATGCAAAAATTGTTGATCTATTTGTCGAATTAGTGGGCCAAAGTGTAAGATAGTTTATTTGGGGAACAGCAAAACATGATTCTGGAAGACATAAGATAATTCAAACACATACATCTATATGTGCAAAAGCATATATAAAGTATGGTATATATGCATAGCTATGCATATACATACATAGATGGGTTGTTGAATGGTAAAAAGGAAAAAAATCCCATTACATGTTTCATCCTTCAAACTAAATAATGTTTTTTTATTGCACTCATATTTATGTAAAGAGGGGAAAATATATCTAGGCTATTAAAAACATTATTTACTCTGAAGAAGTCATTTTGAAAGACAAAATATGTTACATAGTTTTTTTTTTATTTTGTCCTTCATGTATTATTTTTGTATGAATTTCTGAAAAAATAATGATTTAATTACTCCATAGCAAAATGATAACAATGTAAAACCTGAAGCAGGAAGTTACACAATAGGCTGTTATAAATGTTACAAGAAATACATAGGTGAAACTTCAAGAAATTTAACTAAAAGAATTAAAGAAGTTTTTCTCACCTGAATCTCTTTAACATATTTATAGGTCTACCATTCACCCATGCTTTGAATATTGTTGCCAGACATGGTCTGGTTCTCCTGCTATATATTTAGAGATTCTTGACAATATCCAAAGAAGAATCAGCAATATTATTGGTCCTGATCTGGCATCTCAGTTTCAGTCACATGCCCCCCCCCCACCCACCACCAGCCCTATAATGCAGATTCTTTGTGCCTTTTCTATAAATACTTTTATGGTAACTGTTTGTATGAAATGGTACCCGGACTTTATTAATTTAAATGCAGTACTAGAATGGCAGCAAGGTCTCATGAATTCACAATTGAATTGGCTAGATGTAACCATAAGTTAACAGTTTCTTTTCTCACACTTTTTGCTTGTGAAATCCTTTTCTGACATCATTCTTCACAGCTAACTTTGATCTTCAAAATTTTGAATGCAATGTCAATTGTTATTTACTGCCTTCCTGATCACTCTTGTATTTTTTCTTATTCTTTCACACTCAGTAACCTCTTGTGTTTTAATGGCTTTACTGTCTTACATGGGGTGAAATGATTTTAAAAATATATGAACACAAAAGGGATCTTTTACAAAAGAACACACTCAATGCAATAGTCATTCATCATAATTAATCTGACTATAATTTTAATGCAAAGAATGTACTGTATATACTCATGTATCATGTGACTATTAAAGACCTAATTTTGAAGCTAATTTTAAGGTGGTTGCATCATACACAAAATATGAAATTAGCATATGTACTGCTGATGCTGGCTATGCCATTAACCAAACTACATATCCATTTACTGTAGTCAAATTAACTTCAAATCTGGGTCTTCAAAAGTCACATGATACACAAGCATATATGGTAGTTTAAATTAAAGTCAAAGGCAATTTATTTAGGCGAAAATGTATTGAAAGTGCATTAATTTCTGAGTCTTTCATAGTAAATGTATGTCTATGTTCATATAGCAGTTAAGATTGTAGTGGTCTGGAAATCATCCTCTTAGTTCAACAAAGAATCAATCAGTGCAAAGAAGCTGTTCAAGTCAAACTTCTAATAGAATACGAAGGAAATGAGGGTTGTTTGCCTCAGTGTATGTGGTTGCGGCAGGTCTTAGTTGTAGGGTTTAAAATAGGTGAAAGTAATGAATGTTGCTTGTCTAAATGGAAGTGGGAATAGAGTAGCAAGAGATTTGCAATGTTTCATTTGTGAGAAAGGGGTTGTAGGGTGGAAAATAATTCATCACCCACAAGGATGCATAGACCCCTTTGGAAACTAAAATGACTGGAAAGTGAAGACTAGGCAATTCCTACACAATCCAGAACAAATATAGCAGTAGTATTCCATTTTCAGCCTGATCTGGCTCTTGTAAAGTTAGAGCATAGCAGGGGGAATTATGTACTTATTGGACTGGTACAGGGAACAGAACCTTTTTACAGCATCATTAGTAATGGATAATATATATAATTTCCACTTGAGGTTCTGGGAGAGCTTAAGTCCCAATAGGTGTTCAAGGCAATGGGGCCTCCTTGAGAGAATGCCTGTTCATTGCAATAGACAAATATCATGCCATGAGTGTTCCAATGATTGCGTCTAGCATGAAACAGACTGTCACCTCTAAGTGTTGACTTCAGTTATATTTACACACACTCTATCTCTGATATTGAGCATTTTATCCCATAAATATAGCACACCTTAAGACTATATTTCTTCATATATATATATATATATATATATATTTGGATGGCATGATTTATTCCATTGGGTGCTCTAGTACTATCCAGAATCTATAAATCTATAATTCGACTAATTTACATTAATCTTAACGGGTTTAAATTCCCCATCACTTATTAAAAATATTGGACACCTGCAGTACAATAACTATTTACTGTGAATCCTAGAAAAATACACTTGGGGTTCATATAAGAAACACCACATAGTAGGAACTCTTATTAAACTACAAACAACAAAAGGTTCTAGCCATAAACTCCAACCCCAGATTGCTTCCTCCAGGATAAGATACCTTACTTCGCCACCAGTCGCTAACACAAACCCATCCTCATTAACAAGGCATCTACTAGAGGAAGACTAGCAATCAAAATAAATTTAAAACAATGCTCCAAGACAAACACTTAGGGTCTGATGATAGCCATGTACAGAACAGCTTGAAATAGACTATCCCATTGAAGTAATTTTTGTTTTTTGCTGTAAAAAATATATTATAATATAAATACAATATATTATTTATAATAAATACATCTAGCTCTCTGTAGATCAGTTTTAATAATTAATATTATTAATATCCACTCGGATTATATACCAACAAAACGATTACCTGTACTATATATATATATATATATATATATATATATATATATATATATATATGAGAACACAAGACTTACACATGCACATATCATGTATGATATATATATATATATATATATATATATATATATATATATGTATGTATGTATATATTTTTTAAATTGCGATTAGAAACCAAGGTAGTGTCATTGCCTGATCTCCTAATTTTTTTAAATTTAAAAGTTCTGCATGTTAAATCTTTATATTCTTTATAGATGTACTGAGCAATAACTGTTTTATAACTATATATATATATATATATATATATATATATATATATATATATATATATATAAGAGTGGACACTGAATTCAACACCCAGTGTTAGCAATCATTTTCATTCTAGAATGCAATTTATAGGTCTGAAAATTCCATTCAGGCATGAAACAGACTGTTGCTACTCGGTGATGAACTCAGTGTCCACTCTTATATATATGTTTCATGCTTGAACACAATCTTCAGGCATATATATATATATATATATATATATATATATATATATATGAATACAAAAGTGGACATTGAAGTCAACACCCATAGATGACATTTTATTTCCATGCTAAATGCAATCCTCAGGCTGTGTCCTATATATATGTTAGGGCACCTCAAGGTGGTGTAATGGTTAACAATCTTGTCTCGCTAGAACAATTACAACTGAGTAGTCAGTTCGATCCTCACTGGATGCCTCCTACTTTCGAACTTGTACCACATCTAAGCTAAGCTTGGAAAATCACTATATATATATATATATATATATATATATATAGGATTAATACAAATAGAAAATTTGTAGCGACTCCAGAGTTATGTAGATAGATCTTTGTGTAATCATCTAGTTCACTCATCAGGGTGTATGCTTTATTCCTGAAATTGAGCACTTTTACCTATAAATAAATAAAACTATACTTTTTTATCATACATTTTTATGTGTGTGTGCAACTGTCTGTGTGTGTGTGTATACTTATGTGTATGTATTACTCTCTGAAATATTTCATGAAATACCTGAATGCCATTGTCTGTCATCTTGAGACATCTTTGCAGAAGATGTTACAAATTGATAAC
This sequence comes from Acanthosepion lycidas, assembly GCA_963932145.1. NCBI lineage: Eukaryota > Metazoa > Mollusca > Cephalopoda > Sepiida > Sepiidae > Acanthosepion > Acanthosepion lycidas. The sequence goes on along the minus strand of OZ010604.1, from coordinate 83,698,379 downwards.
ATTTCCATGACAGTCTACAATACTTCTCATATTGATGTCCGATATTTTAAATTGGATTCCTGCCAAATATCTGACTGATAAGAATTTTGAGCTGTGGCCAACTTCAAACATTGATGGGTCAGGTTTCCAAATGAGCTCACCTTCTATCTTGAATGGATAAAATCTGATTAATGTAGTCTTGCTAAATCATTGATTTACATCACTGAAAAGGAAACCGCCTTAAAACAGTAACATCCCTCATTGATATGAGTTTATGCTTGGTTATTTTTAAGGGATATTTTCTCTTGATATAAGCAGTGGTTAGATTATATTACACTGTTAAAAATAGAAGAAAAGCAGAGAAGATTTCAAATTATTTGACTTGCCTTCTTGTGCCAATGATTGTCTTTTGAATTATGGTAAGAAGCCAGGATTCTGTATGCACTTGGAACATTCTAGCTGTTTTTTTTTTATTTCTCATTTCTTTCTATTTGATGGTGTGATGTTCTCAGACAAGAGCCTTTAAACTTTTAAATCATTGAGCTTTTCATGACATCCTTGAGATATTCATTAACATTCAAACATGCAAAATAAAAAATTTGCCTCTCCATGGCAAATGTTCAGATGAGCTCCACTCAGCTGAGACATTTACAACCAAATCTCACCTTAATTCATATGCAGTGTTGAATTATCCCCATTCCCTATGTATTCCATTTGTAAGGAAGATGACCCACTCAGAAGGATTCCTTTCAAGAACTGCTACTTAATGGAAGAAACTGTGTGGATTCTTCCTGAACACTAAAAGCTTTTTAAGTCTATGGTTAATGTCTTTTCACCATATCTTTATAAGCTTCACCGCCTGCTTCCTCCTCTTAAGTTTATATTACACTCCTTATTCAATAACCCTCTATGTTGATTGGCTCTCATGCCTTATATTGGGTGAACTTTAATAAAAACAAACCAAAAAACTTGTATATGCATCTGCGAGAGAAACTGTATGCTATATGCTAAAGAAATATTGTTCTGTATCCCCTATTCAATATGAATATCTTTTTCTGTAATATAGAGACATATATATATATATCAGAATCCATGAATCTCTCATGTACATTTATATCTGCTCAATGTGTATCTAAATGTAAACAAATGATGTGACACATTATGAAATGGACAATGTCCGACAATTATTTTTAAGACATTTTTTAAAAAGAACATATAAACATAAAAATGTCTTAAAAGACATTATATATATATATATATATATATATATATATATATATATATGATAAAAATATATTAAGTTATTCTATATTTATAGGTTAAAGTGATCCATATAATGGATAGAGCATATGTAAATATAAAAGTGGACATTGAAGTCAACACCCAGTAACAACAGTCTGTTTCATGCTTAAGTGCAATTGCCATGATGATTATATATGATAAAAATATAGTTTTAAGATATGCTATATTCATGGGTAAAAGTGCTCAAAATCCTGAATAGAGTGTATGTAAATATAAAAATATAAATATAAAATATAAAAGTTGAAAATGCGGTCAAGATCTAAAGGCAATATATATATATATATATATATATATATATATATATATATATATATATATATATGTTGAATGTATCAGTAAAGAAAATAGAAGCCACTTCATCCGAAGGGAAATAGGTATTAAAATTCGATTTGGGATTTAATTTTTGGAAAAAAAAGTCACTATGTGCGAGATCTGAGAAATAACAGAGCTATTTAATATATTAAAAATATACATAATACCCTGAATTGGTACAGAATTTCATGCCATTCGCAATCTACAGATGGCAGGAAATTCCATACGAATGTAGGGTATTATGTATATTTTAGTAATATATTAAATAGCTCTGTTATTTAACATTGAGCACTGTTTTTTTTTAAACTATAGGATATATATATATATATATATATATATATATATATATATATATATATATATATAATTATATATATATGTATGTTTGTATGTATGTATTTGTATATGAACACTTGCCTGTGCATTTAACTATATTTATCCATTTCCTTATATTCACATACACACACACACATATATATATATATATATGAAGAAATATATTCTTAAGGTGTGCTATATTTATGGGATAAAGTACTCAATATCAGAAATAAAGCATGTGTAAATATAAAGTGAACATTGAAGTGTATGCAAAATACGTAATCAATCTACAAATATAAATGCAAAGAGAAGTTAAATAACTTTTCTCAGACCATTTTGCAATACAAATAGAAAGAATGGAAATTTATGAATAAAAAATAAATTAGTAAAAATATTAAATAAAACTGAAAGATGTAAAAAAAAATTAAAACTATTTAAAATAAACAATTATCAAACTTGGAAGAAAAATTTCAAACATAAACAAGTCATAAAAATACCCATAATGCAACAGATTTTGTAGAGTATCTATATTCGTATTGAGAGTAATCAATACCCACAATGCAACAGGATATCAACACAACAAAGACACAAAGACCAATAAATAAGCACTGAAAGACTTGACATGAAAGATAACAGATAATAATAGCCATTATGCATGTCAACATATTTTTTACATTAATCTGAACTTTTTGCTGATATTAAAGGTTTTAGAGAAGAACATCTGCGGATATCATTTGAAATGGTGCTTGTCAAGCAATCATTAACTAGGTTTACTTTCTCTTTCTATCCAGATGATCTTACTGACACAAATTGACCTATTTTTTTATATATTAGAATGGCTTCTTTGTCAAGTGGTTTATGGTTAAAAAAAAAATGGCCATAATTTCATTTTATGTTAATTTTAATATTATGCAAACAAATTATGGCTGAGGAAAATATGTGCACAGCTAAACAGAAAATATTTTCAATTAAATTTTGAGATGAAATAATTGTTATAATGAACTGAATTATCTGGATTATCATCTTTATTTTTGTTGTTTTTATTACGGTATTTTACATTCATTGTTTTTCCTCAGGGATGATGTTATACTTCATAATCAATAACAAGCCTACCATACATATATATATATATATATATATATATGAGTGGACATTGAAGTCAACACCCAGTAACAACAGTCTGTTTCCTGCTTAAGTGCAATTGCAATTTGATTATATATGATAAAAATATAGTTTTAAGATATGCTATATTTATGGGTAAAAGTGCTCAACATCCTGAATAGAGTTGATGTAAATATAAAAATATAAAAATTGAAAATGCAGTCAGCATCTAAAGGCAATATATATATGTGTGTGTGTGTGTGTGTGTGTGTGTGTGTGTGTGTGTGTGTGTGTGTGTGTTATTAATTAAAGAATATTCTTTATTTTTTAATTAATAATAATTTTACTCTGTCTTTTGACAGAGAGCTCTCTCTGGATCTTTATACCTCCTGGAAATTACATACAAATTGCCGTATTGTATTATTGCTATATCTATCTATCTATCTATCTATCTATCTATCTATCTATCTCTCTCTCTCTCTCTCTCTCTCTATATATATATATATATATATATATATATATATATATATATATATATATATATATATTAGGAAAATCTAAGACAATGTGGAAAACGTTTCTGGTGTGATGTGTTTTGTCCTTTACAATTTCATCAGAATAAAGTGATGTTTATGTTGATGTGATTGCACAGGAAGGAGATAGGATGCTGAAATTTTAAATTTAAATTTAAATTTTATTAAAAAACATGTGATTGAGTATATAGTCTCTATTTATATATTGTTTACACCCCACAAAATAATAAGCCAATTGAGTTCCTTTCTTCCAAGTTTTCAGACAAGACGTTTAGCCATCTTGCCACCATTTGACATAAGAACCAGTGAAACACCCATCGAGTTATTTAGCTAAAAAGAGAACAGGTTAAAATCATTTTGTGTCAGCCCCACTGTCTTCCCAACTGACCAATGATGAGAGGAAAAAGATCATTCTGGCCTTCAGTAATGGTACCAACATTCATACAATGGTGAATAAGTTTAAAGAGGGAACAGTAGAGAGGAAAACTGGATCAGGAGGTCACAACAGCAAGAGGGATCATAATTCAACTTAGAGCTAAATATATTCTTATTGTTCAAAGCAGAGTCCAAAAGTGTTATAAAAACTTCAGAGAATTTCAGTAAGATATCTTTAATCATTTCTAAAATACAACGGTTCAAAACTTAATCTTGCAATTGGACAATTTTGCTATTACATGATTTGGACAATTTTGCAGCTATACTTGATATATATATATATATATATATATATATATATATATATATATATATATATATATATATTGAACAACGTATATTAAAGCAGGCAGCAATCTTTGATCTAAACATATCTTATTAAACAAAATTGACAGATATAATTATAATGTTTAAAATTTTCTATATTCATTGGGGAAAATTGCTCAGTATCAGAGATAGAGCGTTTATAGCAGGTCTTTTCTTAATTTTGTTATATCAATTGATCTGCTTTATTTGAATATAAACTTCACTCCTTTAGAAAACTTTTCAGTAAAGTTGGAGCAAATAAATTAGCTCTAAAGTAAGGGTTCAATTTATAATATACTTACAATGTCAAAATCATCCTGACTTTGTGGCCATATCTCTATCAATGGAATTTTCAAATGGCTAGATATCAAAAGATTTTTTTTTTTATTGAATGAGACAGCCAAGACAACTTGGGATTCACATCAAGATACTTGGGAGTACTGTCTATCGGGTGTGGTCTTGGATATATTTGGCTGTGATGCCTATGCCTGGTATAGCCTTAACAGGTATATTGCGGTGTGTACTCCAGTATCATTTTATTTGCATTCTGCTCTTTCAGTCAATTTTAATAATAATAATAATAATAATCAAATTATGGATGAAATAACAGGGAAAATTGACCTCTTTAGCCTTGTCTGGTATCTGGTTTAGGAGAAGAACTCTGAATTCACAATGGTAAAGAATGCAATGAAAAAGCATTATCTCTCCTAGTAATTAACAAATAATAAAGAAAAGGAATCTGGGAGATGATATGATTGCCTATGACAATGAAATGACATTTAAAAAACTAATAAAGCTTGTGTATATATGTGTGTATGTGTGAATGTGTATTTAGGATAATAAATTTATTAATTTGGATATCATTTCAAAGAAATATAAACAAAGAGAAATATATATATATATATATATATATATATATATATATATATATACAGGTTGGGCTGGCCAGGTGGCAAGGATATATGATAATCACATACCAAAAGTTCTTTTCTACAGTGAACTCCATAGTGGTCATAGAAATGTTGGTAGACTTTGGTTCAGGTATAAAGATATACTGAAGAGCAACCATTCTTGCGTCAACATTCCATTCAAGAACTTTGAAGAGGTAGCTATGAAGAGATCAGAGTATCATTCTAGCTGCCATTCAGAAATAATGCACCCCATCAAGAAGTAAGCATCAGTTGACTATGTGAAACATGAAAGCAAAATAAGACAGCTAAAAGTGTTCCTGCTGCTCTTAGATACAATACATTCTCCTGTACTGTTTGTGGTCTTTTGTGCAATTCTTGAGTCGGTCTTAAGTTATTTCCATCATAGGCATGCAAATAATTAGTTTGTAATCATCAGAACCTCATACATTGAACACAACAGGAGAGTGCATCAGGGTCACAAACTCACATCAATCCAACTAAATATGTTAGCTCTATCTCTGATATTGAGCACTTTCCAATAAGTACTACGCATATATATGTATATATATATATATATATATATATATATATATATATATATATATATATATGTGTGTGTATATATATATATATATATATATATATATATATATATATATATGTGTGTATATATATATATATATATATATATATATATATATATATATATATCTATATATATATATATATATATATATATTGTATCCTTATACTGTTTTAGACATCCGACAACAGTCTTTTTCCCCCACTCACACCTAATTTTAAATAAAACTCTCTCTGTTAAACCCCTCTCTTATAAACTAACATTCGTCCCACACTCTCATAATTACACTCTCTCTAAATTCTATTTTTATTTCCGGAGTAGGTTTTTTTCTGTTTTCTTTTTGAATTTGTAGGTCTGATGAATTGGATCGTATTTACGATTCCAATGGAATAAATTATGACCATGGAATATTAGTGTTTAAGCCTTTTTATTATATCCTTACTCTGTCCTGGACATTGAGTTCTACCTGGATTTTATCCTCTCGGAAATTTTTTATTCTAAAATATACATGTGTATATATGCACCTGTGGATTTTGCATATATATGTATATTTACCACTAATATTATCTATATATATATATATATATATATATGTGCAATTATTATACATATATATTTTACATTCATACAACCATCAATTTTTAATAATTTTAGCCATTTTTCAGAATCTAATGTCCGTATGACACCAGGTTTTTATATGTTAATAAGTACAAAACAATAGGTTAAATACATCAAAGTCACAAGTCATCATGACTGAGGATTTGTATGTATGGGAGTTGTTCAAACTGCTTATCATACCAGATTATGCATTCACTCCCAGAAATTCTAACTAAAGTCTATTCAGCATAGTTGCAGATGGATTCTGTGGGTGTTAAACAAACACAATGTGCCTGAGTAGGCGCCTGCAACAGGGATTGGCTAGCCACTCTAGCAGATGGGTTTGCTTGGAAAATAAGTAGCTGGATATCCTGTTATGCAAAGTTAAAATGAAAATTATAAAATACTTATTAAGAAACTTTAAAAGATTTTCCAGTATCATTTTTCGCAATGTTTTTGTGACTTAGAAAACTGTAGAATTCCTGATTTCTTTTTCAGCTAAAGGATTGACTACAAAGGTTACCTGGATATTAAAAGACAAAAATATTTGATACTTTCTTATTTTAGCAAAAGAAAAAAAAAAGAAATCTTTTCTTGAAGGTCATCCCCACCTTCTCTTTGACCAGCATATCAAGACTTGTGTGGCATTCCTACCAAAGAGAATGAATCATTATCAAGAGGTCAGAGATAGAAACCAACAATGGGAAACCATTTCAATCTGTACAAGCAGGATAGTTTAAAAAAAATGAAGAAGGGCACGGAGGTATCTAATGCGATAAGGATGTGTAACAAATGTGGAAAGAAAACAGTGAAGCAGGTGAGATTATAAATAGAAAAGATGAAGAAACATTCTGATCAAGGATTTGTTTCAGATATTTACTAAATTTGGTTAAGTTTGACAAAAAGTTAAACAGAGAGTTACTTATTCACCTTCCCACAGTGCAACAAAGTGCTTATATAGTCTCTTTAGTGAAACAAGGTGCTTATATAGTCTCTTTAGTAAAAAAATGTGCTTATAGCACAATAAGGCACTTATATAGTCTCTTTAGTGAAACAAGGTGTTTATATAGTCTCTTTAGCGAAACAAGGTGTTTATATAGTCTCTTTAGCGAAACAAGGTGTTTTATATAGTCTCTTTAGTGAAACAAGGTGCTTATAATATAGTCTCTTTAGCACAATAAGACACTTATATAGTCTCTTTAGTGCAGCACGGCACTTATATAGTCTCTTTAGTGAATCACAATGCCCATATAATCTCTTTAGCGCTACAATGTGCTTATATAGTCTCTTTAGCACAATAAGACACTTATATAGTCTCTTTAGTGCAGCACGGCACTTATATAGTCTCTTTAGTGAATCACAATGCCCATATAATCTCTTTAGCGCTACAATGTGCTTATATAGTCTCTTTAGCACAATAAGACACTTATATAGTCTCTTTAGTGCAGCACGGCACTTATATAGTCTCTTTAGTGAATCACAATGCTCATATAATCTCTTTAGTGTTACAATGTGCTTATATAGTCTCTTTAGCACAATAAGACACTTATATAGTCTCTTTAGCACAATAAGACACTTATATAGTCTCTTTAGTGCAATGAGACACTTATATAGTCACTTTAGTGCAACAAGGTGATTATATAGTCTCTTGAATGCAATGAGGTACTTATATAGGAGGAAGTACTGTAATGCTATGCCATTGAGCTCAGGTTGGAGCTTCATCTGCAACTGCTACGACCATGTATGCCTGTCCTGTATTGGACTTGTCAGTCACAAACATGCCTGCAGTTGACATATACAGACTCCTTCTTGATCATCATTTTACCAAGCCAAGGCCTGATGATGTGTCCTTCTGGACAAACAGAAAAAAGATTTCCTATCTGACAGAAGACTCCATTGTTGATAGCAGATGCAGAAAGGAAACTACAATAACTCTACAGAAGGTAGTTGTTATATACTCTGTACATATAAACACTAATGAGTATGTTCCAATCCTCATAAATATGTTGAACACTATTGTAAGTGGGGGTAATATGTTAAGTAGTTCACCACTAGCAGTGGTTTACCTACTTCCCGCTGCTGGTGAGTATTGTATTTTGTTGATCTTATAAAGATTATCATTTCATTTCCAACCTTCATTTTGGTTATTCCTCATTCAGCAACCCTTTTTAGGTTACAACAGTAGTGAAGGAAAGTGAGAAGAAAGAACTAAACATTAATTGTAAGAAGACATAATATTTGGTTGTTAGCAAAAGGGGCAGCCCAATATGCAAATTACAAATAGGAGACACCAAAATAAAGTACATTTTAAATATCTGGGAAGTGTTTTAACAGGACAGAAAGTGTGACACTGAAATCTGAAGATGTATTGGGATAAGGAAAGATGCTTTCGAAAACATAAGCAAATTATTAAGAAACAAGAAAATTTCATTAGAAACAAAGATAAGAGTACTGAACTGTTACATAATATTGGTCCTCCTATATCACAGAGAATTCTAGACAACTTTTCTCACAGTATCTGTCCATATTTCTGAGATGTGGTATTATGTTTACTATTTACAATGTGCCCTGTTTAATGGATGACAGTTATCAGTTATCTCCTGTTAATTCCCCTCTCCAAGTTCTCCACTGCATTAAGAACACATGGCACAGTGGATAAAGACGTTAGTTAGATCCAGTGACAGGACCCAAAGAGTGTGAGTTCAATACCCAGTTAAGGCAGTGGAGAACTTGGAGAGGGGAAATAACAGGGGATAACTGATAACTGACATCCATTAAACATGGCACATGGAACTAGAACATTCTAGCCAGTGAGCGAAATAAAGGGTTCAGTTCGACATTCCAACCATCTGAAGAAGGCTGGAGTTTACAACGGCTGAAACATAATAAATATGGTGACAAAGATGAGAACAAGAATCTGAATAATGTAAATAACCTCCTCACGGATGAGCAGAAGACTTGTAACAGCCAAAATGTGGTTTTACAGAAGGATTCTCAGAATACCCTCGCAGAACATGTGAGCAATGATGACAGTTTAGAGAAAATGGAAACGAGAAGGAAACTTATGCTTAACACCAGAAAGAGGCAGTTGAAATTTCTAGGGCACATAATGAGGAATGAGGGCATGGAAAACCCTTTTCCGGTTATTTAAAGCTAGAAAATATTTTTAGATTGTAAACATTATTTTTTTTAGATAATAATGGTTTAGTGATACAAGTCTTACTAATTATTTGGGGAAGAAAAGGTGGATTCATACTTTTCCCAGGAGTATTTGCATGTCAGAGAATATAACAAACCCAGTGGGAATTGAAACTTGGCACTCTTGATTAAGAATTCCAAGCCTTTGTCCATTACACCATCCACACATCCAAGCTTACAGCACCTGGTTTAGAGGCAAGGCAGACAGAGGAAATAGCACATAACCTAGTTAATGAGCTTATGTAAATGGTTGGCAGAACAGAGATTAGTAGAGATAGTAAAAAGACAATCTTTACAAAGGGCTACAAAGGCTAAGAAATTGTGGTGAGACATGATCACTCCCCCTCCTGAAGGGACACAGCAAGAAGAAGAAGAAGAAGAAGAAGAAGAAGAAGAAGAAGAAGAAGCTTGTGCAAAAGTTTGGCAGCACAGGAATTAGGCAAGATAGCAAAAAGAAAAACTTTTTTAAGATCTACAAAGGACAGGAAATTATGGAGAGCCATGATTGCCAATATGTGGAAGGGAGACAGCACATGGAAGAAGATCCATTTGATATGAGGACTGAATGGAAAGAGGAGAAGGCTGACAACTTACAATAATTTAAAGTATAAATTCTTTTGAAAATTCAAGAATGACTAGCAAAAAAAACTAATTAGAGTACCAGTGATCATTAGAGCACTGGGAAGCTGTACAAAAACATGTAAAATCCATACAGATATTGGTTTAGGATTTGGAAATGGATCCATTAAAAAAGGCAAGCCTGTTCAAAACAGCCAAGACACACCAAAAACATTGAATACAGCATGTCAATGTAAAGAATAAATGGATCTGTTATAAAAAGCAAGCCTGATCAGAACAGCCAGGACACTCCAAAAGTATTGATACAGTGTGTCTGTGTAAAGAACAAATGATCAGTTTATTTTCTTAAGTCACAAGACTCAACCTGAAAATAAACTTCTTACCAGCAACTGGCATTGTTTTCTGTGCAAATGTGAAATAAATCATTGTGATAATATGAATTTTCACCCCTAGGGGATCTTACCGGGTATCAATTTAAAAATCACCTTCATTTGTTTTTTTGAATTGATAAACCTGAATGAAAATAATCCAATTTGATTTTGTTAATAAATAACTTTAAATTAAAAAATGTAGGTAATAAGAAAACATATGCTAGAAGAGGAGACAACAACAAAATACAGCACCTTTCAAAAGTGCGTGAAAACCGACACCACAATCAACCCAAGCCCTTGTAAGTGAAATTCCAATAGAAGGAATTGTTTTGAGGCCGTCAATGGTTGTGCTAGCATTAAGTCATAAGTCATCATGACCGAGGGTTTTAGCATACCAGCTTTGTTCAAATGGTTGATCATGCTAGATTTTGTGTTTTCTTTGAGAAAATGATATATGATAATATCTGCTCAGTATAGCTACAGTCACGGTGAAGTAATGGATTGAGGAATCAGAGAGCTGAGTTGGAATTCCAGTCAAATCAATTACATTTACTTATGTGCTAATACTCTTGGGAAAGGTATGAATCCTCTTCTTCTCCCTCCAGCTATGGGTAAATAGCAGGACAGACCAGGTTCTATAGCCTTGAATGGCAACTGGTCTACTGCAGAAAGAAATGGCAACCTAGTGTGGGAAAAAATCTGCCTCATCAGTCATGTATCGAAAGATACATGATCACCTAAGTGTTTATCACATATGGCACATAACTGACTGACTGACTTTCCAGTTGAATCCATTACATTTACTTACATACTAATATCTTTAGGAAAGGTATGAATCCTCTTCTCCCCAACAGTTATGGATAAATTGCAGGACAAACCAGGTTCTATAGCCTTGTATGAAAAATGGTCTACCACAGAAAAAAATGGCAACCTATTGCGAGAAAAAAATCTGCCTCGTCAGTCATGTGTCGAAAGATACATGACTGCCTAAGTGTTTATCACATATGCCACATAACTGACTGACTGATAGCTACAGTATAAATCAGAGGTGGGCTCTGTGGTTGTTAAACAAACACAAATATGCCTGAGCAGATGTTTTCAATAGGGATTAGCCAGCCTCTTTAGCAAATAGATTTTCCTGGGTAGTAAATTGGTCCACAAAGAGATATTGAACGATGGGAGACAGCGAAGAAGAAAATGAAGACTTGAGTAAAAAAAAATATATTGCCAAGTTTATTTTCATTAAAGAAAAATAAGGTTTCTATGCAGTAGGCAAAAGAATATGTTTGTATGTCCATGAAGACATTGTTATATTAAGTGTTTGGTAGTGAGAAAAAAATAATGAGGATTAGATTTGATAAACGTTTATTGTTGGCATGTCATACAGGTATGTTGAAGGATGGGTGGAATGTCCGTTTCAGTGACAGGTTATCAGGATGGCAGTCGGGTGTAAGGATAATACTAGGAGTTGACCTAATTTTTGTGTGGTTTTGGTAAGAGGTCACAAGGTATGGTCAGTGTGTGTTGGTTGATCGAGGTTGTGGTGGTAGGCTGTTTTTGTTGATTGATAAGTCTGTTCTGTTGAATGTGGCCATGGTGATGGCTGCAAGGGAATACTTTGTACAAGTTGGGTTATGCCAAGGTGATGGCGGTAGGTTGCTGAGGTGTTTGTGAGTGTTAAGAGTTAGGAGAGATCACAAATCTGACTTTGCCAATGCATAGGATGTGAGTGCAAGAGTCGGGAGAAGTCACAAATCTGACTTTTGCCAATGCGTAGGCTGTGAGCATAGGAGTCGGGAGAAGTCACAAATCTGACTTTTGCCAATGCGTAGGATGTGAGCGTAGGAGTCGATAGAAGTCACAAATCTGACGTTTGCCAATGCATAGGATGTGAGCGTAGGAGTCGGGAGAAGTGACGAATCTGACTTTTGCCAATGCATAGGATGTGAGCGTAGGAGTCGGGAGAAGTCACAAATTTGACTTTTGCCAATGCATAGGATGTGAGCCTAGGAGTCGGGAGAAGTCACAAATCTGACTTTTGCCAATGCAGTGGATGTGTAGAATGGCATTTGCTGAGGTGACAGTGTCATTGACAATGAAGGCTTGTAGCTGGGTGGTGTCAAAGCTAGATAGTTGGCTGCTCATGGCTGGTGCTTGCTGAAGTGAGAAGGTCAAGTTGTTATCAACACAAAGCTGGATAGTAGAGAAGGTTAGTCAAGCCTAGGAGTGGTAATGGTCAATGAGAGGTGTGGTCATGTTGAGAGGCAGTGGTGATGGTCACAATGGCAGCAACAGTAGCAGCACCCTTTGTGATGGCTGATGGTCTGCTGGGCAGCAACTGCTGCTTTTAAGTGGGTCTGCTAATCCCCAGGGGCATCTCTTTTTCTGGTGGGAACATTTGTGATTGGCCAATGCCAGATCTCGCTTCATAGACCAAAAGTGATACATGTAGCATAATGCACATAAAACAACTTTTGTTTTCTGCCTTTGTAGCATTCACATCTGGCCAGCATGCAGAATAAATCAGAAAGAAATCTAATTGTGACAAAGTATAACAGGTTGAGAAGAACATCAAAGAATATTCTCTTGAGAAGGACAGTTTTGTAGTCACTGAGAATTGTTGCCCTCAAAAGGACCATTTTGTAGTCATTTGTAGTCATAGAAAAGTGTTGTCCTGAAAAGGACAGTTTATCATATATGATTGCTACTGGCGAGGATGGCTGGCTGGTGTGGTAGCCGATGGTGAGTTGGCTGATGATGCTGATGGTTGAAACGAAATGGTAGATCATGCAAGATTATGTGTTCTCTTCAGGGCACTGTGACTCAGATCTGATTAGTACAGGAGCAGTATAAAGAAGAGTTGGGCCGTGTGAATATTAAACAAACACAAATATACCTGAGCAGATGTTTTCATTAGAGAATAGCTGGCCTCAATAGCAGATGAGTGTGCTCGGAAAACTACTAGATGACCATTATTATCTAAACCAGAGTTGAAATTGATTTTGTCATTCTTCTTAATCTAAGAATATTTTATAAAAGTCCTCTTGGTGAAGATTCTAAAAAGAATCAAAATATTCTCTTCATCTTCTATCAGTATTTGAATTTTTTCTTATATTTTATGGTTGTTTTATAATCCTTTACCAACTGACTGGTCAGGTAACAATTTGGTTTTAATCCCATGGAGATAAAAGAATGAAGACTATCTCTTAAAGATTTATGCATGATTATAGAGAACGATTACCTTTAAAAAAAAATTCATTCTTGCCTTGTTTAACATTATAAATGCTATTTCCAGATGTGAAATTACAATTAGCATGATTTCATTTCTAAACACAGAGATTGAAAAGCCATAAACTGACAGTTTATTAGATCATTAGGGGCTGGGGTAAGATCTCTTGATTATTTCTTGGACCAGGTGAATCTACTGCCTCTTCTTTCAATACCACACCTGGACACTGAATCCAAATAAAAAAGGGAGCAAAAATTTTAGTGAGGACAGGAAGAGACTGAACTTGGGTGAGGTGATTAAGATTAGATAGGTGGGGTTCCTTACAAGTGGATCTGAATGTTAAGAAGTATCAGAATAAGATGTGGAGAAGAAAGAGAAGGGAGATAAGCAAAGGTTATGTGAGAGTGGGGAGAACAGGAAGAAGAAGGTGTTGGTGGTGGTGGTGGTGGTGGTTGAGATTAGGGTACTTTTCCTCCTGGTAGATACCCATGTCAAAGATTGGCTTCATCCCAGATGGTAAAATAGGTCTGTGCTGGATGAAGGCTTTAACTGTGTTTATATATACTTCACTGATGTTTTATTTTGCCAATTAATTGGTTTTAACTCTATCATCCTTGTTTATTGCATTACAAAAATTTCATACTGGTTTAAAAGTCATCAATTATCATAAAATGAATTTTAATAATATTCTGATACTGTTTCATTAATCTTTCTTAAGAGTGTGATTAAATTAAAATTTATTAACTAATATCTATCTATCTATCTATCTATCTATCTATATATATGTATATATCTATATATATATATATATATATATATATATATATATATTTGGTTGGATAGATGTGAGCTCCGATATTGAGCGCTTTCTAATAAGTACCATGCATATAATATATAAATAATTATACATATATATATTTATTTATATTTATATACACACACTTTTCACACACACACACACATATATATATATATATATATACGCACACATTTCATTGTCATTGATATAGTTTTTTATACAATTTCTCATGTGATGTAATAATTTTTTTCTTTTCGGATGATAAATTATATAAAAACTGTCCAATTGTTCTTTTCATTCAGAGTGAATAATATTAACTATGAACATGGACACAATATATTGACCGTTACTTGAAAATGAAAACATCAAAATACATACATGCAACAAACTATTTCTTGTTAACAGTTAATATATTTCAACCTTGAAAATGGCTAAATGTACAGCCGAAAGCGCTCGGATAAAAAGAACAATTGGACAGTTTTATATAATTTATCATCTGAAAAAAAAAATTATTACATCACATGAGAAATTGTATAAAAAACTAAATCAAAGCACCTTGTCTGTCGTATTCAATGAAATGTGCATGAAAGAAGGATTGCTGCCTAAATACACAATATACATTATTTATATATATATATATATATATATATATATATATATATATATATTATAAATTAATTGATTTCAAATATGGTTTTTCCACTACACAGTTCTAACCATGTTTCAAAAATGGAAGGTCCGAATTTAATTTTGTAATTAAATTAAAGACATTAGTTCCATTTCATCCTCAAGCGAATTATATATCTTACTGTTCTTTCTTTTTATTCATATATACATATATATATATATATGCATATATATATATATATACATATATATATATATATATATATATATATATATATATATATATATATATATATATATATATATGTATATATATATATATATATATATATATATATATATATATATATGTATATATAC
Source organism: Acanthosepion lycidas (assembly GCA_963932145.1). NCBI lineage: Eukaryota > Metazoa > Mollusca > Cephalopoda > Sepiida > Sepiidae > Acanthosepion > Acanthosepion lycidas. Next base: position 83,682,839 of record OZ010604.1, on the reverse strand, counting down.
ATTATATATATATATATATATATATATATATATATATATATATATATATATAGGTAAAAAATGAAATTGTTAGAAAGATTCTGTTTCAAAAACTTGTTGTATAGACGAAAATAAAAATTAGAAAAATGGCACCTAATATTTAATTTATAATATGTATTTTTACAGAGAAGAATTTAAATTTAATTTTTAACTTTGTTACTTACAACTGGATTTTCAGTGATTTTTTTTTCTTAGAAAAATAATGTGTTGTTTTCCTTTTCTTACTTTAACCAGTTTCACTTAGCTTTTCAAAAAGCTTTTAACTGTTTGTATCGTCTCGTGTTGATGTTTATGTTTTGAACAAATGAAGAAAATGAAAAAAAAAAAATAATGAAAATCAAGGGGTGTAACTCACTATATATGTTGCTTATTGTAAGGGAATTTAGTAGAATATATATATATATATGTGAAAAGTGTGTGTATATAAATATAAATAAATATATATATATGTATAATTATTTATATATTACATGCGCGGTACTTATTAGAAAGCGCTCAATATCAGAGATAGAGCTAACATATATGGTTGGATAGATGTGAGCTCCTAGGGTCACAAGTTCACATCTATCCAACCATGTATATATATATATATATATATATATATATATATATATTAATTTATTTGTTTTAAATGTTATTTTTAAATGAATACTCATATTTGAGTAGATGGTCTGTTTTTATTCATTTATTAAACAGTATGTTTATTTATTTCCATCTCCTGGCCTGAATATTTGAGAAAACTTGATTGAAAAACATGTGCCCTCCGGCAGGATTCAAATCTGTGTACCTTAGTGGAAACCATTGTTAGATTTGATGTGCTTAGACTGCTCAGCTACGTAGTACCTCCTGATTAGTGTATTTGATGAGGAGGTCGTACATGACCAAGTGGTTTAAGGCACATCGGAGCTAATGACAGTTTCCATGTGGTCATAGGTTCAAATCCTGCTGGAGGGCACATATTTTTTTAACAGGATTTCTCGAATATTCAGGCTGCTAGATGTGTAAATAAATAAATATACTGTTTAATAAATATATAAAAACAGAACATCTACTTAAATATGAGTATCTATTTAAAACAAAAAATTAAAAATGTGTTAGATTTAATCCATTTCCTAATATATATATATATATATATATATATATATATATATATTAAGAAATATACATAATATCTTATATTAATTGTATAACTACAAGTTTCATGCCAAAGCAATAATTCCATCATTTGACAATTGCTTTGGCATGAAACTCGAAGTTGTGCAATTAGTGAAAGATATTATGTATATTTCTTAATATATATTTAAAATAGCTCTGTTACTTAACATTGAGCACTGTTTTTCCTTATACTCTATAGTATTTATATGTATTTGTACGCAATCACTTGCTCGTATACCTACCTATATTTACACATTCAGTCATATATATGACTGTGTGTGTGTGTGTGTGTGTGTGTATGCAAATATATAGAAAAATACCAAAAAAACTGTTAGTTTAATAATCTGAAGTTCTTTAGTATTTTTATTTTTAAAAAACAGTGCTCGATACACAAGTAGAGCCTATATTATAATTATTTTTTTTAAAATATGGTTCCATCGCTACAAAGGAAAAAAGTTTAAAAAACTTTTGGAATCCAAAATTTGCTTGAGGATGAAACAGAACTAGGTACTTTAATTTAATTTAATTTCTATAATTGAATTGAAAGTTTTTAGCTTCTGTTTTTGAAACATGAGCACTCACTTTTATGTAGCAATGGAACCATATTTTTAAAAAAATAATTATAATATTATATATATGTATATATATATATATATATATATACTTAATTTTTGTTTATATACACATACTTCATTCCCTATTTTAATTCATTAATTTTTTGTAATATATTCATTCTTGTATTAAATTATTTTCCTCAAAATGTAATTTTTTTTATAAGTAAAAGGAGTGCTACATTATATTAACGGTTGGTTCTAAATACTGATATATTGCAATGGTTAGTTTTCAATTTGTGCATGATGAGTGCCATGTACAGGTGTTGCACCAAATATATATATATATATATATATATATATATATATATATATATATATATATATATATATATATATATATATGTATGTGAAAAGTGTGTGTATATAAATATAAATAAATGTATATATATAAATATAAATAAATGTATATATATATAATTATTTATATATTATATGTGCAGTACTTATTAGAAAGTGCTCAATATCAGAGATAGAGCTAACATATATATATATATATATATATATATCAGAGATAGAGCTAACATATATATATATATATATTTTAAATAAAAACAGACCACTTTAAGGTTCCATGTAATAAATTATTTCACCACAGCCCTTTTAAACAATTGCAGATCATCAGACTTTACTTCCAAAGGTTGAAACGAAAAAAAAAAAAAAAATAATAATATATATATATATATATATATATATATATATGAATGGAAATACTTGTTTTGAAAAACCTTGGTTAGCTCAACTTGTAATATAACAAATTGATGTCTGAGGAAAAATTGGAAATAAAAAAAGAAAAACCCAAGAACATAACACTGTACGAATCCTCTCGTCAAGTCCTTGATCTTCAAGTCTAAAGAAAAAAAACAACAAAACAAATAAAAGACTAAACACTAAGTAGAGCAAAAATTAAAATAATCCTAAGCAGCCATGCAAACCTACCTAGGTTTTACCTAAATCCTAAATATATATATATATATATATATATATATATATATATATATATATATATATATATATATATATTAATCATTTCACCCCCAAGGAAGGTGATAATGCCACTAAGATGCAAGGGGCCTACAGAGAATGAGAAGACATTAGCGTGAAGTAGTGAGTAAAGGACAATAAAGGAATAGGATTCAGGAAGATAGTAATTGACATTGCATTTAATTTTTTGAAGATTTTAGGTGCAGGGAAGCAAGAAACTTGAAGAGAGTTCCACAGTGAAGAAGTGCAAGAAAAGAAACTGTTAGAATAGAACAAACGGTTGCATCTACTTACTTCAAAAGCAAAACAGTGAGACCTAGTTGCCAATCTATTGGTACACTTAAATTAATCTAGTTTAGGCACTAGGGAATAAAGCTCATCAGAACAGTTGGCATAATAATATTTGTAGAAAATGTGGAAGAAAACCATGTCACATCAATGAAAAAGTGATTGAAGTCAAGATGTCAGGTCAGGATTGGTTACATTACAGACTATTATTAGTATAAATTATACCTCTGTTATTATCACACTGTTTCATTACCTCCAGCACACACTATGCCCTATTTTATATCCATATATATATATATATATATATATATATATATATATATATATATATATATATGTCTAAAGTTGTGTTCAAGCATGAAACAGACTGTCACCACTCAGTGGTGACCTCAGTATCTACTTTTATATTATTTTATATTACTAGGATCCACTAGAATTATATACCAATGGATTTATTACCTTTACTTATACTTATATATATATAGATATAGATATAGATATAGATATATATTTGCCTGAAGGTTGTGTTCAAGCATGAAATAGACTGTCCCCACTAAGTGTTGACCTCAGTGTCTACTTTTAGATTTGCATATGCTCTATCCCTGATATTGAGCACTTTTATCCATAAATATAGCATACTTTAAAACTAAATTTTTATCATATATATATATATACATATATATATATATATATATATATATATATATATATATATATATATATATATATATATATATATATATATATGTATATGTATGTATGCACAAAGATATAGATCAGATATATATACACAAATACTAATTTTAAGATTGTATAACACATCTGTTGTCTATAAACACACCAAATTTAAACTTGCCAAACATCAAATTCGTTTACATAGAACCGATAATGCTTCTTATTCAAATGTGCTCAAGTGTTATAAATAAAATCATAATGTTAGTACGCATACATGCACAGTTATATAGATGCACACAATTCATCTTTTTATCTCTAATACATACACAATCTCTCTCTCTCTCTCTTTATTATATTTCTTTCCTTCTTTACTTATCTCTTTTTTGCTGTTTCTCTTACCCCCACCACAATCCACCCTTACACTCTACATAGAAGAGTATTTTCAGGAAAAAAAAAAGGTTTCTTCTCTTCATACTTCCTCTTTCCTACCATTCCAAGTACTTTTACTACATTTATATGTATTGGTTAGCTATACTACCAGTGTTGCCTCTGTGGCCTGACTAGACACTAATCCCCCACCCAGACCAACAAAAGCATTGCTACTATTGATACTACAACAGCAACTGGTACTCACCAAACCCAAAACACCTGATCCCTACTTTCACTTGGCCAATCGACTTTACATTAGTCCACAAGCAAATACTAACAAACAATGCTCGTGATTCACGGAATCCCTGACGGCCACAATCTTTATGATTATTGATCTTTCCATCACTACAACAGGGTCTGAGAAATGGTCATGGAAAACTCTGCATATTAAGAGGTAGATATAAGTTCAAAACAAAACTTATTAAAAAAAAAAACAGACTTTTATATCAGATTTATAAATTTTTATGTTAGTTTATTTTTGTGTATTTTCCTTTCATTTGTTTGTCTTTTTACATTTTTTTTATTGACTTAATACATTGATCTGAAGTTTATTCTGAATTTTAGTTGATTTAAAACTTATTACAATAACAAAATAGTGTAATTCATTGCTGTGTATGTCTTCGTATACATATTTATATCACTGTATGTTCATACACACACACACACATACATATGTACATATATGTGAGTGTCTGTGTATGTGTATTTTGCATGAGCTGTTACCATGTTTACTGTGCATATATAAATATATATATATATATATATATATATATATACAATAAACATGATAATAGATCATATATATATTTATTTATATAAATATATATATATATATTTATATATAAGCTGTTATCATGTTTATTGTATGTATATATATATATATATATATATATATATATATATATATATATATATATATATATATATATATATATATGTTTAACTTGGGAAACATTTACTTAGACATATTTCATTGATGGACAGGAATTTTTGTCTTGCCTATATCGAATTTGTCCTTGCGAAAAAAAAAGTTTTTCAGGTAACACCACATAATCAGTGAAACATATCAAAATAAATGTTTTCCAAATTGTCTTACACACACACACACACATTTATATATATATATATATATATATATATATATATATATATATATATATATATATATAGAAGTTGACATTGAAGTCAACACCCATATTTTATGTTTGCATTTACATATGTTCTATCCCTGATATTGAGCACTTTAAGACATAAGTATAGCATAACTTAAAACTATATTTTATCATATATATATATATATATATATATATATATATACACCCTAGATTTTATTTCCTTTTCCAAATTTCCTTTTTGAATTAATTTTGTTATTTTTATTTTATTTATTTTCTCATTTTTCTGATTATGTTGTTTTGTTATCTAAATTTCCACCACAATTGTTTCTGTTAGCACTGAAGATCACTGAAGTGCATGTCCCTACTAGTTTTAGTAATGCTGTCATCTGGATGGTTTTAATTCATCTATAGATTTGCAATTTTTCTAATCATTTGCAAAGATTTTGGTATTATTCCAAGCATTCCAGTAATGATGGGTATATCTGTTACTCTCAACTACCATAATTTTATTATTATCATTATCTTCTTCTTTTGCTCTCTGTTCCATACAATTCCTTACTAGGTCATTAACCAAGATCTAGCCTTATGGAAGTTAGTAAATATATGCATGCTGTTTTCACAAATTCCGATGTTAAGTGATACATAACATGTACCCTGCTTATACTTACATTCGTGATACTCTCCTAAATAAAGGTACAGTTCTACACACTGCAATGACTTTAAACACAGAGGCTGCCAGACATCTTTTTAATGTTCTTGCTTGTACCTCTTTTAGATTTTACCCAGTGCTCCAACTATTATTGGCATAACAGTAGTTTTAAAGTACCACATTTTTTTCAGTTTCAATTTCAAGATGGGAGGCACAGTGGAGTAATGGATAGCAGCTCAGATTGAGGAATCGGAGAGCCGAGTTTGAATTCCAATCGAATCCATTACATGCTAATACCCTTGGGAAAGGTATAAATCCTTTTTTTCTCCCCCCAGCTAAGGGTAAATAGCAGGACAGACCAGGTTCTATAGCCTTGGATGGCAACTTTACCGCAGAAAGAAATGGCAACCTAAAGCGGGCAAAATCTGCCTTGTCAGTCATGTATCAAAAGATACATGATTGCCTAGGTATATATCACGCATGGCACATAACTGACTGAATATTTATTTTGTTATATTCTTTAACAGCGATATCTGTATCTGATATCCATGTAAAGGCATTGATTTATTTGTAGTCTAGTATATAAGTCTGTCAGTATGAATGTTAAAGTCCCAAAGAATAGTAACTTTATAGCATTCTATGTCTGGTTGATACCATTTTTCAGCATGTGCCACCCTGTATTACTGACACATATTCCCATGAATATACTGTCCAATCTTATCATGTCCAGCTTTATATTCCTTCAATGTTAGAATTGGACAACCAGGACACTAAGTGGTCAATAGTCTCAAGTTGTTTACATAATCTAAATATTGGGTCAGAAATTTAAGTAGAAATAAATCATGCTGTTTAAAAAAAAAAAAAATCATTGCTTCTACTCAAACATGGGCATGCACAAAATAATATCTATAGCAATATGATATATATATAGATATATATATATATCTATATATATATATATATATATATATATATATATATAAATAGTGGTACTTGCTTGGAAAAACATTCGGCTTGTAGTTGAACAAACCAGTATCCAAGGAAAAATGAGAAATAAAAAAAATAAAGAACTAAAAACATGAAATTGAGGTGAAAACAATCGTCCAGAATTCAAGCTCAGAGTCCAAAGAAAAAAAACCTCCAAAACAAGAAAAGTAACTACGTAAAGAGCTCAATACACTGAGTAAACCTAATATAAACCTAAACAGCCAGTTTTACCCTGATCATCCATTTAGCTGAAACCTAGGTAGGTTTGCCTGGCTCTTTAGGTTTATATATATATATATATATATATATATATATATATATATATATATATACTTTTTTTTTTAAGCATTACGCCCCGTGCAAGGCGTGAAGCCACTAGGATGCAGGGGGTTGCAGAAGATTTGGAGTGAGAACAGATAGGAGTGATAGAAGAAAGGATGAGGAGAGAGTGGATAGATCAAGGTAATTGGAGATGTCGATTGACATTACATTTGAATAGTTGGAGCTTATAGCTCTCAGGGAAACAGTAATTGGGAAGGGTGTTCCACAGGTGAGAGGTGCAAGGTATGAAGCTATTGGAGTAGAAGAGATGGCTACATTTAAAAGTTTCTACAGTGTAAGGGTGGGAGCAGGATGCCAGCCTCATAAGGCACTTGAATTCATGGAGTCTGGGAACCAGTGAAAGCAGCTCAGCAGAGCAATTACCATGAAAGTATTTGTAGAAAAGACAGAGAGAGGCGACGGCATGTCTGTGAGAGAGAGACTGTAGACGAAATGCCAGATCAGGGCCAATTATATTACATATCCGTCTCTGGATGTATTTGTTCCATCTCAGGTCAGCAGTCAATGTGAGATCGAGCAGATGCAGAGAGTTGCTCTCATATATATATATATATATATATATATATATATATATATATATATATATATATATAGTTTATGCAAACTTAGGTAATCCGTATGGGTAGACCCAAGGAGGATGATATCCGGAGAGCTTAATGTAAAATTCAGAGCAGGTATGTTTGAATAAAAACAGACCATATATATATATATATATATATATATATATATATATATATATATATATATATATATACAAAAAGAGATTTCTGCCCACAGAAATAAAACACAGATTTGAACAAAACAGAAATTTCTGTGTCACGATGAAAACATATTTTTAAGAAATAACTATAATAAAATATATATATATATATATATATATATATATATATGTGTGTGTGTGTGTACTAATGTCTATATGAATTGATGCCTGATCAATTGGCAGAACAACAAAACTTTAATTTACACTTTGAACATAGGTATATGCACATTTATTAATATATATATATAAAAGAAGTAGTCTCTGCAAAAACATTTTTGTTTCCTTCTCCTGAAACTTTACCTGTCAGGAATGTTACTACTGTAATTATATAGTAAATACCAAACATATATTCCCCCATATGTAAAAGAATGATATCTGTCCCTTCCTACCATCTCCTTATTAAAAATAGGAACTGGCCACGATAAATATACTCAGGCTGAAGAATGTCTACTAATGAAGAGATTCTCTGCTTTCAATCCTTCATCATTCATGGCCAACGATTTATAGTTGCAATCAGGGAACCATAACTCTCCAGAAAAGCATTTCTGCATTGTGCCTAAACGTGTACAATCAGAGGCTGAAGGCAAGTTGTGGGCATGTAGAGAATGTTTATCCCGTTACATATTTACATGCATTTCTATTCTAAAAAGAATATTGTTTGTTACATTCTGTTCAAGAAAAAGGGATCACAAATATTAGAAGAAATCCAGTAACTCGAGCGACAGCCCCCTGGATTGTGAAACAACATCTGTTCCCGATGAATACAGTGTGAGGCAGCACTTTAAAACCAAACCTCAGATTTACACAAAACTGAATTCAAATAGAAAGAGTTTGGAACTTAAAAAGGTTTACAGATTGCATGTATTTTAGGTGAAGTTGCCTGTTAAATAGGTAAATAAATAAGAAATTATTTCATTTCTTCAATTCTTTTGTTAATTATTTGAGTGTTGAAATATGTTGAGTCATATAAAATGAAACTGTTTACTTTACAAATAACAGACAAGTTAGAAACATCAATGCACAGGTATTGCATAGTCCCCTGATAGGGGTGTCTTTAGACAATTTGATAATAAAGTTGCATTCTTCTCTTGCAGACAGTGATTGCTAGTTGTTTTGAGTCCAGAGACAAAAGAACTTCTACACAGAGAATTTTAAACTTGACTATATTATTTATTATATCAATGTTTACATTTTCTAACTATCCAGTCAGGTAGCTCCACCTCCAATGGGGAGCCATTTCAGACATGAAAAAAGACATGTCTACATTGCTAGATGGTTAAGAAACAACTCACTGAAAATCTTTCTCTATCTATCATTCTCATGCTCATTCAGCTAATCAAAACTGACTTCTATGTTTTGTCTTCCATCTGACCCCATAAATCAACATTAGGCAGTCTGAGCAGAGATACACTTCCTCTAAAAAACAGTCTACTAAACTATTATTTAACACAGGGAGTCACAAATAAACTCTTTGTAGAAAATACAGATCTCAGCTAAATCAACAATTTCCAATCTTTGTGTAAACTTGTACTGCAAGTTCTCTTGGATTTTAGAATAGACTTTTTTGTGTTATATTATAATATTTTCATTCCTAATAATTAAAATGTCCTCTTTGTTATCAATATCTATCAGAATTTAACTTAAAACATTATATAGCCCCTCATCTTGAACATGAAAACAAAAGATATGCATTTCCTTTCATATGCTTCTAAAAAAAAATTGCCAACATTAACAGAGCATGGCATGAAGTTCCACAATGGGGATACAAGTCTTGAAGATCAAAGTATTAGAGGATGTTCATCTGCAATTGACAATCAACATCTGAAAACATTAATCAAACAAAAGCTTTCTTGAAGTTTTAGGGAAATATCTCAGATCATGGGTGTCAGGATTTCAAGAATATCAGATCATTTCAAGAAACTTGGCATGGTGAAAAAACTCAATAAATCAGTTCCACATGAACTCATTGAAAGTCAAAGAGTTTGACTTTTTGAAGTGTGTTTGATACTACAAAACTGAAATGATCCATTTCTTGATCAAATAGTGACTTGTGATGAGAAATAGGTCCTTTATGACAATTGTAAATGATTGGCTAATTGATCTTTAATTCTGATGAAGTACCCAAAAACTTTCGAAAGGCTAAATGACACCAACAGAAGATTATGGTAATGGTCTGGTACTCTGCCATTGGCATTATCCATTACAGCTTTCAAGAATCTAACCCAAGAATCACTGCTGAAGTTTCCATTCAGTTAATGTGCATTCTGTTAAGCAAAATGCAGTGGAAAATTCTGTTTCATTTGTAAACTGCCATGACTTTTTTGAAAAAAATAATGGAGTATTTTCTCAATTTCTCCCTGTTTTTGAAAGACTGTGTTGCCGTCTAGATTGGTTGTCCTACCAATGCTTGAAAATTTAGTCTTCCTTACTATTTATTCATAATGAAATGAGTACAACAGTTTTCATTGCAACTCTGTACTTTGATTACATTCTCTGCACCAATAATCACACACCTTAGCAATCATTGCATGTTTTTATAATTAAATTTTTTTTTTTTTACTTATCTCAGACATCAGGAAGTCTTCTCACTTTTCCTTGAAATTGCAGTGGGGAGGTATAGACCTGAAATACTAAATGTCAAGGGAAATTATTTTGTAATATTTACCTGAGACTGATATTTAGGATGAAAATGTCTAATTATGCTTTTGTTTCTTTCAGGAATTGGTCTCCATTCTTAAGTCCCGTATTTCACCTAAAAGTTCCAGTTATTTAATTACCACAAGTCCAAGACAAATCAGCCGCAGTTCCATTTCAACAACTGCTTTCACAACAAAACAAATATTAACAACTCGGAGTGATTTTATACAAACAACAGCAACAATGACTTCATATGATCAAATTGAAGATGAAGATCAGTTGCATGAAATGGTAAGTAAATTCTTAAAAGTATATATAACTTCAGAAGAAATGATATCATTTACTAATCTAAACATATTTTCTTTGATTCATATATATATATGTATATATATATCAAATGGACTCTCCCATCGGTTTCAGTGTATGAGGATCTGACAACTTAATTGATTCATTTATAAAATTTTGTGCGGTAACCTTAAGTGGCACTTAAGACCCGCTAGTGACTTACTAAGGAGGCCACATATGGAACAAGAGTGAGGATTGTGAGATGAGATCACTTAGATTGTCTGACCTTTTAGATCTTGCTCTCGCAATAAGAATGAACGAATCAACGTAAACTGCCAGAAAATCCACAAAAGTAATTTGATTAAAGTGGTGAAGCCTTGTGCAGAACCATCCACACTTTTCAGAACTATTGATACATTCAGTTGGTGCAAATAAATGCCCCAGATGAAGCAGATAATAGACATCAGAACATATATATATATATATATATATATATATATATATATATATATATATCAATTTAAAATACAATATAAATTATAAAATATTATATTGTAAAAGGAGGCTGTAAACAGCTATATTTAAGAAGGTGTAATCAAAAAAAGTACTCAATACAAATCCCTAAAATTTGAGTTCAAGAGCAAAATGTAATCAGGAAAACCAAAATTCAAGTTACCATGCCACCCAGGTTTCAACCATTAGGTCTCCTCAGGTAGGTAGAGACCTAACGGTTGAAACCTGGGTGGCATGGTAACTTGAATTTTGGTTTTCCTGATTATATATTTTATTAATTATGCAATTTGTCTTTACCAGTTGTATGGTTGACTTTCATGCATGTCATAGTCTTTAGCAGATGGTGCTGAGTAAAGACTTAGCATAATTGTGTTGCACATGAAACTGAGGCATGCAACTGGGTGATATATATATATATATATATATATATATATATATATATCACCCAGTTGCAAGCCTCAGTTTCACGTGCAACACAATTATATATATATATATATATATATATATATATATATATATATATATATATATAATAAAGTCAACTATGAGTATAGCATTAAAATTCTTAAATGTTTGTAGAAGGTAAGTATATATATATATATATTTCAAATTTTGTTACATAATTAATAATTTTGTTTTAAAACTTCTTTTTTTCGGCCTTCCTTGAATTTCACTACATTTTTCTTATAACTGCCTTAAGGGCAGGAGGAGAATTAACAGGAGATAACTGATAACTGACAGTCTACCCCAGTGAGTGAAATAAAGGGTTCAGTTCAACATTCCAACCACCTGAAGAAGGTCAGAGTGTACAATGGCCGAAACGTGATAAATATGGCAACAAAGATGAGGACAATCATCTGATTAATCTTAATAGTGTATTATAATGATAATATCTATATCTATATATATATATATATATATATATTATAATGATAATATCTATATATATATATTATATTGATAATATATATATTATAATGATAATATCTATATATATATATATATATATATTATATTGATAATATATATATTATAATGATAACTGTAATAATTTTTTTATTTTTTATAATGATGATCACCTGCACAAGGTTCAAGAGCCACTCAAAGTAGAGGGCTACAGAATAAGATGTACATTAGATGGAGATACGTAGGGCAGATAATGGCTAAACCGAGACTTGAACTGATTAAGATTATAGTGTCCAGGGAAGTCGGTTCCACAAATCAGTGGTTCATGGAAAGAAGCTGCCCGAGTGGAAACTGACATCTTACCAATAAAATATGAAGGGAATAAGAGTAGTTTGCTAAAAAAAAAGTTTGCATGGCGGTTCTTAGCCATAAAGGTTAGAACGGGGGAACTAAAGAATGTAGTTCGTTTGAACACTTTCTATTGAAATAGCAACAGCAGCAGGAGGATTGTGACATTTTGTCTATGGGAAAGTGGTTGTAGGTTGGAAAATAATTGATCACCCAGTTATAGATGCCCTTTAGATGATTGCATGAAATAAGCTTTAGTGTAAAAGTCTACAAAAAACGAAAATACTTTTGCTCCATTCTGATATTATAATCCACAAGAATCTTCTTTTTATTAATATTTCAACTGATATACAAACGCACCAGCAGATGCCAATTCTTGGAGAGGTTAAAAGGCAGACCTCATACCATATTTTAGCAATATTTTATATACCATAAAATACTGTGCTTTGTTCCCCAAATTTGTTTTTTTGTTGTCCTCAAAAGACTGGATTTGACCTATACACAAGTGTTATGTTAAATTCATGATTCCTTGAATCCAAATCAATAGTCGACCTATACAGTATATGCACTTTTATACCTATATAGCTGGAGGTATGATGGATTAATGGTTAGCGACTCAGATTGAGGAATTGGAGAGCCCAGTTTAAATTCCTGTCTGATCCATTACATACACTTATATGCTAATACCCTTGGGAAAGGTATGAATCCTCTTCTTCTCCTGCCCCCCCATCACAGCTAGGAATAAACAGCAGAAAGCTGGACTCTATAGCCTTGGGTGGCAAGGATTCTACAAGAAGGAAACACTGAATTCCAACTACCTGCGGCCTTGTAGGTCCTGCCTTTTTAACTTCTGAGAGATGGGACAGAGTAACCTCAACAAACTTGGTGAAAAAAAGAGTTAGCAGGCCATTGCACTAATTTGCCTTGAATGTCGCCATGAACCACAATTGTGAGATGGAGAGGAGTGGTGACTACAGCAGCAACACAAAATGTGTTAAATGAATAAATGATGATGATGATGATATATATATATATATATATATATATATATATATATATATATATATATTGTGTGTATTTAGACATGAAAGCAATAAACAGAAACTAAAAATTCTTGAAGCTATATACATAAAACAGTTGAAATCTAACCTGAACAAAATAAACTATGAAAACTTTGCAAATATATTTAAATGCCTATAATTGATAACAGAAGCCATTGGTTTATAGCAACGGCTTCCCATACTTAATACTTCTCGTTTTCACTCTCGCTTCCAGTATCTTGTATGCATGAGTTTGTCATTGCTTGGAAATCTTCCATGCAAACAAAAACAGACTATCATTATTGCTATATTGTCATTGTGTATTACTTAATTTATTGTAATGTAATTGTTATCTTTGATGATGGCTTATGTAAGCTGAAAGCTTAGAGAGGATTAAAAAACATGTATCAATATGGTGATTTTTTTTTTTTGTCTTTCAATGATAATGTTATTAAACTTATCAGATGGTATGAAGGGAATTTTCATAAAATAAATAGACAAAACTTGTCTATATCCTTTAATGAAACATGCATGAATATATATATTATTGTTCACCTTGACATATATTAAATTATGATTTTACCTATATCAATAGGTGTTATTATTATTATTATTATTATTACTATTATTATTATTATTATATATGTATGCTCAGAATGTCATCAGAAAGAGCAATGCAAATTCAGAAGGTCATGTACCTTTTTTTTATAGATTACACAAAGGCATTCGATAAAGCACGCCACAAAAATCTATTGGAGTTGCTCAGCAATGTTGATATATTTTAGAAGGATAGAATAATCAAAAACCTATACTGGCAGCTAACTGAATAAAAAAGAGTTCAGTAGGTATAAGAAATAGAAAAGGGTGTAAGACAAGGATGTAACTTCTCACCAGACTTATTCTACCTATACAATGAGGTAATTCCGAGAGAACTAGAAGTCCTACCAGTATTCATTATTGGCAGCCGCAATCTTAACAACATAAAATATAAAAAAGAAACTGCAATGTTATTGGTTCTGACCTGGCATCTCTGCTTCAGTCACTTTCCCACTGCTGTAACATAGTTTCCTTGTGCCTTTCTATAAATACTTTAATGGTAATTGTTCCAATGAACTTTCCTCTATGGTACGTAGAATTTATGAATTTAAGTGCAGTCCTAGATTGTAAGCAAGGATGCATCCGTTTACAGTCAAAATGGCTAGATGTAACCGTAAATTCTATACTAGCAGTTTCTTCTATCACATTTTTCTTTTATGGATCTTACTTCTGGCTTCTTGCTTTCCATTCAACTTTGATTTTCAAAAATGTAAATGCAATGTCAATCGTTATCTTCTGTCTTCTTAATTCTTGTTCTTTTATTTCATCTGTTCCGTAGATATTTTTGTAAAAGCCCTAACTTTATTGTCTGTCAATATGTCTGAATTTGACAACACCAAATGGACTTTTTTTTACATTGCTCATCATCATAATGCCATGACTTTCTGTCACCTGACCAACAATCTACCATTTGCATCAGCTTTTGTCTGGTCAACAAATTGATCATTCCATTTATTTATTTATAGCTTTTTTAAAATTGTTTTCATCTCTATGCAAAATAAATAAGCTTAGCAAGTATACATTCTTATGGGAGATATTTGTCATTAAGTAATGCATTATCAGTTTTAGGTGAACTGTCCCCATTTGTTTAACCCTCTGTGTACAAGATCTGTTCACAAAGTATGTAGACATTTTGAAAATCCTGAGAACAGGTTATGCAGCCTCGATGCAACTTGGAAGCCAGACAGAAGGGACCTTACTGTGCATGTGTGACAATCTCCCATGAGAGGATTTGGGTGGATGTAACTTTATTTCTTTTTTTAATCATTTTACCCTATGCAAGGCAATAAAGCCACTAAGATGCAAGGGGTTACTGAGTGTTAGAGAATATCAGAAAAACTACTATAAAGGAGAGAAGACAATAAAATAACAAGAATTAAGAAGACAAAAGATAATAATTGACATTGCATTTAAATTTCTCCCTAGCAAGGCACTAAAGCCACTAAGATGCAAAGTGGTTACTGAGTGTTAGAGAATTTGAGAAAAACTACTATTAAGGAGAGAGGACAATAAAAGAACAAGAATTAAGAAGACAGAAGATAACGATTGACATTGCATTTACATTTTTGAAAATCAAAGTTGAATGGAAAGCAAGAAGCCAGAAGTAAGATCCATAAAAGAAAAATGTGATAGAAGAAACTGCTAGTATAGAATTTACGGTTACATCTAGCCATTTTGACTGTAAACGGATGCATCCTTGCTTACAATCTAGGACTGCCTTAAATTCATAAATTCTACGTACCATAGAGGAAAGTTCATTGGAACAATTACCATTAAAGTATTTATAGAAAGGCACAAGGAAACTATGTTACAGCAGTGGGAAAGTGACTGAAGCAGAGATGCCAGGTCAGAACCAATAACATTGCAGTTTCTTTTTTATATTTTATATTGTTAAGATTGCAGCCACCAATAATGAATACTGGTAGAAAATAAAGGCAACACTCATCTGGTTGAACTTGTGGCATTTTAATATAGAATCTTATTTACCCCTGAACTATTGTCCTCACCTTTGTTGTTATCACAACATTTCAGACATTATATTCGTCAGCCATCATCAGGTGTATATTGATCTTGATAACTTACAGGGAATTCTGAACTGAACCCTTTATTTAATATAGTGGGACTAGACTGTTCTCGTTCCACTGGCAATGTCTTGGGATATCTCATCTAGTTCTTAATTTTAGTACTGCTCAGTTATTGCTCATCTGTTTTCATTGAGTCAAAGTACACATTGCTCGCCCCTGGGATTGAACTCACAATTACAATGTTACCAAATTCACAAACCAACATATTAATTCACTAGATTTCTAATCAGTTCCAAATTGGTAATGCATCTCACCTTATAGGGTCTTTTTCAGACAAACAATATGGTTTTCACTTCTCTTGATCATCTGCTGATGTATTAAAGATTATTGCAGACAGAGTTTGTCTATCTTTAGATAAAAATGGTGATGCTTGGACTGTTGCTTTGGATATCTCAAAGGCAGTTGACAGTGTTTGGCATCCAGCTCTTCTTCACAAGTTGAAAGGTGATAGTGTTTCTGGATAAATTTTCAATTTGATTCAATCTGCAATCTAATTGCAAAATGAAAGTTATCTTGAATGGCCACTCTTCTTGATCTTTTTATGTTAATGCTGGTGTCCTCGTGGGTTCTATCCGTGAATATATTTTCTTTCTAATTTTCATCAATAACCTTCTCAATGTCATCAGACTTAGTATCTATGCTGATGAGATAACTATTTACTCCTGACTTAATGTTAAGTCTGGGAGGTTTGTTATGGTCAAATTGACATCTGATCTAAAGAATGACTGTCAATCTTTTGTTAATTGGGCTGAGAAATGGCTTGTTAATTGTTGTGAGGGAGAATATTTCCCTGCAAGTTTGGATTTGGCCATTGGATGAAAGACATAAAAATATTCCCATATCAAGAGGAGTAGCAGGAGGAGCAGTATCTTTTGCTGAAAACAGTTGGTCATTCATGGCTAAACATTCTCTTCCCTAGTTTCTATTCTACATTATGTTTCACTGTACCAAAAGGTAATAAACTTTTTAAACCAATTCTGGTTTTCTACTGTTGTTTTTGATAACTCACTTACAACATTAATTTTAATGCCTCCAAAAAAAGCTGCTCTCTTTTAATCATCTGAAAGCACCTTTTTCTCCCTTCCGTCAGCATGGCTGATGCTAACCTCCAGAAGAATGACTCATTGTGTTTTCTTGGGCTAACATTTTTTCACTGTCATGAAGTGAAATGATTATATTAAATCAATTGAGAGGTCTGCTGCTAGGAAATTTGGTTCAATTTATTGTTCTAGACAGTTTTTCTCACCTGAAATTATCTTGCATCTTTATAATTCTACCATCCATCCATGCTTTGAATATTAATGTCACATCTGGTCTAGTGCTTCTGCTATGCATTTAGAGATTCTTGACAAAATCCGAAGAAGAATCTGTAATGTTACTTGTCTTGATCTGGCATCTCAGCTTCAGTCACTTTCTCCTTGCCATAACATACATTCTCTGTGCCTTTTCTATAAATATTTTCAGGATAATTGTCCTAATGTGCTTCACTTTTTGGTGCCTTGTCTTTATAAAATTTAAGCACAGTACTAGATTGGCAGTTAGGACATTTTAACAGTTGAAATGGCTAGATGTAACAATAGGTTCTATGCTAGCAGTCTTTTCTTCCACATTTCTTGCTAGTGGAACTCTCTTCCAGCTTCTTGCTTCACAGTCAATCTTCGTCTTCAAAAATTTAAATGCAATATCTGCCTCCTTAATTCTTGTCTTTTTAGCAGCTTTTCTCCTTAAAAATGTTTTTTCTCAAATTCCCAGTAAGTGGCTTTATTGCCTTGCATGAGGTGGAATTTTTATTATTATTATTATTATAAACGGTGTTTCATTATGTAGCAGTGACTTACCTTGGCAGCCCAAAATGGCTAGAGTCACGTGTATGTTTTGCAAGGGAGTGTGGAGACAGTGAATTGATGAGCTTCAGATGGATGGTGAATCAGAACAGCACTTCATGATGATAGAAGTGGTGGTGTCGCTTGTAGCCATTTTTATTGGCAGGTTCTGGGCACTCATTGGCTGAGTGTTTGCTGGGTCAGGTGCATAAAACATGGTACCCTCATTTAACAGGTGTTCGTTTTTTGTTTTTTTTCATTTGTGACAGTGAGTGATGTATTAGAGATTGAGACAAGAAGTGTGGATTTGTTTTGCCTAGTGAACCTATTGAACTCCTAATACCTTTCTTTTCCTGCGTGTGCTTTCAACCAATTTTTGCCACACGCTATTTCGGCAATTGTTTTTTTTTTTTTGTTAACTGTCATATTCCCCACCTATCCCCATCTACTATGCCTCTTATTCTGTAACCCTCTACCTTGAGTGGCTTTTAGGCCTTGTCCAGAATAGACATCACTGTAAGAAATTTAAAAAAATAACTGTGAAAAGTATTTATTTGTTTATTATATGTAACTGGAATTTATTCAAGGAATATTTCATACATTCAATTCACTCTAATGATTACTAATTCCATAGTATCGTGCTTTGAGGATAGAAATATTCTTATCCACAGATGAAAATATTAAGCCTTTGGAAGTGTAAATTCATGAGTTTGATCTTTAGGCAGTTCACAGTATTTAATTCACAAGGGCAATGACTTTCTAGAAAGATGAATATTGCCCCAAATCAAGGTTTCTTAACCTGGGACCCCCTAGAGAGTCCATGGATGGGTTTCCATGAGAATCAGATAAAATTAACATTTATGTTCACTATATAGCCCTTGTTCCAATCAATGGTTTCTGATTGAACAAAATAAAATAAAATGCACCCTGCCACTGCGTGAAAGAAAACACACCCAGTTACTACTTACAGTGTCGACTGCTGGGTGTCTCTTGACTTGCTGTTGGGTCCATGTTTACCAGAGTTCCCTGGGTATGATGATAAACTGCATCTAGCAGCAAGGCCTCTTATCAGGAAATTGGAAGTTTTGAGGAGTGTGGAATCAACTCTTAATTGCTGTTGTTCCTAGGTCCACCCTGATCCAAGTGTGGTAGCACCTGTAAGGTTTCCAGCTCTGGGAAAATAGTGAACCCTCAAACAAAAATAAGATATGGTAAAAATAACAAAAAAATAAAAATAATAAAAAATAACAGCAATACACTTTTATATAAAAAAAATGACCAACAATATATTTTATCTGTAATTGAAGCCATACATTGTGTTCAAAATATATTTGATCGAAGCCATAAAATTGTATTCAAAATATTTACATTTCAGTATTAAATAACCCATAGAGGTGTTGATATGCCGCTAAACAAAATCAACCAACCATGTTTACTATTTAAATGTGCATCAACATTCTCAGCACGACTGCCATCTTTTGCCACTCCACAGAAGAAAGTGATAATTCACATTTTCTACGATTTATCATGGCTTGATTATATTCTCATATACTGATAAGAATTAATTGGCCACAATTTCTTTCAAGAGCATCTGGCTGAAAAGTGATGCATGTTTAGTGTGCATGAAGGTGCATTATAGATAAATGCATGTATAAGTGTTTGTGAAAACCCAGTCGGACTGCAAGTATCTGCTTGTCTGTTTTTCTGTCTGTCTGTATATGAAGGGCTAATTCTTATAGGAGTCTGTGACTCAAGGGCTCCATTGCTAAAGGGTTCCGTGACTTTAAAAATTTTAAGCATCATTGCTCTAAATGAAGGTCAAAGAAAAGAAAGGCTTGCAAACATGACCTTCAAATAAAAACAATGGATTCAATACCTAGGTCAAGAGATACTAATCCCAAGAATTCAACTGCACAGGAACCAGGTGTGCAGGTGAAGTGGGGAAGTACATTCCTGCTCTGAGTACAATTCACCATTCCAGTTCACAGCTGATAATTTAGGAAGGCCAGAAGGTATGCAGACAAAATGATGTCATTAAAATATGAAAGATGAGGAAATTACTCCACTATATTAGGATGTAAGTATTCATAAATAGCTTAATGGTTATTTGTATGAAAAGGGGAACTGATAGGTAGTGTTCAATTTCTGACTCAATCTGCTTTATTCCTCACCATCGTCCATCCCATAACCAGGTAGGGCCATAAGGTTGCTGTACAGATTTGACCAGTTCCCTCCATGTGGCTCACTTGCATGCCAATGTCTGCAAATGATCCTCTAGTCCACTCTGATGTTGTCAGCTCATTTTTTCTCTGTCTCGTCTTGCTGTGCCTAAAGTGGAACCTTGTAGGGCAACAGTAGAAATATTGTCAGCTCTTATAATCTGTCCATACATTTTCAACTTTCTCTTCAGGACAGTGGATATAAGCCCTTCTTCCAAGAGGGCCTCATATCCGTATCGTCTCTTGAAGAAGTACAATCATAGTATTGAAACATGAAAGCTTTTGTGTAGCAATTTAAAAAAAAATTTTTATTATAATCTCTTATAATAAAAATATGATAATAATATTTTGCTCTACATTGTATGAAGAACTTTTTTAAAAAGTAAATACTAAGAACTGTGGATTTTTACTCCATTCTCTCTCTCATATATATATATATATATATATATATATATATATATATATATATATATATATATATATATATATACTTATATATACTAAATATATATATACTATATATACATATATATACTTATATATTCTAAATATATATGCTATATATACATATATTCTCTCTCTATATATATTCTATATATATATATATATATATATATATATATACTTATATATACTAAATATATATATATACTATATATACATATATATATACTTATATATTTTAAATATATATATATATATACTATATATACATATATTCTCTCTATCTCTCTCTCTCTATATATATATATATTGTTTAATATGTTATGGTCATGAGAGAAGAGTATTCAACATTGGAAATAGATTATTTACAGTGTGGAGGTAGGAATCAACATTGTTAATCTATCTATCTATCTATCTATCTATCTATCACAGTGTATTCCTTATCTATCTCAGTCTCTACAATATCAATCTATCTATCTATTTGAAGAGATTTTTTTTATTCAGCATTATTTCTTATTTCAATAAACATTATTTTTAGTGGGTACACATGTTTGAGTTACTATTTCTGTTTTTTTAGTTAATCTAAAAAAGTGATATTAATAACAACTTGTCTAGATTGAGTCCTACTAAAGAAAGATTGTGCCTTCAACAGGAATTGAACTTGTATCCCCTTTTTGATCAGGGAAACTGTTTTTATAGCTAAAATGTGCCTTTACCATCTGGGCCATAGAGACCATATTCTTCAATAAAGGTTTGAATTATCACTTTAAGTAATGCTTAATTCCTTATTGGGATTTCTACAAATCTATATCAGCTCGCTTCAGTTTCATACACAAAATAACAACAGCCATAATTTTTTAATGGATTTTTTTTTCTGACTTTATTTTTTGATATTAGTGCTAAATCATTCAGATGAAAACTGTCAGCCGTATGCAACCACTTTTTAAGATCAATGGTTAAAAATGGCTTTGAGTGACTGAAATCTGTGGATTTTTAAGAAGACCATTCTTCTTCGAACATTGTAGACTGGCACTACAGAATCACAAGCAAAGAACTGTACCAAATAACAAACCACATCACTTGAGGACTTTCAACAGCAGCAACAATTAAAATGGATATCACATGTAGCTTAAAGAGAAATAATGCCATAATGAAGATGTTGACATTATACATGACACCAAACAAAAGGTTAGGAAGGAAACCCACATCAATATCGGAAAGAGTGATAGCAGCTAATGGACTTGAGGAATCTGTTTTCCTGAAAAATTGTTTTAAGAGAAAGATTTTATAAATTTCAACTAACAGCAACACTGGCTGCTCGGTCAATGAATGTCAAATGTTTCCTTATAAGGAAACAGCTAATATTGCCCTTCCCATTACTATAGACTTTATTTTTAGTGGGTATATGTATTTAAGTTGCTCTTCCTGTTTTTTTTTTTTTATTTCCCTAAACTTTTATTATACATAACTATATATATATATGTGCATAGATTTTTTTTTGTGTGATTAATATAGAGATATGTGCATCATTTTATCTTTGAACTGAAATAAAATTTCAAATTTTACCATCCATTGACTAAATTACCGAGCCTCACTCAGGTTTTTTTTATCATGTTTGTTTCTATCATAAATAAATAAATTTGTCATATATCATAGTAATGAGAAAAACTCGGCACTTCTCCTTTGTGGATGTCTCTTCTGGATTCTTGATTTCTAGTCAACTTTGATCTTCAAAAATTAAATTCATTGTATAGTTTTGTTTTTAGGACATGTGCTCAGTAGTCAGCTTCCTATTGGCTGATTTTTTACTCTATTCTGTCTTTATCTGATAACCAACATAAGCAAATATCTAAAATCCTGTTTGCCAGTCCCACTACAAAATGCAACATCGATTGTTGTCTTTTCTTTTCTTAATCCCTGTTCTTTTATTGTCCTCACTCTTTAATAACATTTTTCTTTTTCTCATATTCTTTCATGCTCAGTTTTGCTTGTTTATTGCCTTAATTTTGTTGTTTTTTTTTTAGTTTATTTTAGTTTTTTAATTGGTATCACCCCATTCAAAACAGTAAACCCACTAAGACACAAGGGGTTACAGGGTGTGAAAGAATTAGGGACAGAAACATTAATAATGATTGGGAAGAGGAAATAGTAATCAGGCAGACAGTAGACAGTGATTGACATTGCATTTAAATTTTTGCAGATTAAAGTTGGATGGAATGCATAGAACTGGAAGAAAGTTCCACAAGCAAGAAGTGAAAAGAAATTCTTAGCATAGGATTTATGGTTGCATCTAGCCAGCTCAGCCGTAAATTAATGAGATCTTGATGCCAGTCTAGTAATGTGTTTAAATTCAAAATGTTTAGGTACCATAGTGAAGAGCTCATTTGAACAATTACCATGAAAGTATTTATAGAAGAGGCAAAAGGAGTCAACCTTATGGCTGTAGAAAAGTGATAGAAGCTGAGCCACCAGATCAGGACCAATAATATTGCTGATTCTTCTTTGGATTTTATCAAGGAGCTCAAAGTAAATAGAAGGTCACCAGATGTAGCAGCAATATTCTAAGTATGACTGAAAAAAAGATATAATATGATCTCAAAATGTCGATAAGAATAACAGTGAGTAATTAAATGTCAAGAAGAAAAACTGTTTTATGAAATGTTTAATCCAGAAAAGAATCTTTTCTCGTACAAAAAAAGGTTTTATTGAGGGAGACAATACTAAATACAAAAATTATTTTTTTTATTTTACTAAAGTTCACCCAAGACAAGAATCAAGAGTGATATGGAGGTAAGAGTAGCTAAAAGGATGTGAAGACTATGAGGACAAGGAAAACAGATAACAATTAACCCTTGACTTCAAGAGGTCAAGATTACAGTGTTCAGGGAAGTATCCATACAGAGGCTTATTCCAAAAAGTAGCAAAAAAAAAAGTTGTCTGAGTGGAACTTCCTCCTTACAAATGAAATACAGGTGAAATGTGGGTGAATTGACTTGTTAGATGTAGTATGGTAAGTAATAGATATAAAGGTTTGAACTGGTGGAACTAAAGAGTAAATGATTCATCTGAATCTTTGCCATAGAAATAGTGATAGAGTGTCAATAGGTTTGCAACATTGTGTCTGTGGGGAAAGAGGCTGTAGAGTGGGAGATACGTAACCACCTCCTACAGATACACAGATACTCAATATTTAAATTTTACCATCCATTTTCTCTAAATACTTAGCTTCATTCAGATTTTTATCACTTTTATCTCTATGATTAAGTTTTTAAACTATATCAAATTGTCTTAATAGTAATTTTGTGTGTAAAGGAATTAAATTGTATGATCCTATATATGTGCATGACTGAGGAGTTAAAATGTTCACTTTATAATAATAAGAACCATATTTGAACTTGACTATGGTCAGTTTGTTGGGAAATTTCCTATAAAATATTATTGGGAATAACATCTCAATGTTTTTGTCTTTTTCTGCCTCCAAACAGAATTTCTTTCTTTCTTACTTTCTTTCTATCTTTCTTTCTTTGATCTGGTCTTTCTTTCTTTGATCTGGTCTTTTCTTTCTTTCTTTGATCTGGTCTTTTCTTTCTTTCTTTCTTTGATCTGGTCTTTTCTTTCTTTCTTTCTTTCTTTGATCTGGTCTTTCTTTCTTTCTTTCTTTCTTTGATCTTGTCTTTTCTTTCTTTCTTTCTTTGATCTGGTCTTTTTTTTCTTTCTTTCTTTCTTTCTTTCATTCTTTCTTTCTTTCATGAGTTCTCTTCTTTCTTTCTTTCTTTGATCTGTTCTTTTCTTTCTTTCTTTCTTTGATCTCGTCTTTTCCTTCTTTCTTTCTTTCTTTCATTCTTTCTTTCTTTGATCTGTTCTTTTCTTTCTTTCTTTCTTTCTTTCTTTGATCTGGTCTTTTCTTTCTTTTTTTCTTTCTTTCTTTGATCTGGTCTTATCTTTCTTTCTTTCTTTCTTTCTTTCTTTGATCTGGTTCTTTCTTTCTTTCTTTCTTTCTTTCTTTCTTTGATCTTGTTTTTTCTTTCTTTCTTTCTTTGATTTGGTCTTTTCTTTCATTCTTTCTTTCTTTCTTTCTTTATTTATTTATTTCTTTGATCTGGTCTTTTCTTTCTTTCTTTCTTTTTCCTTTCTTTTTTTCTTTTTTACCTCCTTTCTCCACTTACCTTTTATTTTTTCTCCAAGTTTTCCTACCTTTTTCTCACACATTTATTTTTTTCTTTATTTCTCAAATTAACTTTTCTTTACTACTTCTCTTTTTCGCTTTCTTTCTTTATCTACTTTCCTTTCTTCACCAAGTTCCCTCCCTTTTTCTCATCTTGACAACTTCTTTACTTTTTTCCTTCTTTCTTTCTTTCTTTCTTTGATCTGGTCTTTTCTTTCTTTGTTTGTTTCTTTCTTTCTTTCTTTGATCTGGTCTTTCTTTCTTTCTTTCTTTCTTTCATCAGGTCATTTCTTTCTTTTTTTCTTTCTTTCTTTCTTTCTTTGATCTGGTCTTTTCTTTCTTTCTTTCTTCGATCTGGTCATTTCTTTATTTCTTTCTTTCTTTCTTTCTTTGATCTTGTCTTTTCTTTCTTTCTTTCTTTTCTTCTTTCTTTCTTTTTTTCTTTGATCTGGTCTTTTCTTTCTTTCTTTCTTTCTTTCTTTCTTTGATCTAGTCATTTCATTCTTTCTTTCTTTGATCTAGTCATTTCATTCTTTCTTTCTTTCTTTCTTTCTTTCTTTCTTTGATTTGTCTTTTCTTTCTTTCTTTCTTTGATCTGGTCATTTCTTTCTTACTTTCTTTCTTTCTTTCTTTCTTTTTCCTTTCTTTTTTTCTTTTTTACCTCCTTTCTCTACTTACCTTTTATTTTTTCTCCAAGCTTTCCTACCTTTTTTCTCACACAACATTTATTTTTTTCTTTATTTCTCAAATTAACTTACTACTTACTACTTCTCTTTTTCGCTTTCTTTCTTTATCTACTTTCTTTTCTTCACCAAGTTCCCTACCTTTTTCTCATCTTGACAACTTCTTTACTTTTTTCCTTCTTTCTTTCTTTCTTTCTTTCTTTCTTTGATCTGGTCTTTTCTTTCTTTCTTTCTTTCTTTCTCATTAATACTTGACAAATTGTTAACCTAAATGTCTTCTGCTTGGGAGACGCCTGAATGTTGATGAAAGTTTAAAACATTTTCTTGTCTTTTTATCTTTTTGGCAGATGAGCAAAGTGGAGAACTTTGAAGAGAGAAAAAAGATTCGAGCTCGCATACGAGAAATCAGGGAGAAGAAATTGAGTAAGTTTCTGTTTTTGACACTTTCTTTTCAACAAACTTTAACTCCCATGACATTAACAAAAGGAACGTGAGTGAGTCATCTTGAAAAATACCTTTTCTCTTCTCAGTCTATTGCTCTATCACATTCTGGTCAGAACTATCTATTGTAAGATATATATATATATATATATATATATATATATATATATATATATATATATATATATATATATATATATATGCTTAGATTCACTGAAATAAATTTATTACTGACTATGGATGATTTTAAGCTTTTTTCCTAATTATTCTTATTATTTGATCTGTATCACACACTGATCTCACATATGGACAAATTTCTACTCTTTGGAATAATCCCTACCAATTACATTTTGTTATTATATATATATATATATATATATATATATATATATATATATATATATTACAATGAATCATTCATACATTTTGTATGAATGATTCATTGTAATATAAATTGAACTGCACCACATATTTGATATATATATATATATATATATATATATATATATATATATATATATATATATATGTATGTGTGTGTGTGTGTAGTAGTAGTAAGTCATAAAATCGAAAATTACCTTATATTTATTTGCTCTTTATAATAAATACATTGAGCTCCTTTTGTGGATCAGTTTTAATATTTTATATTAGTAGGATCTACTTGGATTATATACCAATGGATTTAATACCTTTGCTATATGTATATATCTAAATATCTATATATCTATATATATATATATATATATCCATATATATATGTGTGTGTATGTGTACATACACATACACACGCATATATATACATATACACACACATACACACACATGCACACACATATATACGCACACACGCACACACATATATTCTTTAAGGTAAATACTATTAAAAATCACAGACATTTTCTGTCAATTAAATTTAATGTTTGACTTTTCCACATTATGATAATCCTTCTTGGACAAGGAAATTTAGTCAGAAATTCTTCAAGATTCATTTTGTAAGAAATGTACAGGAAATACAGTCGAAGCTTCTGACTTTCTTATGTCCTCATCAGTGTTGGCAGAGACACTATTGGTCAGTTTCTCATAGAATTTTCCTCTTTGTCTTAGAAGGATTATTCATAACTTGGAAAAGTCAATCATTAAAATTAAATATTAACCAACACAAAACGTCTGTTAATTTTAATAGCATTTGTTTTAAAGAATATATATATATATATATATATATATATATATATATATATATATATATATAAATATATATATATACAAGTATATGATTGGTGTATACAAAATGAATTCCAATAACCAGCAATTACTATTCTTAAAAGAGTGCTCAATACAAAGTAGAGCAGATATAATTATTTATTTTTAAAAAATTCATAACATAAATATGTTATAAAATCACTACAAAAATAGCCATTTTGTTTATTGGTTAGAATAAATTCTTTTTTAATATTACCCATATTTTAAAGATCTGAATAGCTATTATAACATGACTTCGTTGTCAAGCTTTTTGAATTTTCCTATACTTGTATTTTGATTGGTCAATCTAGCTTTTGTAACAACGTTTTCCCCTTGCGAAGGATTGTTAATTAATTTGAAACTTTTAAAACCATTTATTTTACATTCAACATCATCACTTGATAAGACACCGGGGGTTGTTGAAACAAAATGGCTATTTTTGTAGTGATTTTATAACATATTTATGTTATAAATTTTTTTTAAATAAATAATTATATATATATATATATATATATATATATATATATATATATATATATATATGCATGTATGTAAATTATGGAGGATGCTAACATAATGACATTATAAAGAATTAATATCAATAAACTAGATAAAAACAGATATATAATACTAGCTACTAACTGTTTAACATCTGTTATCCAAAACAATTTATCCAATCTTAACAATATTAAAATAATTAAAGCCCCATCCAGAATTTGGATCTTATCAGAACCCCAAATCTCCATAATAGTCATAATTCTGAAGTAAGGTATATACAAAATAAACTGTCATAACTACTCATCACAATATTGGGGTATTAAAAAAAATGTATCTATGAACACAAAAGGGATCTTATACACAACAACTAATCAAGTTCATTAGTCATACATAGAAATAAATTCAACCACAAATTTGAGAGTGCCACACTTGTTAAAAGAGAAAGTAGCTTACTTAGATAGAAAATTCTTAACAGTGACGCTATTGAATCTTATCAAAATATAAATCTGCATCCGGATTTTTTCCAATATCTACATTACTGAAAGAATTACTTTTTTCCCCAAGCCAACGTACATGACTATAAAAATATTTTAAAAAATTAAGAGAAAATGGTTAAATTTATAACCTTCTATTATTTAAAATATATAGATTAATACCAAACTAAAAGAATTTAAATATTAATTAAATTATAGTGAAAATTAAATTGCAAAAACAACATTTACTCACCTTTGTTTAAATTAAATTAAATTCTATCACTTAACATTGTCAGTTTTTAGTTAACCTGATCAATATTTATAAACATTCCAAAATTTAAAACTTTTGAAAAACCAACAAAATTTTTGCTCTTGTATATAAATAGTTGTTACAAAATAAAATCCTTACATTTGCTTTGATAAAGTTTATCAGAAGACAAAATATGTCATCTAATGTAAGTCTTTATTCATATTGTCCATTTACATATATAATCTATCTGAAATTTTTACTCACACACACACACACACACACACATTATAAGACTTATGTTAGCATTTTGTCCTCTAATAGACTTTATCAAGGCAAATGTAAGGATATTATTTTGCAACAAGTATTTATAAAAACAAAAAAAAAGTCCAACAAGATCGTTTACTTACTTTCATATATTAGTCATTAAATTACGTCACTTAGCATCTTCCATAATTTATTTAGACTTTTCAGTTAAGCTGATGAATATTTATGAGCATCTCTTAAATTTAAAAATTTTGAAAAATTAATATTTTTACTTTTGTTTATAAACACTTGTTGCAAAATAAAATGCTCACATTTGCCTTGATAGAGTCTATCAGAGGACAAATTGCATTTTCCTTTTGTCTTTATTCATATATATATATATCACGACTCCTTATTTACTCCCTCATGTGTCTCCTTTTTCAAATTCACTCTTTTGTTTATTATCATTGCAATGAATCTTTCTGAAGAAATACTGGATGAAAAAGGTCCCTTTAAAAGGATGTTCCATGATTTTCTAAGCCATATTTAAATTATGTGGTACAAAATTTTTCTTTAAATATATTTATACTTCATTATTTGCAAATTTTTTGTCATAAAGAATTTATTTAATTAAATAAGTTATATACAATGATTTAATTAAATGAATTAATTTAAATCAGTCTATGTTTTTAACGTTATTTTTTTTATAAATATATGAAATTTATGTAATTCAATTAATTTTGTATCTTTAAGCACATGGGAGCATTTCACAGGAAATATTTTAGTTTCTGGAATAATTATCAACATGTCTTAGTAGAAATATTTTTCTGAAGTCCTCTTATTCTGGCAATAAATTGGACAATAATTCCAGACAATTTCATATTTCATATTTCACTGATATTAATTTTTTTTTGCACAAAAATTTTAAAAAAAGGTCCTGATCTAAAGTGGTTAACTTTAATGACTCTGGTTATTGCTTTTATTATTTGTCTAATGTTCAGAATTTTTTTAAAGGTAAAATTCAAATTCTGCTTTCTGCTTACAAGTAACTTTTTGCTAATTGCACAGATTTATGTCCCCAACCATTTCATGCTATCCCAAAACAGACAGCAGCAGCAGCAGCAGCAGCAGCAGCCTGCCTCCTCCATCATCACAATTCCTGACATACCATTTCCATACCATATACCATTTCCATACCATCACTTCGGTCATCAGTCCTATCAAAAAATACAAAAATAACTTGCATCTCGTCAAATTGTTTCATTTTTTCATTGTAAGTCTACAGAAATGGTAATTAGTAACTCAAAACATTTAAATTGCCAAGTTCCAATCAATGTAACTGAACCCTGTCAAGGTTGATAATGAGTGTAACAGCTTTTTGCTTTGTGGTATTCTAATGATAGGATCTTCCATTTGTTTTCTTGACAAAGGGCCAAGAATTCTATAAGAATAGAAAATATACATGAAATGAAATGCGCTGCAATAGCAAGTGTTGTCAAGAATTCCCGAATAATCTTTATATTGCATTTAGTTACTGATTTTTCTCAGTCAAATTCACAAAATCAAAACCAAGTGTGATTTTACTGATGCATAAAAACCTAGAGAATAAAAGAAAAACAGGTTTTGATAATTTGAGTTTTGAATTCCAAATGATTACATCATCTAGTGGGATATCAGATAAATCCAGGATTAAAAATATAAGTGCATCAATTCAGACAAATACAGAACCCAACATATAATTTCAATTCAGACAAATCTGATATCCAAAATATAGGTTCAATTTAGACAAATCCATGATCCATCAAATAAGTTTAATTCAGACTAATACAGGGTCCAAAATATAGGTTCAGTTTAGACAAATACAAGATCTCAACATATAAGTTCAATTTAGGAAAAATACCCAGATCCAAAATATATCTTCAATTCAGATAAATCTAGGATCTGAAATCTAGGGTCAATTTAGACAAATCCATAATCCATCAAATAAGTTTAATTCAGACTAATCCAGGATCCAAAATATAGGTTCAGTTGGACAAATCCATGATCAAACAAATGTTCAATTCAGACTAATCCAGGGTCCAAAGCATAGGTTAAATTTGGACAAATCCAGGATCCAACAAATAAGTTTAATTCAGACTAATCCAGGGTCCAAAATATTGGTTCAATTTAGACAAATCCAGGATCAAACAAGTTTAATTCAGACAAATCCAGGATCTTAAATATAGGTTCAATTCTGACAAATGCAGGATCCAAGATGAAAGTGCAATTCCGACACAACCATGATCCAAAATATAGCTTCAATTCAGACAAATCTGAAATCCAAAATATAGGTTCATTTTGCACACATACAGGATCCAACATAAAAGTTCAATTTTGCCAAATCCAGGATCCAAAATATATCTTCAATTCAGACAAATTCAGGATCCATAATATGGGTTCAATTTTGGCAAGTACAGGATTCATGATATAAGTTCAGTTTCAAAAAATCCAGGATCCAAAATATATCTTCAATTTAAATGCAGGAGCCAACATAAAAAAGTTAAATTTAGGCTATACAGGATTCAAAATATAGATCCAATTCAGACCAATCCAGGATCCAACATATAGATAATACGAAATAACCCCTTTACCCCTGGAATTGGTATTTCCGCAGGCAAAGGTATCTTTTAGCATTATCTACTTCTGCTCTAATTATATTGTGCACACCTTACTAACCATTCAGATTAATTAATTAGGGTTTCTTGCATATAATTATCTGTTAAAATATTACTGTATTTTACTTTCTTTTATAGGATTTCTACAAAAATTGACAGTTTAAAAATCAAATTTATATTTAATTTAAAAAAAGATTTTTTTCATTAACAATGAAGAATATAAAAAATATTAAAGAAATAAAATAGTTGATTAAAATTAAATTCAAAATACAAAAAGGTGCATTGTAATATGTACAGCATGAGTCAAAAGTATGTATATTGTTGTTTAATTAGCTATATACCGATGTATATA
The DNA here is from genome assembly GCA_963932145.1 of Acanthosepion lycidas. NCBI lineage: Eukaryota > Metazoa > Mollusca > Cephalopoda > Sepiida > Sepiidae > Acanthosepion > Acanthosepion lycidas. Next base: position 83,650,911 of record OZ010604.1, on the reverse strand, counting down.
TTTGTAGTAAGAGTTACTTGAATATTCTTCACATCATGGCAGTGCCACAAAACAGAACCAGCATTTCATTGAACTGATTTCTCAAAAAGATTAGGTATCGGCTCATTATGCTTTGGAATTAAGGGACGACCTTGACAAAATCTTCCAATGATGTTGGATTGGATGACATGGCAGCATTGAATGGCAACTACATTCTTTCTTTTTATGTGCCATGTACTTTCAGGATGTAGGCAATCATGGCTCTTCACTTCTCCCTATCCCTTGCCACTACATTCACCTGACTTAAAACCAATGAACTTCTTTTTGGAGGGTGTAATAAAGAATAAGCTTTATAGGAAAAATCCCTGCACAGTATTCAAATTCAAAGAGTCAATCTTGGAAACATTTATTTGTATTGATGCAGATCAGAATTTGTGTTGTACCGTGTGTCACAATGTTGTCGAGAGGTTTGAAGAATGTTGCAAGGTTGAAGGTGGACATTTTGAGCTCTTATGAGATTAAACAGTGTTAAACAAATTTAAGTGTAATAAATAAATTTAATAAAATGTAAAAAAAAAACTGTAAAGTGTATATCTACTTTTGGCCTATCCTGTATATATGCATATCCAAAATGCACAAACTGCCATCAGCAGTTCTGACTGAAGTTCTGGGATGAGCAGTTATCATTATTTACACTATGTACATGCAGACTATTGTCCTCATCTTTGTTGCTATTATCACAACAACAAAGATGAGGATAACAGTCTGCATTTAAATAGTGTAAATAATGCCATCAGTATAATCACCATAATTTTTCACTATTGCTATTACCATCATCATTTTCATATCCCTTTACCTCATTGAAATAATCATCATCAGCATCATTGGCAATATTATCATTGCCATCACTATCAGCATTGTCTTTTACATCACCAACATCATCATCAGCAGCAGCATCACCCTTATCATTATCATCATGAACAGCAGTCTTTTATCTCACCAACATCATCATTAGTATGATCATCAGTATCATCATCATCATAATCATTGTCTTTTACCTGATCATCATCATCATCAGCAGCAGCAGCATCAGCAGCAGCATTCTCAATGCCATCATCATCATTACTACAAACAACACCCCGTCATTTTAGCTTGCATCATCACCATCACTGTCATAATGATCAACAATTTGTTTCCTTTATATCATCATCATCATCATCATTACTGTAGACATCATCTCTTAACATTGCCATCAACTTCATCATTGTTTTTTTCATCTCCATCTCCTTCATCATCATCATCATCATTTATTTTATCCTGCCAGCATCACCATCACCCCCATCGTCCCCACCAGCTCCATTTTCTTTTATGCCACCCACATCACCAACATCTGCAAACAAATATTCACTTTAGTCAAGTATTTCTTCTCAAATAATTGTAGATGCTGATGGTGGTACAACTACCCCTGACAAGGATAAAGATTTGGGAAAATGTTCTGCCCCAGGTATACTGTGTGGGCCCCTTTCTCAACTAACATACAGTGTGGAATTCAACACCACTATCCTGCTTTGTTAAATCTAAAAATATGTTGAACCTTTTTGTTTCTTTGTTAAATAATGTTCATTCCCTAACCTTCCAAAAAAGGCATGTACCTTTTCCCATCCAGTGGTTCATTCCTAGTTTCTCAACTCTCATGATGTGCCAGAGACAAAACATTTTTTGGTAAGATTTCTGGTGGCAAAACAGGAAGTGGAATCATATTTCCCCAAAAATTCTAAACAAGAGAGGAAGAAAAACAAAAAAAGAAAAAAATAGAAAGGTAAGTGGAACATGCAGTTGTTTTAGTTTTGTAAAACGATTTTTATGTCCTTAAGTCTGTCTTTAGAGGATTTCTATTGTTTATTTAAATAATCAAATCCAGAACCATTCTTTAATAGCCAATTTCAATAGTGTAACATGGATCATACATAAATTTGAATGTAACTGTAATGTTAGTTATAGTGGTTAGATGTAATGTGCAATGAAACATCTGGTTGTCGATAAAATCTCCTCAATTTAGTAACATTTGTCAAGTAACAATCAGTGTAAACGAAAATGTCAATTTGATACCTTCTCCATTGTCAATATGGTGGATACAGCATACAATTTGGCTATTTTGAGATTGTTAACATGGGGCCTTTTTTAATTAAAAATTACTAATTATTGCATGTCCTGTTCCTGACCTACAAAGATATCCATGGAATATAAACAAAACTGACTCAATAATGATTTTGATGATGAAGGTTGACCAGAGCTGACAGATTGAACTACTCTAGAACCTCCACTGTGAAAAATAATAAGTTCAACATTGCTTAACTTCAGTGATCGAACGAGAACCACTGTTTTCAGTGTCATTTGTTCGTAAGCATGACTAACAGAAAACTCATACATGAAGTCAATGTCTTGACTCACTGTTTATCGGAGAAAATGAAACAAAAATGAATTGATGTCCTGTGGATAAAATAATGATGTTACAATGTTTCTGTAACATTACATAGACGTTGAAAAAAAGAAAAAGAAGCTTTTTGTAGACTGCCCAAATGTCTTTGTAATATAGCAACAAGACAGAAGATAATGACTGACCTGACATTGTGTTTAAATTTTTAAAGAATCAAAGCTGACTGAGAAGCAAGAAGGCAAAAGAGAACTCTATAAGTGAGAATTGTGATAGAAGAAACTGCTAGCTAAAATATGAGCCCTTTTTAATAAATAAATACTAATTATTACATGTCCTGTTCCTAACCTACAAAGATATTCATGGAATATAAACAAAACTGACTCAATAATGATTTTAATGACCAGGGATGACCAGTACTGACAGATTGGAAAATCCACTGTGAATAAATTTCTAAGTGTGGGATTTATGTTTGTGTGCACCCTGATAAACAAGCCAAAAAGAGATTTTTTTTTTCATAAATTCCTTAGCAATAGGTATAAATAATTCAAAACTTGCTCTTTCAGGCTGATCTCTGAGTCTCAAATGGTAGTGGTATAGTTTGGCTAAAAAATGTGGTTTCTCTCATGTGTAAAAGGGATGCAGGTTCAATTCCTGCTAGAGTTACAATTTTTATTTTGTAGGACTTTTCAGTCTAGACAGGTTGTTATTAATTTCTCTGTTTATAAAAATAAAAAAAACGGATAATAACTTAAATATGCGGACCCACTAAAAATAATGTTTATAGTAGAAAGAAATAATTTGGGATAAAAAATCCTTTCAAAATTTACTGTTGTTTACTTTTTAAGTATGAAACCGAAGCAGATATAGATTTATAGAAGTTTCCGTGAGAGATGTGTTTTTCCTTAAATAGGTAATTCAAACCTTCCAATATCATGATGGACTACCATGGCCAAACAGGTAGCAGCATGATTTGGCTAAAAAGTGGTTTCCCTGATAAAAAAAAAAAAAAGAGATGTAGGTTCAATTGCTGTTGGAGGTACATTTTTCTTTTACAGGACTTCTCAATCTAGACAGGTCGTTATTAATTTCATAAAAACTGTACGACTTTCATTGAATGTTGTTACATGTTTCAACCATTCTATTCCCTTCATCAGCCATAGATTTACATTGATTGAATTTTTTTTAAGTGTAAATTCCAAGGTACATTACTGATTTGTAATGGACAATTATTCAAAATGTTTAGAAATAGAAGATAATTCAATAATTCAAACTTTTTAGTTGCGAGTCTATTTTAAAAACTGCTGATGGTGTTTTGTTGATGATTGGTTCTTTGTTTTCAAATAAAAATAAAATATAATACTGATTATAATAATACTGATTAGATTTTATAGTATGTGTTGTACATAAATTTGAATATGCAATCAGTAAAATTAGTTATATTGGTGAGATGTTTTGTCCTTTTTACAAAAATGCAATGGAACATATGGTTGTGGATAAAAGGTCCTCAATTTTCAAACATTTGCCAAATAACAATCAATGTAAACAAATGATTCCCAATGTGGGGTGCATGCCCACTGGTGGCGCATGATAATATTTTGGTGGGGCATGCGAAGGATGTGCGCCCTTTGGCTTACTATACCAACGTGAGCTCAAATTTCATTTTGCATCATTATTTAATGACTAAAATGATCAAAGTATATTACAGAATAAGCTTTCATTCAAATATTTTATATTTCTGCCATTCAGTTCTCTATTATATGTTTTGAAACTATATATATTTAACTGTCTTTTTCTTTTAAAATTTTTCTCTTTCATGGAGGCCATAGTCTTTGGAGGCTTGTTTAGAGACCAAGTTAATGGCGTTTTAAGCTTCCTTCACGTGAATTCTAGTAAAAATTTGAATATGTAATTTTGAATATATTACAGTCGGGAGGGATGCACCAGAATTTTAGAAATATCAAAGTAGGGCATGACCCAAAAACGGTTGAGAAACACTGGTGTAAACAAAAATCTAATTGTGATTGTTATTCTATCATTGACAGGATAGGCATACCATACAAACTGGCTATTAAAGAAGCATTCTGTATTACTAAAAGGGAGCTTTATTTAAAACAACTTAAGTCTTATTTAACATGATTGAAAATATAAAATTAATTTTGTACATTTACATTATTTGACGGTTATCCTCATCTTCATTGCTATATTGCCAATGTTTTGATCATTGTAAGCTCTGACCTTCTTCAGGTGATTGGAATTTTGGACTGAACTCTTTATTTCATCTACCTGGGTAGATTGTTCTAGTTTCATGTGCCATGCCTCTTCCAGATGTCTCAGTTATTTTCCTTGAACTTAACACTCCTTTGCTGTGGCCTGGTATTAACCCAAAGAGTTGTTAGTTCAATACCAGGCCACAGCAGTTGTGAACCAAAACTTGGTAAGTTAAAGACACATAATGGAGACATTTGGAAAAGGCATGGCACATGGAACTATAACAATCTACCCTGATCGATGAAATAAAGGCTTCAGTTTGAAATTCCAATCACCTGAAGAAGGCCAGAGTGTACAACGGCTGAAACGTTGTGAATATAGCAAGGTAGATGAGTATAACAGTCTGAATAATGTAAATAATTATAATACCTCATCTCAAAGATATAGACAGATAATTTTCTACAAAATTAAAACTGTATGTTGCACTATCCTCTTCTCTTTTTTTCCATCTTCTTCTTACACATTTTCTTAGAATTTTGAACACCAAATTTTGATATTTTGTTCTTCCATATTTTTTCAAATTTTGAAAATGCATTTCAGTCATTACGAGTTTTAATTTTTCTTAACTTTCAGCTTCAAAACTAATTTTAACATTTATTGTTGAATTTAGCCACTTTCTGAAGGAAAAAAAAAGTTTTTCTTTTATTTTCTCTCTTTCATCTCTGTTATGACCAAAATACTCACTCAATTTTTTTGTGTAATCAGAGGAATTGGAGGAGAGACGTATAGAAAATGAAAAAATTGCCAATGATGCTTTGAAAGAGAAAGTCAGAAGAGCAGATGAAGAGAAAGAACGTAAAATGCAAGCTTACAAAGAGCAATCGAACATCACTGCAGTTATGGAAGACAGACGCTTACAGGCTTCCCAGGACAATCTGAAAGAACGTCAATCCAAAGCTAACGAAGATAAAAGAAAAAAACTGGAATTCTACGATCAAATAGCCAAAAAGGAGAATGAAGCCAAGATGTTGGCCACTGGAGGTAGAGTTGAAAATTGCATGGTGCTAGCTTTCGGTCTCTTATTACCGCCAGTGTCTGCTTATCGAATGGTAATTTAGGAAGAATTTTGTTTATTAAAGATGCATCTTGAATCATAGCTGGGATCTTGGGGCTGAATTCTTTGATTTGCAGCTGGGATTTGGGGGCTGAATTCTTTGAATTGCAGCTGTAAACCTAAGGGCTGAATTCTTTGAATTTCAGCTGTAAACCTAGGGGCTTAATTCTTTGAATCACAGCTGGGATTTTGGGGCTGAAATCTTTGATTTTCAGCTGGAAACTTGGGGCTGAATTCTTTGAATCGCAGCTGGGATTTTGGGACTGAATTATTCTCTTTTAGCCTTTTCACATATTATATTTTTCACATTTTATTATTCTACTGAAACCAATTTTTTAGCTTCTATATTTCTTATATAAATATTAATTTTTAAATTTCAGATAAATATTAATTTTGAATCAAAATGAAAGCTTCAGTTTTGTATAATAATTCTTTCAGTATTTTTGTGTTGAATTCTAAAATGAAAAAGCTAAAAGAATTTTTTGCTTCCTTTCAAAAAATATTATTTTTTTTCTGTGGGGAAAAATTAATGCTTTTTTTTTAAATTTTATTTCTGTTTTACTTTTACTATTTTTATTTGTTTGTAATTTTACACTGAGAATCTATAAAATGCAAATAAATAAAAAATAATCCTTTCGATACACAGCAGCTAAAAATAAACAAAACTTGCTTTTAGATTTTGATAGAGAAGCCTTTTCATTTTTACACATATTTATTAATTTCAATTATTTATTGGCTTATGACCATATCACATTAAAACACTGGTTCTCTTCTGATTACTGAAATTAAGCAACATTGAGCCTGGTCTGTATCTAGGTGGGTGATTGCTTAGGAATAACAAGTGCTGTGGGTGGTGTGATGAATAATGACTTGAAATAACAAATCAAAGTACCTAGTTAGTTTAGTTTGTTACTTTCACTTATGCACAAATACCTATCTGTCTTTGAATCTATCTTTGTTCCCTCCATCTATGGGTTAAATAGCAAATCAGACTGGGTCCTATAGCTTTGGTTGGTAACAGAAAGTAATTGCAGCCTACTGCATCAATTTTTCTGCCAAGTCAATTGTGAATCAAAATTGGATCATCCAAATGCATATCTAAGAATAGAAGGGATTACTTTCAATGCAGGTTTTCATATTTTTATTGTATTTTTAATATTTTGTTTCTCTATAACTGAAAAATGGATCAGATAATAATTTAAAATTAGAAAAAACAGAGGCAATCATGGCTTTCCATAGTTTCTTTTTCATTATTATCTGTGAACTGTCATAGCTTCTTGGGAAAGATAGTGGAGTGGTTTTCCATTGCCTTCTCCACACTTTCCAATTAATACTCTTTCTTTTTTCAAAATATAGGCAATCATGGCTCTCCGTAGCTTTCTTTATTATTTGTGAACTGCTATGACTTCTTTGGAAAGACAGTGCAATCATTTCTGGTTGCATTTTCCATTGTTTGAAAGTTGGAGTTTTTCTTTCTCTTAGATTGTTTGCCACATAAGATTAGAGAGACCAGTGTAATGTGCTGTTTAACCAATAGGACAAGCTTAGCAGAAGAGACGGATTTGTGCTTTTCTCAAGGGAATTATTGTGAAAGTGAATGCAACTGACTAGCCCAGAAATTGAACCCAGTTTGCTGAAATAACTGCCTGTACTTAGTTTATACATCCATCAAATAAAAGACATTATAATCAAAAACAAGAGAAAAAATTAAGAAACTCCTCAAAATGAATAATAAATATGTGTAAAAAAATTTTTTTCTCTAATTTGCAATAAAAAAAACAAAAAACTTGATATCAAAGTACTGAACATGGATCGCTTTTGCTTATAAACAAATTGAACTGAATGAACCTAAATCTTTTGATATTTCTTCACAGCTTCTGCAAGCAAATCAGTAGCTTCGCACACAGAGAAAAAAAAATAAAAGATTCTTTCATTAAAAGTGGCCATATTTGCTAATGCAGTGCTTACAGTGAGTAACCATGGCTTGCTTGCTTTAGTTGTAGTTAGAAAGTCACTAAAAGACTTCTTTGTCTTAAATTTCTCTCTAATTCTATCAAACTCTTTCTTTTTTTTCTTCTTTTCTAGGAAAGATGCTATCATTCTTTTACTATTTGCTTTTCTGGCTCTTGTATCTTTTTTCAGTTTTGACAGCTGCAAATGAAAATGACACCCATCTGCATAAAATGGAGCGGATGAAAAAAGATTTACATATATATATATATATATATATAAATAAAAAGACAAGCGGAAAACCTATTTTTTCCCAACACATTTTGTTCTCTGAGGGACATTATCAGGGCAAATGAATAGCTTTTCCTCCCATCTTCTCATTCATTTTGTTCATTCACAGATACACTATCAGAAAATAATTTGCACACTCACACACACACACATATATATATTCATCCATGCTTAGAATATTTTTGCTACATATGGTCTGGTGACCCTGCTATTTACCTTGTGCTCCTTGATAAAATCCAAAGAAGAATCAGCAATATTGTTGGTCCTGATCTGGTGGCTCAGCTTTAGTCATTTTCCTACCACCGTAAGGTTGCCTCTCTGTGCCTTTTCTATAAATACTTTCATGGTAGGTTTTTGGATGAACTTTTTGCTATGGTACCTCAACTTTTTAAATTTAAACACAATACTAGGCTGACATCAAGATCTCATCAATTTACAGTTAAGCTGGCTAGATGTACTATGCTGACAGTTTCTTTTTTCGCACTTCTCACTTGTAGAACTCCCTTCTGGCTCCATGCTTCCCAGACAACTGTAATCTGCAAAAAATTAAATGCAATGTCAATTGCTTTCTACTGTTAAAAATGTATATATATATATTTATATATATATATATAGGTTTAAAGCAATATATATATATATATATATATATATATATATATATATATATATATATAGAGAGAGAGAGAGAGAGAGAGAGATAGATAGATAGATAGATAGATAGATAGATAGATATTGCTTAAAACTTAGGCTTAATTTGTTTTTATATATTTTGGTTTAAAGCATTATATATATATATATATATATATATATATATATATAGATATATATATATTACGTTGGAATCATTCATGCAAAAAGTAAATTAACTTTAATTAAAGTTAATGATATAAAATGGTGAAATCCCTTCACTAGCATATATATATATATATATATATATATATATATATATATATATATATCACGCATTATGAAATGGACAAAGTCCAACAATTATTTAAAGACATTTTTATGTTTGACATTCTTTTTATAGATACAAGTATTTTAGTAAATGTTCTGTTTAAAACAGTATTAAATAACATGTACCGGCCTAAATGTCCGAGAAATTTTCATAGAAAATATTCGTCCTTCAACAGGATTCAAACCTGTATCCTATATGGAATATATATATATATATATATATATATATATATATATATATATATATATTCCATATATATATATATATATATATTGCTTTAAACCTTATTCTAGTGGATACACATATTTGAAATAGAAGCCCCATTCAATTTTTTCATTAGACGGAAACTGCAGAAAGATCCAATTGTAGAAGAGCAGTTCTTGGAAAAAAAAAATCTTTTGGAAACACCAGACGAGATGAAGCGAGTCTAAAGAAAAGCTAGAGCTTTCCATTGCCTGGACTCTTTTACCCTACTATGCGCGATGGCTGCCACCATCTCTTCAGATTCAAGATAGAACTCATTTCACACAGAAGGAAATGTCAATGAGCACCCCAATACCTGCCAACAAGTTCTGTCAACAACGACAATGATTATATCTATCAGCATGGAATATTTAAGAAATCTTAATAAAAAAAAAATGTGCTCTTCAGCATGAATTGAATCTGTATCTATCTTTTCTAGGAGAAACCACTATTTCATTTGGAGTGCTTTACTGCTCAGCTATGTCTAGCTCAACTCTGAGGTTCTTCATAGCCAATGATGATGCACACTAGATTAAATTGTGCTTTTGTGATGTGTGTTCTTAGCACATATATCTAGTGTACATTTAACAATTCAAGAAAAAACAATGAAACTCCATATGTGGATCAACAAATATATATATATATATATTGAAATATACAAACATACAAAACAATCATGCAATGAAGTGTAATGATTAAGGAAAAAATTGCAAGCTAGTTTTGAGGAGATTAACCAATGAATGCTTGCCGTATAATCTGTATGTATGTGTGTGTGTGATGGCAGTGATGATCGCTACACTTTCACCTCCAAAAAGAGAACACATTTCCTTTATTATGATTTTTCAAACACACATGCTGGTAGAAATAACACACATTATTTAAAATAAAAAATAAAAAAGTAGCATTTATTTCAACTAGAAAGTGTCCACCATAATAATGTCTGAAGTAGTAAAAATGTCAGATTAAAAATAAATCCATTAATTCTTTAAAAACAGATCTCCTGTCATTTTTGAGTGTCCAGCAGCTCAGTTCATAAAACTGAACAGCCAAACTGCCTGCACATACAATTTGATTCTAGTGTTGAAGGCATGTGCAGAAACGAGCACACATTTCAGAAGAGCCGAATATCTACAAGCAGCCTTCCTGAATTTTTGAATTCAGAGTTGTCCTTCTCCTATGCTGGTTGCCAGCCAAGGCCAAAGAGACTAGTCTGCCCTACTATTTAATATATAGCTGGAGAAACAACAAAGTGATGGAGTCATACCTTTCCCAAGGATATTTGCACATAACTGAATCTAACAAACATGGCAATGATGAACTCTCCTGTTGTCATCAATGTATGAGTGTCCAACAGTTCAGTCTTTAGAACCAAACAGCCAGACGGCCTGCACATATGATTTGATTAAGGTGCAATGAAGGCTTGTGAAGAAACGACCAAGAACTGAATAAAGAAAACTGTGACACATACTGTGCCTCATAGTCTTCGAATGGCCCTCCTCACTTTTTGAATTCAGAGTTGTCCTTCTCCTAGACTGGTTGCCAGCCAAGGCTTTAGAACTCAGTCTGCCCTGCTATTCAGCAATAGCTGGGGGGAGAGAAGAGATGGATTCATACATTTCCCAATGGTAGTTGCACATAAATCAAGGTAATGAACTGTAGTAACCTAGAGAAGGTTACTGAATAGAATAATCAAACGAAGGTTGGTAATGAACAATAATACTTAGGACAAGAACAACACATATAAGATTCACCAGCAGTGCATAGAATAAGTAGTCAACTGCAAGAAATGAGTCACGTAAATTCCACAATGAATCTCCAACTGCAGACCAACATACAGTATTTACTACTGTATTTATATGAATGGGGGACACACCCATTATCGTCCGTAGGTATGCTGCAACATGAACACAACTTGAATTTGAACTTGACTTGATGATTTCTCAATCCAAGTCACTATATATATATATATCCAAATGAGAGAAAGAACAGATGGAGTGAAAATCTACAGTTCGTAGCATTTACTTTTAAAAAAGTGCTCAATACAAAGTAGAGCAATATATAATTATTATATTTTTATTATTAGGTTGGTGGTTTTCTCACATATGTTACTATGTGAGAAAACAACATTATTTTGCACCAACCTAATATAAGAGATTATAATGAAAACGTTTTGAAATCGCTACACAAAAGCTTTCATGTTTCAATACTAAATACTGAAGAAATACAATGATAGTATTATTGAAACGCAAAAGTTTTAGTGTAGCGATTTCAAAACGTTTTTATTAAAATCTCTTATAATAAGAATATAATACATTTATATATATATATATATATATATATATATATATATATATAAAGAAATATAGTCTTAAGATGTGCTATATTTATGGGATAAAGTGCTCAATATCAGTGATAGAGCATGTGTAAATATAAAAGTGAACATTGAAGTCAACACTTCAAGGCAACATTCTGTTTCATACTAAACACAATCGTCAGGCCACAATTGTGTCTAGCATGAAACAGACTGTCGCCTCTAAGTGTTAACCTTATATATATATATATATATATATATATATATATATATATATATATATATATATATATAATCTAATGAAAAACAAACCACTTTAAGGTACCATTACGATAATTTATTTCACCTAAATCCTTTTTTATATATGTGTGTGTGTGTGTGCGTGAGTGAGTGAGAGTGTGTAAGATTCTTAGCCTAACTAAGAAGTCCTTCTAAAAAAATTGAATATCAGGTCATTTGATAATATTTTGGGAAGTAGGTTGGGCAGAGAGCTTTACAGCTCAGGTGGCCAGAATGCTTTTCCTCGTTTTAATAAGAATTACTATTTGGTAGAACAAAAGCCAAATTATGAACTTAATTTTTATCTTTAAATGAACACAATCAGTTTGTTGCACTCTCTCATCAGAAACATTTCTACAAATGGCATCCAAACCCCAAAAAGTTCTGAACCATCAGAAAATGAAGACCTTTGTCTTTTTTCATCAGTCATTACGTTCATCAGTTTATCTCTCTGGTCACAGCCGAATGTTAGTCTCAAATAACAAAATGACTACAAGATCTATTTTCATACTTCTGTGGGAATTAGATCAGCTATTGGTCTAAAAACATTCTGTACTTCTCTATGAGATACATATGAAATAGTAATATAAATTTATTCATTATGCCTTTCTACATATAAGTTGTGGATGGCTAACTGTTCCGAGAGGTGCTGTTAAAAATTCTTGCTATGGTTTTCGCCAGACTATGGGGAGTACTAGCAATTGCAGATATGATCAATTACATTTGAATGTCTGTTTTGTGTATTTCTGGTAGAACATACTTTGGGTCTTTTAGAATGGTATTTGATTAATTTATTTGATTAATTTATTTGATTAATTTATTTGATTAATTTAGACTATGAATTGACCTTATTATGAATGAACTTTCTAATTTATTAAAGTTTCTATTTCCGAAATTATTTTGCATTTATCGATTATCTTATTAATATTATCGATTATCTTATTAATATTATCGATTATCTTATTAATATTATCGATTATCTTATAAATATTTAATATGTAAGCATTTAACTTTCTTGTTGAGTTTATTCTTGTTCATTATAACAGTGTCACTCTTTTTATCGAGGCTTATAGACATATCATGTTGAAAAAAATGGTTCTTGTGTAATCATCAAAGTTAAGCACGATTGATCCTGGTTAGTATCTTGATAGGTTACCACTTAGAAATACCAGATGCTGTAAGTTTAGATGTGTAGGAGGTGTAATGGATAATAGCTCAATATTGGAAATCAAAGAGCCAAATTCCAGTTCCAGTTGGGTTCTTTATATGTACTTACATGCAAGTACCCTCAAGAATCCACCTCTCCTCTCCCCAGCTATGGGTTATAAATCAGGACTTATATCAGTATATCATTATTGTCTTCAAAAAATCCATACAATTTTTCTGTCTTTAAATAACCTGCAAAAGGTTTATAAGCCATAACAAAACAAATGGCTACTTCATTTACTTTGAATTTAAGTCAACAATGTTAATTGGAGTTTGGGATGCAGTTTCAATCCCAACTCTCCAATAAAATATTGTTCATTGCATTAAATATTAACAACTTATCTCTAAATCATAGAAAATATGCTGTACAAATTGTGCAATGTTTTTATTAAATATTCTTGGGAAAGGTATCAAATAACCTCTTCTCCCTCCATCTATGGGTTAATTAGTAGAACTTGTATCAGTAAATCATTATTATCTCAAAAAAATGCTTACAATCTAAAAATACTTTCTGGCTTTAACCCTTTGCCTAGCCTAGACATGTATATACATTTTTACCAAAAGTGTCTTTTTCAGACATGGACGAATAGACATGTCCAAAACATAACTTTCAAAAACCAGCTAAACACATGTTTATATATTGATCTTGATTCTTTTTATGCCCTTCAAATGAGTTCTATTGTCAAAACATAGGATCTAGTAGAGGTATTAGCCACTGATCAGCCACTTTAAGGTGCCTTAGTTTCTTAGTTACTATATTAAAAACAAATAAAAATATTTTTCTGAGAATGAAACAATTTTCCAAAAATAATTGGTGGGGAAGGCATTAAAAAATCGTCAAAAGGTTGATAAGCTGTAAAAAATTGCTGATTTATGTAGGTGGAAATGAAAAAATAAGTCAAAATGGTTGACTGTTTTTTATTTTTATTTTAATGGTGTACTTTGAAAGAGAGAAGGAATATGTTGGTATTCAACACTCTCTCAGGCCCACATTAAGCATTAATATATCATTGATATACTGAAGCCTTAACCTGTTAGAAGAATGGATTAGAATAATTCAAAGAAGTTAATTCCAAAAATAAGTCATGCCAGAAAATATCTTATTTACAACACTAGAATACACAAAACATATCAAAAACAGAAAGCAAACATATATACATATATACATACATATATATGTGTGTGTGTGTGTGTAATATAAATAAAGATTGCATTTAAGCATAAAACAGAGAGCTGCCACTGGGTTTGACTACAATGTCTACTTCTATATTTATATAATCTCTATCCCTGACATTGAGCACTTTAACTCATAAATATATTTTTATCATATATATATATATATATATATATATATAAATATATAAATATATATATGTATATATAAATATATATATATATATATATATATATATGTATATATAAATAAATATATATATATATATATATATATATATATATATATATATATATATATATATATATATAAATGATGGTACTTGTTTGGAAAAACTTTGGATAGCTCAACTTGCAGTAGAACAAATTGGTACCTTAGAAAAAATGGAAAGAAGCAAGAACATTAAAACAAGGCAAAATTAATCGTCAAGTGTTTAAGCTCCAAGTCCAAAGAAAAAGAAAATGAGTAAAAAGACAACTACATAAAGTGCTCAATACATTAAGTAGATTTTCAGTCGGCTTTACCCTGAAGATCCGTTTAGGTGAAACCTAGGTAGGTTTGCCTGGGTCCTTAGGATTATCTTATATATATATATATATATATATATATATATATATATATATATATATATATATATATTCTGCAAATTAGTTGTAGAATGCACAATTTATCCTATACAGGTAAACTAAAACTTGTATGAAGAAAGCAAGCAGTATGTGAAATGACTTATTTGTAATAACTCTGGAAGAGACATGGTTCAACCATAGTAATATCTTTTATGTTTTTTATTCACGATGTATGGCATTTGGTTATTCCATACTGTCTCTTTTGAACTATCCTCAGCATAGGCTATCACATGACTCTCAATATCCCTTGGGACATTAGTAAATTTCTGATGTAAAAAGAGTGATAATTGCCTTCTGCATCCTGGCAATTTATTGAAAAATATAAAAAATGGCTAGAAATGATTCTCATACGAGTGAATCTTTTTCTTCAGTTTTTGATACTTGTTCATATCAGTAAACCTCTTAAAACTCTTTCAGATAATCATTTCTTTCATTTCTTTTCCTTATCAGTAGTTTTTTATTTTTATTATTTATTCTTGTTCAATTTCAGCGATAGTTCATCTTTTATCTTTTTTACAGAAATGCTTTAAAAGAAGCTTTTTTTAGCTTTTAATAAAATTCTGATTTACAGACTAATTTCTCTGTTACTGACATCATTTGGAAGACAGTTCATTAATCATAAGCTTTATTTTCTCATTGCTTAAATGGATTAATTTCAGCTTTGTTTTAATTCCAGGATGTTGTTTTACAGGTGAGACCAATATATTATCAGAATTAAATCATTCTTAGTCTGAATTCTGTAATAACTATGACTGCCAAGAATGAATAAAAGTAAAGTGCTGTTAAATAAATTTGTAATTATATAATACAATTTGGTAATAATAATAATAATAATAAAATAGATAGATAGATATTAGGTTGGTGCAAAAATAATATCGTTTTTTGACGTTAAAAAATAAAGATAGATAGATAGATAGATCTGTAGAGTGTGTCATCTCAAGACAACTACATTACCCATTGTTATTAGGGCTTTGAGAATTATATCAAAAGAAGCAGACAACTATCTGGATCAAATACCTGGTCACCTTAAAATACGTGATTTTCATAAAATCATACTTAGAGGTACTTCTCACATCTGGCATAGATTTCTCTCTATGCATTGGCCACAATTGCATTTTATTTCTCTATGATTGCATGGCACCTCATCAGTCTGTGTCTTTTCATACAAAAGTTGTCTCTTGAAGTTTCTGATGAGATGGGTTCAATTCATATTACACAAAGCAAAAGCAAAACACAATAATAATAATAATAATAATAATAATAATAATAATAATAATAATAATAATAATTTTAGTTTTTAAAACTCTCCATTGAATCTGTTGACACATTATAATTGGACACAAATTTTATCTGTGTATACACTTGACACATTTTACTGAAAGTTTAAACTAACATAGACATAGAACATATGACACACAGTGGTGTAACTAGAGGGGGCAGAGGGAGCAGTATGCCACAGGCAGCACTTTTATGAGGGCAGCACTTTTATGAGGGCAGCACTTTTATGGGGTCAGTGCCTTTGTGTCTACTGTAGGTTATAAGCCTCTATGGATAGTATTGAAATAAAAGTGGTTTTAATGTTGGGACAATACTCACAGTTGAAGGATCTTTTCAATTTTGAGTAACTGAAACTATGGCATATATATTGGCCTATCTACTGTCTTTCATGCAACAATTGACAGATGTCATTGGAGAATTTGCCAACAAAATCCAAGAAATGTTACTTTGCAGAAAGTTGTAATTTTCATTTCAGAAATAAAAATGGTTCTAATTTTTTACGCATTTTTCCTTATATGTTGTTTTTGCTTTTTAACTGTTATAATGGTACACAAACTAGTTTTATAACTTTAAGAGTGAGTCACTGTGCAATATGTATTTTTTGTTGGGGCTGGGGAATGGCAAACTGAAGGGCAACTGCAGATACAATCCTGATCTGTTGACTTGAGGTTTCAGGTTGAAAATTGGAGGCAGTCCATAAATCAAACAGACTAAAAACATGATAACAATACCCTGGAATGGTTCCAAAGATCTTCCAGAAGAATTGGAAATCAAAGAATAAATCAAAACCATCCAGACGACAGCATTACTAAAATCAACAAAAATACAGAAAAATGTTTTGGACTATTGCCAAGACTTGCTGTCACTTGATTGAGTGCCAACCAATGTTCTGCTAGAGTAAAAAAAGTATAATAATAATTAACTAATAAATGAGAAATTGAAATACTGACAATTGAGAATATCAGACTAGCCTAATTCTTGACATGAATTCTAAAATGACAGCCGACTTTTGTGAAACTGAAAATCTGTGGAACTAAGATCATATGGTTCATTAATTACAGAAGATGCCAAAGCAGAAGCAAAACCAGCAGCCAGTGCTTCTACACCTGACAGCAAAAGTACATCCCAGAAGAAAAGTGGTGATGCCAACAAAGAAAATATTGGTGAGAAAAATATAGTCTAAAAAAACCTGCGTAATTCCACAGACTTCTCTATTCCATTTCCTATAATGCCAACCAATTTCTTCCGATTTTCTGTCATCATTACCCAATTCTCTTAACCTTTCTCATTTTTAACTAATCCTCCAACACATCTACTTTTGTCTACATGCAAAAAAAATAAAAAAATAAAGAGGAATAAATTTTGGCGAAAGTTAGCTTTATAACTTCACACATTATGAAATGAACAAAGTCTGACAATTATTTTAAGACATTTTTTATATTTATACGTTTTTTTTTAAAGATACAAATATTTAAGTAAATGCTCTGTTTATAATAAACAGCATTAACGACATTTACCGGCCTGAATATCCGAGAAATTGTCATAGAAAATATGCGTCCTCCGACAAGAATCCAACCTGTATCCTACACGGAACCGTCATATAGCCTGACGTGCTTTACCAATTGAGCCACAGAGGAGCTTTTCGGTTAGCAAGGTCGATTTTACTGTTTTTAAACTACAATCTCCCATGAATCTCTCACGTACATTCATATCTGCTCAATGCGTATCCAAATGTAAACAAATGACATCACACATTATGAAATGGACAAAGTCCGAGAATTATTTTAAGACATTTTTATGTTTATACATTCTTTTTATAGAGACAAATATTTAAGTAAATGCTCTGTTTATAATAAACAGTATTAAACGACATTTACCGACCTGAATGTCGGAGAAATTTTAATAGAAAATATGCATCTTCCAACAGGAATTGAACTTGTATCCTGTACGGAACCATCACATAGCCTGATGTGCCTTAAATATTTATATATAGTGTAAGTTATTCTTTATTATCTTTATAACTGTTAATGATTCATTGTCTTTACAGTATTTTATGGACAATTTAAGAGGTATTGTCTTTGAAAGAAGGGATTGAACTCACAATCTCCAGTTTACCAAAAAGTAGAAACCAATGCTTTCATCCACTCGTTTGTCATTGTTAGACTTACCTGTCACACCTGTTGACTGAAATGGGATCAGCATATAGGGCTCAACAAAACTCATATTTCTCCAAAGTCAGTTGTTTGGAATTGCCAGGTGAACCCTTATCAGTCTGTGTTTGAATTAATGCTTAATATTTTAACAACAATTACTTTTATTGTAATTTTATCTGCTTTTTCATGAACACTCAGTTCATGATTGTTAAGATATTATTGTGAAGTTTTCAAAAAAGGTTGCATTGTCAACCAATATTAATTTTTCACTCATGTTTTTTTCTGTTAATTTTAATTGCTTTTCATCACAGCGACTTGGACTGTCAGGATGGCAGCTAAAATTGATATGAATGACATATTAGTCAAAAATTAATAGCGCTGAGCAGGATTTCATCTTACAGATATAAAAAAAAGTGGGAGTTTTTACATTTTTATTTACATTCAGACTACTGTCCTCAACTTTGTTGCTATCACATTTCAGCAATTGTGTCCTCTGACCTTTAACAGGAGGTCATAATGTCCAAAAGACTGTGATAACAACAACAAAGATGAGGACAATAGCCCGAATTTAAATAATGTAAATAATAATTCCTCATCCCAAAAATTCAGGCAGAAATTACTTTTTTTATCCTGAATTGCCAGCTTAATAAACAAAGAATCATTTGGCTAAAATATTTGAAAAGTTATTAAAATGAAGAAAATAAATTCAAAACAAAACTATTAATATATAACAAAAACAATAATGTAAATAATTTAGATTTAATTTATTCATCAATAAACAAGGTTATGGTTAGTGCTAACTTTGGCCAATATTCACTTTATTTTTTAAAATTTTTTTTGTTATTTTTTCTTCCCTCCAGGTTTGTAAAACCCTGATTTTATTTTTTATGTGTGGTGGTGTTTTTGTTTTTTTTTTTTTTACCTTTCTGTTTTCTTTCCCTTTTTTTATCCCTCTCTCTATTTTTTATATTGTTTTTTGATCTTTGTTCATTTCTATAAAAATATTTGTGTGTTTTGATTCAAGCAACATTTAAATATCATGTCCGTTCTTTGGTTGATGTTTAAAATTTGCTGACTTGAATTTGTATAGTCAACCAATATTGTCTTTGGCTTTTAATTTTTGTCACTTTTTAAAATTTGTATTTCTTTTGACAAAGCTTAATTCTTTTTATCTGATTCATCTGCATGCTGTTTGTTATTTTTGATAAACCTATAAGTGTATAAAAACTGCATGAAAACACAAATTTGCACCTTGATATTTATCTTACATATACCTTTTGTCTCTGCAAATGTATATATATAAGGTATATATTTATCTAATGTCATATATTGTGTTGTCTTATATGAATGATTATTCTGAGTTTATATGTTTATTAAAGAAAAAAAGGAAGTAAAAATTACTAATTTGTGATTTTTGTTTAAAATATGGTTGAACACATAAAACTCTGATCAGGCCTATACAGTATTGAGTGTTGTATCAGAATGAGATGAAAAGAGTGTCAAGTTTATGTATATTGAAAGATTGTGGTTTTGAGTTTTGAATAGATGAGCCTGAACAATTATTTTTTATTTATTTATTTTTATATATTTTGTTAATTTTTTTTTTTAATTTTTAATATTTTATAAATTTTTTTTCCATTTTTTTTTTTTCTTTTTTTGGGCCATCCTTATTCCAACCACCCCTTTTATTGGATATTAAAAGAAAATGCTCCATCCTGTAATGCTTGTAGGTTACATTGCTGGAATAGTTGGAATATGGTTATCCAAAGTGGACTTTTCTTGAACAAAAGAATAATTATCTTTGCCTAGCAAATGTACATAAAAATCTGTAGTAGTCTGAAAAGATGTCTGCTTATTTGTGATTATGATTAGACAGAATTGTTCACTCTTACCACAGAGGTTACTAATATGAATTAATTTGATTGGTTGGATATCACAAATAATCATATTTAGTTCATTTTAATTGAAGGATTCCAAGCTAAGGGAGATAATTAGTCCATAATATCAGCTTCATCATCTTGGTGTATTGATATATATTGACATACAACTACAAAACAGATGTGTAACTTAATAGACAACATATATCTGACCCTTCAAAATAAGAAATAATCTTTAACTTCATGGACATAATTTTATTTTCACTGAAAATGTCTTTTATCAATTTTTTTTAGAATTGCTTTTGTGAACATTACGTAAAAGCAGGAAGCTTTTATGAAGAATAAAACATGACTTGGTCACACTAATAGATCCATCTTAAGTTTATTTTTATGTTGTTTTGTTTTGATGCATGTACCTTAAAAGTTCTAACCATAGATCGTTGGACATTTTAATTTTTATCTGTGTCTTAGATTATACTTCTACAAATTTATTGAAAAGTGACAAGCGAAGAATGAGTAATATGATTTTGTAAAACATAGCATTTTTATGATGTTTTACAACAAAATTTTAAAAAATTCTTCCTTGTTTACAAAGTTTTTATTTACACAGTTTACAGCATTCAAACTGTTGTCCTCATCTTTATTGTCATATTCACAATGTTTCAGCTGTTGTACACTACAAACTTCTTCAGGTGAAATACATTGGAATTTTGAGCTGAACCCTTTATTTAGTCCATAGTGGTAGATTGTTCTAGTTCCTCATGCCATGCCATTTTTTTTTGCTCCTCTTTGCTGTGGCCAGGTATTGAACTCACAACTCTTTGTGCCAAGTCATTTTTGGATTACTTCAACTTACACTTTTCTCCACAAGGACACATGGTCCAGTACATCACCTGAAGAAGACCAGAGCGTACAACGGATGAAATGTCGTGAATATGAAAGTAAAGTTGAGGACAACAGTCTAAACAATGTAAATAGTGTAAATAGTCACCATAGCTCATCTTAGAAATATAGACAGAAACTGAAGATGGCCGGAGCATACAACAGCCGAAACATCATGAATATGACAATAAAGATGAAGACAACAGTTTGAATGATGTAAGTAAATAGTGTAAATAGTTACAATACCTAATCTCAAAAATGCTTCAAATATATATATATATATATATATATATATATGTGTGTGTGTGTGTGTGTGTGTATTTAGGTAGCAAATTCTCTTTTAGGCATGTCTGATTGAATAAATTACAAACATTATGTCTGCTTATTTTCATCAAAATCCTTTCATATTCATGAATATTTTTCCATATATTAAAATTAAATGACACAACAAATGCACTGTAACAGTGAGAATCACTTTTATTTTCTAAGTACTTTCTATCTCTTTCTGACATCATCATCAAGGGTACAACTCAAAGTTTCATCAAGCACAAATGGTAAATGAATATGGTTATTTTTTTATAAAATTCTGGGTCTTATGGAAGGAATGCTATATTATATGCAGATTCAAAGGTCAAGGTTATTATACATTTAATATAATTTATATTAATTTTATTTTTTTATTTTAATATAAATTTAATATAATATTGGGGTATATATTTAAAACATTGAGTCTTTATAGGTAGATAAATTTAAAATTTAATTATTATATGCAGAAGAGAAAACAAAACAAAATGCTCTTGGCCGACTCAAAAGCTACAATTTAAAAAAATCCTGATTTCATAGCTCAGAGAATTTGTGAAATGAATTTGTGGCTTACGTAAATTTCTGAGCCTCAGACACTCGATAAAATGAGCATGAGTGAGAGAAAAACAGAGGTTGTTGGGTGATTGCGCTTTGCATGTGGTATTTCGTGGTAGTCTCACTAATTGTAATCATAAAAAGACAGGATACAACTGGTACTTCAAACAGATGTACCTTTTTGCAACATTGTAGATGTTAAAAACATTAAAATTGGTGATATGATGATTAGAATGAATGAAATGCAAATCTTTTAATGTAAATGATGAGAACATAAAATCCACATAAAATTGGTTTCTTACTCGGAATAGCATTGTTAATATCATGTCTTCTTAATAATCATACTTATTATATTAGGTTGGTGCAAAAATAATGATGTAATAATGTCGTTTTTTGATGTTAAAAAATACGTCAAAAAACGACATAGAGGAATTCACTCCTATGCTAGTATTCTTACCTCAAGCCCTAGGGGGCCACCCTACAGGCTGTACCTCACCTTGGAGAGGGTGCTGGATTTATTACCTGGCACCTAAAGTGTCCCCAAAATAAGGAAGTGCCAAAGGACATGAAAATTTTGCCACAGATCAACCGATAAGCTCACATTAAACATCATCTTTGTGTCACATTTCATTGTGTCATAGGTGCATGCCTAAATACTCTGTATCCCTCTACCTTGAGTAGCTCTTGGGCTTTGCACAGGGTGAACATCATTATTAAGAAAAATGTCAGCTATAAATTGGAGATGTCAAAATAAAACAAGTATCGAAGTTTAAATATCCAGGAAGTTTTTTAATAAAAGACAGAAAATGTGGCACCAAAATTGAAAGTGCATTAAGATAGTGAAAGATGCCTTCCAAAGGTTAAGCAAAGTATTAAGAAACAAGAAAATTTCATTAGAAATAAAGAAAGTAGTGTGTTAGGTTGTTGTTTGCAAAATAATATCCAATTTTAGAATAAACCTTTTGTGTACTAATATATTAATATATTATTTGCACAAAATTATATTACTCATTGTTAATGATTAAAGTGTCCTCTTCATTAATTTTATGTCATTTTTTTTGTAAATCTTAAAACATTATACCCATCATCGTCTTAAAGCTTAAAGTGGTAGAGAACATATATATGCAATTTACAATCAACATGTGAAAACACTGGCAGAACAAAACCCATATGTCAAAGTGTCAGAAATGTAAGAGATAATGGGATTTGCATTTACAACGCCTCTCCAAAATTTGAATGACCCATTTCTAGATTACTTGTATTTTACGGCTTACAAGATGCACTTTTTTTTAAAAAAATACCCCAAAAAATATGTGTGCATCTTCGAAGATGTAAGGCAATGACCAGGCTCAAGTAAGCTTGGACAGTTACTTAATTGGCTTGACTGATAAGGATATGGATCTGTATGTTGAGTCATTACACTATAATGTTAGTTACCTATCTAATTCGGCCTTTTTATATGATATAACCTCAGTATTTAGCTGTTACAAGTATTTCGAAGACTATAAACCTTCACCAAAGCTGAGCCACAAGCTTCAACATGCTCTATTTACTAGAAGCGGTGGGAGCCTTTCTGTTCTTGACTAGTATGTCATTGCCATACAAACAAAATCAGACAAGTGATTAATGTCAACTATACATGACACCAGTATGTGAGGGACGCATGGTGAATGGGTTGTATGAGAATTAATTTTTTTTTCTTAGAAATTTCTTTCCAGTATTAAAGTGCATTTTCCAAGCCACAGCATCTTGTAAGCTGGAAAATACTGTATATAGTGACTCATGATGAGGAATGGATCGTATATGACAATTGTAAAGGATCAGCTCAATGACAAACACCAAAACACTTTCTGAAACCTAAATTGGTGCATGCCAACAGAAGATTATGGTGACTGTCTGGTGGTCTACCATTGGCATTACCTATTACAGCTTTCTGAAATTTAACCAGAGCATCACTTCCAAAGTTTACTGCCAGCAAGTGGAGGAAATGCACATTCAGTTAAGCAAACTATGTCTGGAACTGGTTAATCGATGATATCCAATTCTGCTTCATGACAATATTTGGTCACATGTTATCAGAAGCTCACTGACTTGGGATATGAGACCTTGCCATATCTACCATATTTCTCTGATCACTTGCCCTTTGACTGACACTTGACATTCCATTGCAAAGAAGATGCAAAAACTGCATTCAAAGATATCTTGGCATTCAAACATTTAGAGTTTTATTGTAAATGCATAAATAAACTTGTAACTCAATTTGTAGAAATGTATACATGTTCAGGGTTCCTATTTTGACTGATTTAAAGTCTCTTTAAATATATTCATTCAGGAATAAAAGTTAATTATAAAATCAGACATTATTTTCCGAACAACTTAATAATATCTATCCTCCTATTGTTGTTCTGGGTGTCTCTTTTGGTTGATGGGTCGATTCCATAATGTTGTATCTTCTCTCACATGTCTTCTCCAGTTGCTGATCGTTAATTGTTTTTTAGTTCGGTAATAAATGAGAACTTCAACAAAAGGGATTTAAACTTATCTATTTTATTAAACATGTTGGTGTGTACATTTTTAACTAGCCAGTGGGGTCACTCTGTTACTGGGGAGAAAATTCCCCAAGACACAAAATAACCATGTATATGAAGTGTATGACATGTAAAAACTTAACTCCCTGAAAACACTTTCTAACTATGACATTCTCACGTTCAGCTCAGCCAATCAAAATCAACATCCCTATTTTGTCTACCATCTGACCTTAAAAGTCAGCCTCAGAAGGCCTGAGCCAAAATACACTGCCTCTAAAAAGTAATAGTCTGAAACTATTATTTAATATTATGAATGCTGAACAGTTTCCTCATAGATGAAGAGGAAACTTGAACAACGTTGTTCAGAAGGATACTGAGACTACCATGGATGTTAATAACCTACTTAACATGCTTATGTAAATAGGTAGCAGAACAAAGAGTGGAAGGGATAGTAAAATGATTGCTAAAAGCTACATCAGATAGGAAGTTGTAGAGAGCCATGATTGTTTACATTATGAATGTACACTGCCCATAAAAGAATGCTTATAAATACCTCTTAAATAAAAAATGATAAGCTATCCAAATCAAAGAGAAAAAACATTTTTCCATTTTGGGGTTGATCTGTCAAATATCCAGTGACAAAGATTTATATAAATGATTTCCTAATATTAAATAGAAAACTTTTCTGTCTCCATTCTCCTGCTTGACTGCTTCATTGCTTCTGAAAAGAGTGAGGTAATTATCACTTAACAGGAAGCTCGTGTGTTTTAGTTAATTAAAAGCTGTTATGTTTTCCTGTTTGTTTGAAACCGATTACTGTTTGTTTATCATGAGTTTATCTGTTGTTATGTAAAATAAACAAGAAAAAAGCTGCAAAGTTGGATACAGTTATAAAAATGGCTACCAGCACCATATATCAAGCACTTCTGAGAAATACACTACGAAAGTACTATGTCCCATTATGACTGTTAGGCATCATGTATATACTGCATTTAATACATCAGTGTTGTGTTCAGGGAAAGATAGCATCAGAAAAACCTCTCTTCAGGTTGCCATCTGAAGGTAAGAGAATCCAGTCAGTCTTACTATTTAACCCATTGCTGGTGGGGAGAAGATATTGATTCCTGTTTCACAAGGGTATATGTACAAAAAGTAAGCATAGCCAAAATTTGATTTTTCTTTCTGAGTTGCTAACAATTACACTACCTTGCCACCATTCAGAGTAGAAGCAAATATTAAAATAAAACAAGGTGACAATGCCACTAAGACAACAAGGGGTTACTCGAAGTGGAAGAGGATTATAAAACTTTAGAAGAGGAGAAAGAACAAAAAAAAAAGAACAGATTTCAAGAAGACAGATGACAATTGATCTAAATGTCAGTAAGAAACCTGAAGAGAGTTCCACACATGAGAAGTGCAAGAAAGAAAATTATTAAAATAGAATTTATGGTTACATCTAGCTAAAACACTTTCCAGAATTTGAAACTTGTTTGATTTTGTTATAAACGCTTGTCTGTTAGCATTAGAGAACAGACCAAATTGATCCTTCCATTGCCAATAGAGAGGATCAAGGTGCAATGTCTCTTTGTGGATGAGGAAACCAACCTGGAGGATAAGGAGTGTTAGTAGGGCCTGGAGTAGTGTATCTGTCAGTATTAGCGGCATTCTTAAAAGCAGATAGGGTGGATCCCGACTCTGTTTTTTGTCATGCCTTTTACTTTCATGTCAGTGTTTGTGATTGACTTCATTTATCATATATGTTTTTTTTTTTAGAGTATTTATTTTGTGAGAAGAATGTGACATTCAGAGCCCCTGGATAGAAAGCAACTTTATTATTTTTATTTTTGTTTTATTACTGTTCACATTCAGCTGACGGGTTTGATGTAGAGTGAATCAGAAAGAAATCTAGTTTGAAGCTGATCTTTTCAACTTGCAAACTAAATGAATGAAAAAATCAAAAATCATTTTTTCTGGAAGTAATTTTCAATGTTCTTTTTCAAATACTGACTTTAGTCTTGTAAATGTTAATGGATAAAAATATTATTAAATCAATAATAAAAACAATAATAATATTATATATCTAGTTGAAATGCCTCAAATTTAAATAAATATATATACATTTAATATGTACCTAACTTAAGAGTTTTTAAGAATTTCCTTAACTATAAGACAAGTATGTGCCTTCTCACCAGACTTATTCAACCTTTACAGCAAGGCAATTCTGAGAGAATTAGAAGTCTTACCAGGATTCATCATTTGCAGCCACAATCTTAACAACATGCAGATGGTAGTGTTGATAGCAGACAAAGAAAGGAAACTACAAAAATTCTGACAGAAAGAAATGACGGAAAGCAAGAAGACAAGATTACATATCTATTGCAAGAAGATGGAATGCATGGTTGTCAGCAAAAATGAGCCTTATAAAACAAATTATCATCTGAATTCTGAAACCCTGAAATAGAACAAGAAGATCAGTTATCAGTTATCTCTTGTTAATTCCCTTTTCAAAGTTCTACACATAGCACAGTGGATAAAGGTGTTGGTTAGATCCAGTGACAGGACCCAAAGAGTGTGAGTTCAATACCCATTTAAGGCAGTGTAGATTACCTTAGTTTATATTTCTCTTGTAGTTCTTCTTAATATCTTTTATTACCTTACCCTATTTCTTGCTAATGATTCCATTCCTTTTCTGCATTATATTGAATCCTGTAGTTTGAGAATTTCTTTCTAAAAAATAGTACATTATTTACATTATATTTACATTATAATAGTACATTATTTACATTATTTGGACTATTGTCCTCATCTTTGTCGTCATGTTCATTATAATATTTCGGCTGTTGTACACTCTGGCCTTCTTCAGGTGGTTGGAATGTCCAACTGAACCCTTTATTGCGCTCACTGGGGTAGACTGTTCTAGTTCCACGTTCCATGTTTAACGGATGTCATTTATCAGTTATCTCCTGCTAATTTCCCTCTGAAAGTTCTCCACTGCCTTAACCGGGTATTGAACTCACACTCTTTGGGTCCTGTCACTGGATCTAACTAACGCCTTTAATCTGTTTATAATACCCAGAAATTCATTCACAGATGTCCTCAAGGTCATATGCCGCAGTGAATAAAGGCGTTGGTTAGATCCAATGACAGGACCCAAAGAGTTGTGAGTTCAATACCTGGTTAAGGCAGTGGAGAACTTTCAGAGGGAAATTAACAGGAGATAACTGATAACTGACATCCATTAAACATGGCACATGGAACTAGAACAGTCTACCCCAGTGAGGGAAATAAAGGGTTCAGTTCGACATTCCAACCACCTGAAGAAGGCCAGAGCGTACAACGGACGAAACGTTGTAATAAATATGGGGACAAAGATGAGGACAATAGTCCAAATAATGTAAATAAGGTAGAGCAACAGAAATGTGGATCTACAGAAGGATGCTGAGGATATCATGGGCTAAACTTGTGTGAAATGATGAAGTTTCAGAGAAAATGAAAACAAAAAGGACACTTTTACTTATCAAGAAGAAATAGTTGAAATTTCTAGGGCACATAATAAGGAAAGAAGGCTTGGAAAATCTGATACTCAGAGGGAAGAGTGACAATAGAAAGAGAGACAAAGGTAAATAATTCATAACCTACTTAGTGAGCTTGAGGAAATGGATGGCAGAAAAGGGTTTAGGAGAGATAGTAAAAAGACAAAATTTATTAAGAGATATGAAGTACAGGAAATTGTGGAGAGCCATGATCACCAAAATCCTGACGAGACATGGTGAATAGAATTAGATATGGAGAAACAGTGCTTTATTGAAGTCTTTTAATAAAACAAAGCAGGGAGCTGATTTTATTTTTCACTCATAAAGGGAAATCCTAATATTTGCAGAAACACTGTATAGTTTTGAAATATAATCTCTTTGAAAGTTTCTGATATTTTGAGTAAAGATTCATTTTGGGGTTGTACAGATTTAATAGGTAAAAAAAATGTTTATAGGGAAGTGAACAGAGACAAAGGTTGCTTTCATAATTTTCATACATTTTTAAATCAGAATATGTATTCTTTATCTGCATACACAAGCATTTGGGCTAGAAGCGGCATAATACCATTTGCCACCTGAAGTGATAAGAATACGTGAGAATCTAAATAAAAGAAGAAAAACTTCAGAAAGAATAATTACAATTCCTATGAATAAGTTTGCAATATTTTTCTTTTACAATGGATTATCCTTCACCACGCTATTTTCTATCTAGAGTTGTTCCCCCTGCCAAAGCATTTTTTTTTTTTTTGAGGGAGTAAAAATACTATTACTTACTGTTTTAAAATTGTTATAACATTCTTTGTATTGTGCGTATAGATATTATTTTTTGTATAATGATAAAAGAATGAATGAGTAATATTTTGATGTAATGAATTATGTAATGCATTAAATTTTGCATGCATATTTTGATACTGAAAACAACAAAAAAATAACAATTGAAACACAAAATAAAAAACAAAAATAAAACAAATACATTAACAATTTAACATACTTTAACTTTTATTACTCCTTGTGGAGTTCTGGGTTACAATAAGAAACAAAATGGCTAAGAAGGCTTTGATTTTGTCAAAAGTGACATCCTTCCATGTGTTTAATTAGGAGTAGACACCAGCATTTATTTGTTTGCTCTCTCTTTCACCTGACTAGCATATTTATTAGTCTCATTGACATATAAAGTTATTATTTCATTGTTTATAAACAGACAAAATAATTTACACTCAGAAAGGCTATCAGGTACATCTATGGGGCCAGTAACTTCCATAAAATTAGTCAGCCATGGATGATAATAGTCACTCAGTACCTAATGGTTATCATGGCATTCCTCCACATCACTAGCATGGTTATCATCTCCCCATCATTTCACTGTCAATATGCACTTGATTAAAGCCTTCAAAATCATCATTGGAGTCTGAATCAAAGAAAAATTCCTGAATAATGGCTTAGTTGGATGTTTATGTCACCTTAATCGATGTTACACCTTGGGTAGGATCTAGAAGAATTAAAAATGGCATTGGAAAATAGAAGTTCAGCCTCATTCCAAAGCAGTAGTAGGTGATTTCCAGCTTAAAATACTGGAAATAACAGTTGACAAGTGTTTATTTATAGCAACCATCTCAAGGTGACAGAATGTGCTACAGCATGCAAAGGGAGAGAATTCTACAACAGTTTTTGATTCTAGTGTCGTAATCTACAAAATCCTTGCCAGTGACAGCAATTGGCAGACATTGTGAATTCCTTTATCACTTACTTCATAAATAAAGTAGACATTTTGATGACTTGCTCAATGCCTTCAAGCTTCTGTTCCTTGACAGAAGCAATATCTTGTTGCAGAGAAATTTTTCTGAATGCATATATATTTATAATAAAAAGGCTTAAACACTAATATTCCATGGTTATAATTTATAACATTGGAATTGTAATTACAATCCAATTCATCAGACCTACAAATGGATTGTAATTATGATTCCAATGTAATAAATTATAACCACGGAATATTAGTGTTTAGCCTTTTATATTATATTCTTACTCTGTCCCGGACATTGAGTTCTACCTGGATTCTATCCTCTTGGAAATTTTTATATATAGATATGTATATGTATGTATGTATTGACCATTAATATGATATATATATATATATATATATATATATATATATATATAAATATGTACATACAGATCTATGTATCTAACTATCTATGTATGTATGTATCTATATGGGTATGTATATACCTATTTATCTATTTATGTGCCTAGCAATCTATATATATATATATATATATATATATATATATATATATATATGTATGTATCTATCTATCTATGTATCCATGTATGTATATATGTATGTATGTATCTATCTATCTCTCCATGTATCCATGTATGTATGTATCTATCTATCTACCTATGTATCTTTGTATGTATGTATGCATGTATGTATCAATTTTCTTATTCTGATCTGCTTTCCTTTACATCACTCTCACATCCCAATGCTTACAGCATCTGGTATTCTCAAGAGGCTACCCATCTAAGTACTAAACAGCTTCAATACTGCTTAACCTTGGTGATTAGATGAGAATCTGTGCTTTAATGTAACATACCTGTATGCACATAGTGATAAACAAATACCAATGTATGTATTTACACATAAAGAAAGACTGAAATATAATGTATTAAAATTCATCTTTTATTTACCTGCAATCAAGTATCAGGTAAACAAACTCATTAAGCCACGATCAATTTCAAAAATCTCTGTCAGTTTCTTTTTTCTTACACTCTACCTACCGTTCTTCAATCTTTCTACCTTCGTAACCCTAACCCTACCTTTCTTTAGAGTTTATTCTGCTACCAGCCTCTTTGATTCATGTTTACTGAAAGCGAAAATTTGGACCAATCAGGTTCAAGCTTTATCAACCCCAATTGTGGAGCATGACCAAAACCTGCACTCTTATTACTTCAGAGTAAATGACCTTTGAATTTCTCTTCTTGAATGAAGACATTTAGAGAGAACATCAGAAGCTATCAGTCTTCATAAGAATCGGCTTAATGTCAGGTAAACATTCTATTACATAACTCGTCTCATTTCAGAGACATTTGATCCATTAAACGGTCAATGTGCTAATGTCACTGTCAGCAGATGCTTTTCACTTTTGGTTTAATGCCATATCTTACATTCTTTCAGATGTTTTATATATATATTATAATATATGTATATATATATATTATGAAATGGATTAAGTCTAACAATTATTTTATATATTTTCTGTTTATACATTAATTTTATAGATACAATTTATTCAAGTAGATGCTCTGTTTTTAATTAAACAGTATTGATTACATTTACCGGCCCAAATGTTCAAGAAATTTCATAGAAAATTCATGGTTCCATAAAGGACACAGGTTCCATTCCTGTTGGAGAATGCATATTTTCTACAAAATTTCTTGAACATTGAGACTGGTAAATGTAATTAATACTGTTTATTTAAAAAAACAGAGCATTTACTTAAATAAACTGCATCTATTAAAATAAGAGATGAACAGAAATATATATATATATATATATATATATATATATATATATATATATATATTTGATTTATTTGAAAATTTTAACATGAATATCTTATAAAATCAATACAAAAATAGCCATTTTGTTTCAACACTTCTGGTGTCTTCTCAAGTGATGGTGTTGAATCTTCAACACCAACACTTGATAAGACACCAGAAGTGTCAAAACAAAATGGCTATTAGTTTGGTGCAAAAATAATGTCGTTTCTCACATATGTTACTACGTGAGAAAACGACATTATTTTTGCACCAACCTAATATTTTTGTAGTGATTTTATAACATATTCATGTTAGAATTTTCAAATAAATTATATTTGCTCTACTCTGTATAGAGCAGTCTTTTAAGAATAGTATTTTTTGGTTATAGGAATTTATTCCATATACACCAATCCTATACTTGTATATATATATATATATATATATATATATATATATATATATATACCATGTTTTCCAGCTTACAAGACTTTGCAGCTTAGAAAATGCACCTTCATACTGGAAAGAAATTTCTAAGAAAAAAGTCATTCACATACAACAACATATTCACCATGCATCCCTCACATACTGGCACTGTATATTGTTTACATTAATCACTCATCTGATTTTGTTTGAATGGAAATGACATACTAGTCAAGACCAGAAAGGCTCCCACCAGTGCTAGTAAACAGAGCCTGTTTAAGTTTGTGGCTCAGCTTCGGGAAGGTTTATAGTCTTGGAAATACTTGTAACAGTTAAGTACTGAGGTTAATTCAAATAAAAAGGCTCAATTAGATAGTTAACATTATATACTCAACATACAAATCCACTTCCCTATCAGTCAGGCAAATTAGGTTACTGTCCAAGCTTACTTGAGCCTGGACATTGTCTTACATTCCTCTTGGAAGACACACATGTATTTTTCAGGGTATTTTTTAGGAAAAAAGTGCATCATGTAAGCCAGAAAATATGGTATATATATGATGCTCATTCAAAATTCAAGGAATTTGTCCATTAAAACTTTACATTTATCTTTCTTTGCAAAGGGAAAATCAGAATAGGGAATTTTCTTTTAGTTAGGAGGATGTTTGAGTGGTGTAATCTCTACTCTTCCAAGCTATGGGTTAAATAGTAGGGCATGTATCTGAAAAACTCATTATTATCTCCCAAACATTTACTCAAATCACCCCACAAATAAAGGAATTATTCTTACTATCCAGTATAAGTTTTATTTTTAAATAAATGATAAACCACAATAGGAGATAATAAGCCTTAAAAAACTGGTTTAGTTGAAGAGTTAAGTTAAAGGGAGATAACTGATACTGAAACATCTGGTAGAGGCATGGCAGGTAGAACTAGAACAATCTACCCTGGTGGATGAAATAAGGGGTTTGGTTCAAAATTTTAATCACCTGAAGAAGGCAGGAGCATACAACAGCCAAAATGTTGTGAATATGGCAATGAAGATGAGGACAACAGTCCAAACATTGTAAATAGTAAACAATATATTTTTATATAAAAAAATTATCAACAATGCATATTTACAGTAGTACTGCCAATACATTTTATAGTAAAATGACCAACAATATATTTTATCTGTAGCTGAAGGCATATAATTGTGTTTAAAATATATTTAATTGGAGCCATAAAATTATGTTCAAAATATTTAGACTTCACCCAAAGAGTTGGGTGTTTAATATCAGACTACTGCTGAGGTGAACAAAAACTTGGAGAGTTGAGTTAAAGGGAGATAACTGATACTGAAACATCCCTAAAGGCATGACATGTAGAACTAGAACAATCTACCCTGGTGGACGAAATGAAGGGTTCAATTTGATATTCCACACCTGAAGAAGCCTGGAGCATACAACAACCAAAAAGTTGTAAATATAGCAATGAAAATAAGGACAACAGTCTGAAAAATGTAAATAATGTAAATAAGTATGTATTTGTTTTGTCATCAGATATATGCACTAACAGACAATAGTTCTGTTTTCTATGCTACAGAAATAGCCAACATGTACAAATCTCAAGATATTACATTCATATATATATATATATAAGCATTTCACCCCAAGCAAGGTGGGAAGCCACTAGGACGCAAGGGGTTACAGAAAATATAGAGCGAGATCAGATAGGAGTGATAGAAGAGAGTATGAGAAGGGTAGATCAAGGCAACTGGAGATGTCGATTGACATTACACTTGAATAGCTGGAGATTATAGCTCTCAGGGAAACTGGAATAGGGAAGAGAGTTCCACAGGTGAGAGGTGCAAGACATGAAGCTATGAGAGTAGAAGAGACGGCTACATTTAGGAGTTTCGACAGTGAAGGGGTGAGAGCGGGATGCCAGCCTCGTAGGGCGCTTGCTCATATATATATATATATATAAAATGTGTATGTATATAAATTTATATATATATATATATAGATAGATAGATAGATAGATAGATATATATATGCAATTTTTTATATATATTATTTATATATTATACATGTGTGGTACTTATTGGAAAGCGCTCAATATCATTGATAGAGCTAACATATTTAGTTGGATTGATATGAGTTTGTGACCCTGAGTTTCACGCTATTTGCGATCACCAGAGTTTGTCTGACGATTGCAAATAGCATGAAACCCAGGGTGACAAACTAACATCAATCCAACTAAATATATATATATATATATATATATATATATATATATATATATATATATATAGAGAGAGAGAGAGAGAGAGAGATGATGTTTATAGTATTATTAATGATGCCAACAAATGTGCTATCATATAGCATTGGTTTTAAAAAAAGATTCAGTCAATGTTAAGCAGACATAGCTACTATAATAGTAAAAATGAATTAGGATGAATGTCACTGTTAGTTTCAAGCCTCAGTCAGTTAAGTGTCACATGCGACACAGGCTTGGATGATCATGTATCTTTCGATGAATGATGAGGCAGAAGATTTTTCACACAGTAGTCTGCCATTTCTTTTTGCAGTAGAATGGTTGGCAATCAAGGCTAAAGAGCCCAGTCTGCCTTGCTATTTTACCCATAGCTGGAGGGAGAAGAGATGGATTGATACCTTTCCCAAGAGTATTTGTACATAAGTGAATAGAACAAACTTGAATGGAATTCAAACTTGGCTTTCAGAGTTCTCATTCCAAGCCAACAATCATTACACCACAATGCACATCTACTTACCACTACAACGCACATACATGTTTCATGCATGGGCAATCTCTAAACACAAAGTAAACACCTGATAGAATTTTTTTAATACTGTACAAACATGGCAGTATTCATGTTTATTTAATCTGGGGTTTCTGATATTTTTTTTTAAGCATTTCACCCCAAGAGTGGTTGGAGTGCCACTAGCACGCAAGGGGTTGCAGAGGGGTGGGAGCAAGAGTAAAGAGGGTTGTTTGAGGAAAGGATAAAGAGAAGGACAGGGATCAGGATCAAGGCATCAGAAGATGTTGATTGACATCACATTTGAATATTTGAAGATTATAGTTATCAGGGAAGCAAGTAAGAGGAAGGGAGTTCTGCTGGTGGGAAGTGTGAGAAGATAAGTTTTTGGCATAGAAGAGGTGGTTACATATAACTGTTTTGACAGCAAAAGGGTGGGACTGGGATGCCAATTTAGTAGCACGCTTACATTCATGAAGATGGGGTACCAGTGAAAGTGGCTTGCCATAGCAGTAGGCATAAAACTATATATCTATAACAACACAATATGAATAGATACAAACTTATTTTAACCAATGTTTTCATCCTCTGATGGACTTTATAATTTGTAAGGATTTTATTTTTCAATAAGTATTTATAAACAAAGTAAAAATGTTGTTAGTTTTTCACAATGTTTAAATTTAAGTATACTTATGAAAATACATCAGACTAACTGAAAAGTCTAGGTAAATTATAGAGGATGCTAACAATAATTTCAGTCTTTCTTTTGTCTTTATTCATATATATATATATGTACTGTTTCATTGTATCGCAGCACTTTAGTGCAACTAGACATCCAAATGCCTCAAGCCAGGATTGAAACCCAACTGATTTGGTGGCAGTCAGTGGTCCTACCACTTAGATATCTTCAATAAGCCAGCCAAAACTAGTGTATTGTTTTTAAAAATGTAAACAAATGCCCTACAACCAGAGTGCTCTATTCATTTTACTGAAGAGCTTTGCATTAACACAGGTGGCTGTTGTTTTTAGAATTAACTTGTCATTCAACAGTGTTCAATTGAAATTACATTTTCAAGAAAAAATTTAACGGTCAGAATTGAACAGTTATATAAAAAAATGCTCAATACACATGAAAAAATAAAAATTTAATATGTAGAGCTTTTAAGTTTAAAATATTAGGAGGTCAGCCAATTCCGCTACCTAGGTTTCATCCTTTCGGTATCTTCAGGCGATTTTGGTCAATTGATTTCCTAACACTTTATTTTTTGTTTTTAAATTCAATGAATGTGTTATTATTTTAAAATAAATAAATAAACACACGACGTGAAGTGTGATAGAAGGTGGGGCGTGGAGAAAAGCAATAAAATATGCATACTTTCTTTTCATCCTGGTTCATATGAACGTTTTAGTGTGTGTACTATGGATCATAATTTCAGATATCTCATTCAAAAGGTCTTTTTAATCTGGAAATATTATTATACCTTAACTTTGCTTGTCGACAAAGGTTACGGATATTATTTAATTGTTGTAAGGTTTGGCTTTTTTAAAATTTATCCTCATTGATGAGTGTCAGCTATCATAAATAATTGATACAACTTTGATTTCAGAGAGTTGTCTTTCTCCTAAATCAGTTGTTAACCACAGGTAGAGAGCCTAGTCTGCCCTGTTATTTAACCCATAGTTAAGGGTGAAGAGATGGAATTGTGCCATTCCCTGGGATATTTGTATGTATGTGAATGTAACAAACTTAACTGAAATTTGAACTCAGTTCTCCAATTTTTTATTCAGAGCCACTATCCACTGCACCACCCACACATCCTATGTTCATGATTTTCTTTGGGAACAAAGTGGAATTGGTTGATGCTGAATCCTCTTCTAATCATTACTCAAAAGCTAGCTACTGAGCCACAGCCTATTTGCCCTCAACATGTAATGACCCTTTTTTATCTTTGAGCTTGAGATTACCGATTTAGACAGTACCTCAGAAACAACATCCCCATGTTTAAAAATGTCAGTGCCCATCATTCTGGAGGAACTTTGCAATATTTTTGCAAGTTCTGTGTATTTTTTATTCTGCTGAGAAGTAAATTGTTATTCAAGACAATTTGCTGAATTTGTTGAAGGCAGTGAAAGCAATGATTATTCAGGAGTAGTTGATGAGAACTTACTGCTGAAAAAAAGAAATCTACCTCGTCAGTAATGCATCGAAAGTTGCATGGTCTCCTAAGTGTGTATCATGCATGGCACATAACTGACTGAAAGATCGCTACAGTATAAACCAGAGGTTGGAGAGGTGGAATTTGATGAAGGCAGTGAAAGCAATGATTATTCAGGTGTAGTTGATGAGATATTTTGCTGATATGATTTCACATATTAAAATTGAGAGTATAGAGTAGCTCAGAAGAAAATGTAATATTTTTTTGAAAATTTGTCTAAAATCCCAGCAAGGACAAAAAGAATGAAAATATCTCAGTACCAAATGTGGGGCTAAATTTCTTGACAATCTGACGTGAAATCAAATATCATTGATGACATGAAAGCAATTTTCCTATGAAACTTTTCAAGGGGTAAAATTGCATAAAGTGAGTAACTAATTTATATAGGAAATGTTTTGAGTGATCCCAGATACAAAAAAATAACTTTGTCTGAAGACATTTGTTCAGTTATGGTTTGACTAGATTCTTTGCCAATATGGTATCATATAATGGCACACCTGATGGGTTAAAAATTCAATAAAATTCAAAACAAAATGTTTTGGATAGTGAAAAGGAATTGAAAAGTGTGAAAAAAGGAATTTATAACACTGTCTCTTTTGATTTATTTTGTAGTCATGACTTCCAGCATTCAGATCTGGATACTGCAAACTTTAATGATCTAATTTCCTTTTGCAGTCTCTACTTGAAATATCCACATCTAGAATGCTATGAACTTTGGTTCAATTCTGCTAGTGGTATCTATTTCAAATGCTCATATATGGAAGGAATTATCGTGATGTTGTTTTGCTTGTTTTATTTCAGAAACAAAAGAAGCTGCGCATGAAATACAGCAAAAAATCGAACAACCTTCAAAAGGTAGAAATTCTTGGCATGACATTTATCTATCTTACCAAACTTGTAATTTCTACAAAATATAATGCAAGCACCAATAAGAGTTAGATTACCTTAGTTTATATTTCTCTTGTAGTTCTTCTTAATATCTTTTATTACCTTACCCTATTTCTTGCTAATGATTCCATTCCTTTTCTGCATTATATTGAATCCTGTAGTTTGAGAATTTCTTTCTAAAAAATAGTACATTATTTACATTATATTTACATTATAATAGTACATTATTTACATTATTTGGACTATTGTCCTCATCTTTGTCGTCATGTTCATTATAATATTTCGGCTGTTGTACACTCTGGCCTTCTTCAGGTGGTTGGAATGTCCAACTGAACCCTTTATTGCGCTCACTGGGGTAGACTGTTCTAGTTCCACGTTCCATGTTTAACAGATGTCATTTATCAGTTATCTCCTGCTAATTTCCCTCTGAAAGTTCTCCACTGCCTTAACCGGGTATTGAACTCACACTCTTTGGGTCCTGTCACTGGATCTAACTAACGCCTTTAATCTGTTTATAATACCCAGAAATTCATACACAGATGTCCTCAAGGTCATATGCCGCAGTGAATAAAGGCGTTGGTTAGATCCAATGACAGGACCCAAAGAGTTGTGAGTTCAATACCTGGTTAAGGCAGTGGAGAACTTTCAGAGGGAAATTAACAGGAGATAACTGATAACTGACATCCATTAAACATGGCACATGGAACTAGAACAGTCTACCCCAGTGAGGGAAATAAAGGGTTCAGTTCGACATTCCAACCACCCGAAGAAGGCCTGAGCGTACAACGGACGAAACGTTGTAATAAATATGGCAACAAAGATGAGGGCAATAGTCTGAATAATGCAAATAATGTACATAATACCTCATCTCAGAAATATAGACAGATACTAAAGAATAGTCTTTTAGTTTTCCTTTACAGAGGATCTAACCATTCCTTTTTATCACTTTTAATCATGTAGAGTAGTGAATATAATGAGATTTTTCGTTTGCCTTTTCTGATATTGTTTTTAGAAGTCATTCTAATAATGACTCAATAGAGATGAAACTAGAATTGGCCTTAAATTTAAGGCGATCTTGAATCTTTAGTTTAGTTTTTGTATGCAATGGTTCTTTCTCTGCTCAACTTGACAAACATTTTCACACTTCTTCTTTGCCAATATTGCAGATACAAAGGATGATGAGATTGAAAATTTAGCAAACGCAGATCCAGATAAAGCAGAAGGTATAAAGCAGAAGCATGCCTTGTAGATTTCCTGTAGATTTAGCAAAAGAAATATGATTAGAGAGACACTGAAATGTAGTAAATATTACCTTGTTCCTTATTTTAATATTTACAAATCTTAACTCACTACAGTAGTAATAGTTTTTGAAACGACTAGCTTGTTAAACATTGCTCTGTGCATTAATGGTATTTATATGAATAAAAGTTTCTCATATCCCCTGAAAAGTGGAGGGACCTAAGAAATTCTGGAGTTGATACTCTGAAGATAACATCAGTCAGCTAAGTGACAGATACTTTGTGAGAACTGTGGACCTTGTAACTTTTGATTTGATAAATTTTTGTGCTTCCATATTTTTGTAAATCCTTTGAAATAATTTTTTGGTTTCTTAATGAAATATTTTTCTCTATTATGATTGTATTATAGATGCATGGTCAAGTTTTTAGAATGTTAGCATTTTGTCCAAGAGACCAGAATTTGAATTTCATTAAGATCGGTTTACCATTGGAGACAATCCCAGTGTACAACACTATTAGGAAATGCCTGAGAACTGTACCACAGGTTGA
The DNA here is from genome assembly GCA_963932145.1 of Acanthosepion lycidas. Classification (NCBI taxonomy): domain Eukaryota; kingdom Metazoa; phylum Mollusca; class Cephalopoda; order Sepiida; family Sepiidae; genus Acanthosepion; species Acanthosepion lycidas. The sequence goes on along the minus strand of OZ010604.1, from coordinate 83,611,408 downwards.
TCCAAGCCTTGTTTCTAAAATTGGGAAATGTGCATTCCTTAAAAGGGAAAATCGTCTATCAGGAAGTAATAAGAAATGTTGGATTAAAAATAAATCCATTAATTCTTTAGAATCTTTGTTAAAAAAAGATAACTTATACTAAGACATCCAGAAGTGGCATGGCACGTGGAACTGGAACAATCTACTATGGTGGATGAAATAAAGGGTTTAGTTCAAAATTCCAATCAGCTGACGAAAGCCAGAGTGTATAATGGTCAAAACATTGTAAATATGGAAATAAAGTTGATGACAGCTGTCCGAACAATGTAAATAATTATCTTATTTAAATTATTACTTGCTATTTTTAGGTTTTATTTAAATTCATTCTTCACCATCATAATTATTAACAGTGTAAGTGTGTTCAACAATTCCATTTAGTCAACTGTTTTATTCAAGTTTTCGTCTTACGCCAGGACCATGTTTCTGGTAAATGCTAATGAAACTATGGTTAGAATATGTTTTTAAAAGCTACTTTAGAACTCAATCTTTAGTGCTCTGGAAATGTGGCCTTAAAGTTTTTCCATTTTACTGTTACCAATACCAGACCCAAGGGCCACTCATGGTAGAGTGTTACTGAGTAAGAATGTTGTAAAGGAGGGGAAAGGAGAGTTCAAGGAGTCTATATTATGAGGATGTGTAGCATAGATATTGGTTGAGGCTGGACTTGAAGTGACCAATATTGTAGTTGTCAGGGAAGCATCCTCTCGGGAGTTTGTTCCACAAAGTAACAGTACTTGGGTGGAAGCCGTCTAAGCTGAACTTGCTTTTTATCAAGAGTTTGTTCTTATTTTTTGTCTTTTATGGCTTATCAACATTTTGCTAGTTATTTAAAGACAGGAATTATTTTGAGATTGTATGAATTTTGGAGAGATAAAAATGAATTATTGATACAAGTCCTACTAATTAACCCATAACTGGGGGTGAAGTGGTAGATGCATACTTTTCCCAAGGGTATTTGCATGCAAACGACTATAATGTCCAACTGGAATTTGAACTCAGCTCTCCAATATCCAATCATGAGCCATCATCCATTAAACCATCTGAACATCCAAGTTTATGGCACCTGGTATTCTCATCTTGGTACTAAGCTCAATATTGCTTAACTTTGGTAATCCTATGAGAACCGGTGTTTTAAAGTGATATGTCTGTATGCTTTTTATCAAAGGAACACAAAGGGAATGGTTTGCCACCATGAACATAGCATAGCAGATCTTAGGTGTGAAGGTTTGAATTGACTGAACTAAGAAATGTAACTCATTTGAACATCTGCCAATAAGTTAGCTCTATCTTCTGCATTCATTGGTGTTTCTAACAATTTAGCTTGTATATTTTTTCTATATTATAGTTGATTTTTACACTGCATTATTAATATTACTTCTCTTTCCACTGCATTATTTTTTAAATGCAGTAACCTTATTGATAATTTCAAAATTTTTTTCTGTTGCCATAGCAGGATATGACAACACAACTAAGAAATTCAAATACTATTGTTCAGGAACCAGAGTCACCTTCAGTGGCAGGATAAACTTTTTGTACAGAGTGAAAAGGTTAATGTAAACTTGGACTAGTTTTCTGACTTTTTCAGTAAAGTTTTTTATTCCATTTCTTTTTCAGATGTAAATAATTCCAACATTAAAAATGAAGAACAAATTTCAGATAAAGCAGAAGGTACTAATATACTTTCAGTAGATAGTTTACTGTCCAATACCAAGTAAAAGTAGTAATTTCCTTGATTAGTACACTTGCCTTGTTTACAGTAGATTAGTAAATAAGAGAATTTCCTTTTTTGATTTAGATTCTCTTACCCTCATTTGAACCTAATGGTTTGTTTCACATGAGTTTCTTACCCTGATTGCTTTTTTTTTTTTTTACTATTTCTTGCTAGGAAATAATTGTAAGTTCTTCTTACACACCATTAATACTGTTCTTTACATTCTGATGTGAGTGAGTGATGTAATGGTTAACAGCTCAAAATGAGAAAACAAAGAGCTGAGTTCCAATTCCAGTCAGGTTCGTTACATTCATTTACACACTAATATCCTTGGGAAAGGTATAAATCCATTTCTTCTTCCTCCCTGCTATGGCTTCAATAACAGGACTGACTGGGTCCTATAGCCTTGGTTGGCAACCAGTCTACTGCAAAATTTCTATAGTTTACTAGGGCAATGCATATGAATTTCAGTTGTTGCCCATAACCTTTGACTTTCCGATGGGAAACCTGTGACCTTCCAGATGTGAAATGATAATGGTAATGGTGAAATTAGCCGCTTTGATAAAGGATCGTCCTCTTCAAGGACTACAGAGTTTATTCATTTGAATCTTTTTATTAATCATTGATCTGAAAAAATGATTATACACAGATAAGAGTTTAGTCATTTCTGAATGAGCTGGATGCCCACACATACATCCACATGAGAACCTTATCAGATGTAAGATTTGACAAGGGTATTTTAGAGCCTTGTCAGATATAAGATTTGACAAGGGTATTTCAGAGCCTTACTTGAGTTCTTAATATTTAAAAAAAAAAAAGACATTTAAAACAGGAGCCAGGAGGGACAGACAAAATTTGGCAGAAAATAAGAACAATACCGTTCTTTTTCAATGCTACTAGGAATAACCAAAGATGTGGGACTTACTCTTGCAAGGAATGTTGCTGATTGGAGGTCTTCCTGTGCAAATTATATTCTTTGAGTAAAACCCAAATCCCAGTTTAATCCCTCAATGTTTGAATTTATTTTGAAAATAAATTTCAACTCCGATCTGTGTCTTTCTTCTTGGCTGTTGAATAAAAATGCTAATAGCACACACCTGATATCATCAATGCTATCAAATGGTTTGTTGAAGTGTACAACAACGAGGAAATTGTTATTTTTTTTTTTATGGTTATTGAACCAAAGTCGTAATTCTGTTCCCATTTCTCCAACATAATTTCCTTTTTAGCATGTGTGGCAGAAAAGCAAATATTTAAGTTTTGAACTGTCACAATTCACAGCCGGCAGTCTGAATACTATGTAATTGCCAGAGGGTGTGAATTATATATTATTATTATATATATTATAAAAAGCACACATGGACCACCTTTCATTCTAATCATTTATATATATATATATATATATATATATATATATATATATATATATATACAGTGTAACCCGGATACAAGAGACCCGGATATAAGAGAGATTTTCTCTGGTCCCAAATTAGAGCCATACTTACCTAAACAAAATAGACCAAACCCGGATAGAAGAGAAACCCGGATATAAGAGACTTCTTCTCCTGTCCCGACAACTCTCTTATATCCGGGTTATACTGTGTATATATATATATATATATATATATATATAAAGAATGTTAAAGTTTTTTGAAATGTAAAAATAAAGCTTCTCTTTAATGCTTGCTGCTTGAAAGCAGAGCTGTAATAAAATTGCATTAAGATGTACAAAATAAAAGAAGCAATATTTACTCACTTGATACTACTCAAGTTTCATCTAATGGACTCTTCAGGTAGGATTTTTTTTTTTTTTTAATTTTTACCTTTTAATGTGATTTTATATATGAGTTCTCTGTCAGATTGCTGGTTGGTTTGTATATGCATATACAACTTATATTCAAACTTAGAGTCTCTTGATTTTTTTTATTTTACCATGTAGTTTAGTCTGGTGTGCCAGACCTGAGTAAGTGATAAAATCTTGACTTTTTTTGTTCTTTTCTTGAAGATCTATTTTAAAAAGATTACATTAATGGATCCACTCAGTATTTTCACCAAACTTTCATCATAAAGTTTTATATCTGTTCTCATTAAAACAGAACAAACCTTGATTAATATTGTACAACTTGTGTTCTTCAGTGTCTGAAAGTTGACAGCTTACATTTATTTATAGAAATTGTGTAAAATAAGTATTTGCATATCAACTGTTGAGTAAATCACTTCAACAATATTTAATTTAGATTATTTTAATATTTTGAAGATGTGGGAATTGTAACTATGTTACAAAATATCATACGAGATTTTATGATTTTTCTTTACACAGTAAAACAAAAAGTGAATCTTTCCTCTTTTTATTTTTTGTTATTTTTAAGCAATTTTTTTTTAATTCTGAATCTAAATAGAATACTGAATCTAAAATAAAATTTTGAATCTAAAATAAAATTTTGAATCTAAAATAAAATTTTGAATCTAAAATAAAAATTTTGAATCTAAAATAAAATTCTAAATCTAAAATAAAATTTTGAATCTAAAATAAAATTCTAAATCTAAAATAAAATTCTAAATCTAAAATAAAATTTTAAATCTAAAATAAAAATTTTGAATCTGAAATTAAATTCTGAATGTCTCACTTTTTATCACAAAATAATTTTTCCTTTTCATTTTCAAATTCTCAACTGCAATGATTTTTTTTTCTTTTTATTCTGGGAAATATTTTGAAATGTTTGTTTTTTTTCTGAAAGAACTTTCATAAATTCACAGATAAAAAAATGGATGAACCAGAACAAATCAAAGAAGATTTGAAAGAAAAATCAAAAGGTATAAAAACATCAAAATAATTGCATGTTCTACTTTCAGATTCAGTTTGTAGAATTAATCATTAGATGTTAATGATGGTAATAATTAAAATTTAGTATTGTAAGTAGATTTTAGTATTGTTAGTAATTGAATAATTGTGCTGATAATGATTAGCTACTAGTGATGATGATGATGATGATGATGATGATGATGATAAGAGATACATGTTAATAGTAATTATAATAGTAATAGTAAAAAATAAAAATGAGTAGAAAAAACAATGTATTGTTCCTTAGTTTTCATTGAAATTTTTTCTTTATTCTTTATTATTGTCTGTTCTTTGGATGAATGATCATTTAGTTGAATGTAATAAACAGACTGAGATAGATATTAGGTTGGTGCAAAAATAATGTCGGTTTTTGACGTTGAAAAATACGTCAAAAACCGACATTATTTTTGCCCCAACCTAATACATAGATAGATAGATAGATAGATAGATAGATATGAACAGACTGAGATATATATATATATATATATATATATATATATATATATATATATATATATATATTTATATATATATAAACAGACTGAGATAGATAGATATGAACACAATGAGATAGATGTATAGATAGAAACAGAGATAGTAGATAGATAGAGAGAGATATGAACACACTGAGATAGATAGATAGATAGATAGATATGTACAGACTGAGATATATAGTATATATATATATATATATATATATATATATATGTGTGTGTGTGTGTGTGTGTGTGTGTGTATAAAAAAGTGTGGATGGTCCTGCAAAAGGCCTTCACCACTATAATCAAATCTCATGTGCCGGTGTCGGGCTGTCGGTTTGCTGGAAACTGATCTGCTTGACCCTCATACGTCGAATCTCGACGGGAGAGTCGATCAGTCGATCATATATATATATATATATATATATATAAACAGATTGAGATAGATAGACAGCTAAATATGAACAGACTGAGATAGATAGATAGATAGATAGATAGAGAGAGAGAGAGAGAGATAAACATAGATAGATAGATAGATAGATAGATAGATTTGATAGATAGATAGATAGATAGATAGATAGATAGATAGACAGCTAAATATGAACAGACTGAGATAGATAGAGAGAGAGAGAGAGAGAGATAAACATAGATAGATAGATAGATATGAACAGACTAAAATAGATATGAACAGACTGAGAGATAGATTTATCGATATGAAACAATTTAGAGAGAGAGATCAATAGATATGAAGCAATTTAAAATGAGAGAGGGAGAGAGAGAAATTGATAACTATGAAGCAATTTAGAGAGTGAGAGAGAGACATATGAAGTAATTTAGAGAGAGAGAGATATTAATAGATGGATAGATAGATATATAGATAGATATAGGCTGGCTGAGATAGATTGAGATGCATAGATATATATGAACAAACAGAGATAGATACATAGATATATGCAAACTGTGCTAGATGCATAGATACAAGTGAACTAAGATAGATTCATAGTAGATAAATCTATCCATGATTTTAATCCTGATTCATCCTATAGAATTCATCGTATTCAAAAATTGGTAAAATGCAATAAAAATGAAACGTATCAATCTTAGTGATTGAATTTAACAAAACTTTATAGAAATAGATCACAAAATAGCAAATAGATAGATAGAAAGACAGATGGATATGAGTAGACTGAAATAGTTATAAAATATCTACATATTCTTTGGTTTGTACATTCGGTATATTGTATGGAAATGTTTGTAACCATTACTGATTCTTTTGTCTGCATGTCTTTTGTACCGATAGAACTAAAAATATCTTTCTTACTTATTATCCAAAAGAAACGTCTTGAGCATGTTACCAAAATGTTTTAAGCCAACATAATAAATACTGGGTATTACTTTCTCAGAAAGTATCTTGTAATGGTGGGAATTTTCAAAACATAAAAATACAAAACACAAAGGTTTCATATGCTGTGATCATTTTTTTTTCTCATTGAATTCTGTAGATATTAATTGAAAAAAAAAACAGTATTTTGTTTTATTTTTTTTAATCAACCATTGTTAATCATTATTATTAATATTTAACAAGTAATTACTTTCATTTTCATTTTTTATCAGATAAAACATTATCAACCATTATTATTAATTTTTGACTAAAATTTACTTTCATCTTCACTTTTTATTAGATAAAGCATTATCAACTATTATTATTAATTTTTGACTCGTAAATTACTTTGATTTTTTATTAGATGAAACATTGTCAGTCATCATTAATTTTTGATGGTATTTATTTTCATCTTTCTTTTTTAGTTTTTTATCAACTTTTCTCTTAGTCTTAATCTATATCAGTAGATAGATCAGGATTGGAAATAAAGGATAACATTATAATGAGAACTTATCCTTTATTTATTTATTTATAACCCAAATGATTTATTGTCAAGATTAAAAAATTGGTCATTTTTAAAATTTTATAATTTATTTATTATTTGAATTTTAAAAATTCTCTTTCATTTCTGTTGTGTTTAGTAAGAATTGAGAAAATGAAGACTTCATAAACTTTTGTTTAGTTCTGAAACTTTTTTGATTTCCTCAGCCATTTTGTTCAGCCATTTTTATTTTGGATGTGTGGCTGGTGTAATGTATAGTGGCTTAAGATGAGAAATTGGAGGCCAAGTTTGAATTCCAGTCAAGTTTTTTGCATTAACATATGCACAAATACTCTTTGAAAAAGTATGACTCCATCTCTTCCCCTACCTTCCAGTTATGAGTAAAAACAGAACAAACTGGGCCTTATTGGCTTGGTTGGCAACCAGTCTAGGATAAAGAAAACACTGAATTCAAACCAACTTGGAGAAAGTTGGGCTCTCTAATACTATCTTACCCTAGACACACCCTTCTGCTTTGGCTGCAGTACATCTGGTGTCCACACAACTCTAATGGGTTGTAGAATTTGTGACCATGAATTTTTATTTTATCTAGTGTTTTTCTCCAACTTGATTGCTTTTTTCTTTCCATTTGTAGCCCCAGATTAATTCTGTAGTCTTTTTTCAAGCAATTTTAGCTGAGTATCTCTTTCAATATGAGCCTTTTACATTCGTACTCGACTCCCATCGATTTCCACATATGAGGGTCAACCAACTCCGGTCCAAGAAACCAACAGCCAGGCTATCCGCACAAGTCACTTAATTCTAGTGGTGAAGGCTTGTGCAGATCTAACCTCACTCTCTGGAAGAGCTGAATGAAGAGAACTGGTACACAAGGTGCCCAAACAACCCTCCACAGTTTTTGAATTCAGAGTTGTCCTCCTAGACCTTTCACCACCCAAGGCTATAGAATCCAGTCTGTACTGCTATGTACCTATAGCTGGTGGGGAGAAAAAGAGGATTTATACCTTTCCCAAGGGTATTAGCACATAAGTGAACACAATGGATTTGAGTGGAATTCGAATACATCTCTCAGTTCCTCAATCCGAGCCACTATCCATAACTCCACCATGCCTTTACATTCATGTTGGTACAATATTGTTAGTTATTTTCTGTTGACGTTACAGAGAAGGACGATGAGAATGAAATAACAAAGAAAGAAGAGGAAACGGTTGTAAAACCTGAAGGTAGAACAAAAATAACCTTCATCCCTTTGCATGTATCAATATAGACAGTTTAGATGGCATTTAGAGTTGATATAAGATGTACACACACACACACATACATACACAGAAGCAGACACATGTGAACATACACATGGATATACATGCACACTCATGTGCACACATACAGTAAATGATGAAATTATTCATACACCCATCAATTTTGAATAATTTTATCCATTTCTCAAAATCTAATGCCCATATGATGTCAGGTTTTTTTTTATGTTAATAAGCACAAAAAACGAAAATAAAACTCAATTTTTAGAACAATACATTAAATACAACAAATTTGACAGGCAAATTTATGCAAAATAAGAAAAAAACAAAATTATTCACATATTTATGAAAAATAGCAAAAATTAAACAATTTTCATAATATTAATAGCCAACAGCATGGCTTCTCATCTTTATAACTTGCTGCAATCGTTTTGTAAAGTTTTTGATAGGATTTGAACAAGTCTTTTCTGCAATTTTCTTCTATTCGTCAATGGTTATATGTTCTAATTCCTGAAGGTTTTTTAGTAACCGATGATTTATTTGAACATTCAATTCTTGCCATAGATTTTCAATAGGATTCAAGTCAGTACTCATTGAATATCATGGCAGAACTGTAATCTTCTTTTTCGGAAACCATGCAGTCACTGATTTAGTTATATGTTTGGGATCTTTATCTTACTGTAAAGTAAATTGCCAACCTAGATGAAGATTTTGCATTTTTTTAATAGTTGTAGATTTTCAACCAGAATTTTGATATAGTCTGCAGATTTCATTATTCCTCTTAATGCAATTAATTTTCCAGTCCGATCCTTGAACTAAAACAACCCCAAAACATCATTGAGCTGCCATCCATGTTTTAATGTTGCCACTGTGTTCTTTGGGGAGAAAGCTACACCATTCTTGCGCCAAATCTTCTGTAAATCTTTATGTTCAAAAAGCTCAATTTTTGTTTCATCACTCCATAATACTTGTTCCCAAAAGCAATTTTCTTTGTCCAAGAATTTTTTGGCAAAATTAAACTGAGCAACAATGTGACATGGTTTGTGAAGAAGAATTCATTTTGGTCTGTTTCCATACAACCCATTTCTATTTAAACAATGTTGTATTGTATAAGTACTTACACTGATATCCATCGAATCCAAACTTTTGATGATGTCATTCAAAACAATTCTTGGCTTTATATTAACCTCATGACACAGTTTTTGTGCAATTCTCAGTGACAATTTGGGTTTTCTTCCATGCCCAGGAAAATTCTCTGTTGTGCCAAACTGTTTAAACTTCTTTATAACAGACTGTATCATAGATCTAGGGATAGCTAACCAATTTGAAATAGTGCTGTAACTATTTCCTGATTTGGGCAAGTTAATAATTCTCTGTCTCAAGTCAACGCTAAGTTCTTATATCTTCCCCATTATGTTGTTAACATAAGAATAACAATGGTGATACTGTATACAGCATGTGATGTTCTTTGCTGGAATTATCAGAAATATTCTACTGAATAAATTGTCTAGAAGGCTTCACCAATAAAATAAGTTTATAAATTACTTATACTTACATGAATTAATCAATTTAAAATGATGTTCACTACTGTACGAATAATTGTCTTTTCCTATTTTGCATAATTTGCCTGTCAAATTTGTTGTATTTAGCCAATTGTTCTGAAAATTGGGTTTTATATTCCTTTTTTTTTTTGTGCTTATTGTCATATAAAAAACCTGGCATCATATAGGCATTAGATTCTGAGAAATGGATAAAAATAGTCAAAATTTATCGGTGCATGAATAATTTTGTCGTTGATTGTATATATCAGTGCATACATATATAACACATATATGCACATGTATGCATATGTTCATACACTGACATGCCAAAGTTATGGGAAGGCAGTATGTGAAGATAATGGTAGATTGCACCACCATACCTTGTTGTCATAGAAATACTCAGACCAGTATCAGTTATATTCTGATATATGGTGAATCAGTGTGAAAACTGACTAGATTGTTCCTGACAACTTTATATGACTGATTTTGAATGGCACATGAGACAGGGACAGATGGGACATTTTATTTCTGAACTTGTGCAGACATTTGATGTCCCCTGATCTACATTGTCACTTGTGATTAAGTGATTGCTATGAAAAATATTGGAATAAAGTATATAAGATAGATACATGAAAATCAGATTAGATGTTGAAATTATGTTATTTTCTTGTTGAAAATAATGTTTAATGTGATAAAAAAATCTGTTGGGTTAATAATTATAATAAGATTCTGACCATGAGACCCAGGTTCAAATCCCACCACGGTCAATTTGAAGAAGACTTCCTGATATTATCAAACTGGAGAGGTCGATCCCAGTGTGTGGCACTGTTGGAAAGTGCTTGAAAACCAAACCACGGATTGCCCCAAGCTTCGTGAGTGAAATTGGGTAAATGGAACTCTTAGGGGCCTTCAATAGGCCATCAATAGGTGTGCTAGCATGAAGTCACAAGTCATCGTGGCTGAAGGCTTGAGCATGTTAGCCTTGTTTAAATTGTTGATCATGCTAGATAACACTCTCTTTTCCTGAAACTGTAACTAAGGTCTGCTCAGCATAGTTGCAGTATAAACCACAGGTGGGCTCTGTGGGTGTTGAATAAGCACAAATGTGCCTGACCAAGCATCTGCAATAGGGATTGTCTAACTTCCCTAGTAGAGGGGTACCCTTAAATACGAGTAGCCAGCTATACATAGACGTGTGTGTGTGTGTTTGAATAAATACAAAAAGAAAACTTATCTTAGCCAATTGCCTTTTTGGCCTCTGATCGACTTCATCATTTTAAAGTTCCTTCAAAGGACAAAATGAGTTGGCTAAGATAAGTTTTTGTTATGGTGTCTTCCCTCTAATGAGACTCTTGTGGACTCTTCCACTTACTATAAAGTAGTAGGAAAGTAAGCCTCGTGGGGAACAGTGCTAGACTGTTCAACTGTCAAACTCTCTGCCTTATGCAGAGAGGAACCTGGACGAGGCTTTGCCGAAGGGCAAAGTTTCGTCCAGGGAGGTAGACTGGCCCTGAACCTGTTTATACGGGTTCTAAGGGAATATTTTTGGCTTAGCCTACAGGCTTGGAGAACTCACGGTAAACTCTGCCTTGTGCCACCTACATCCCTCGTGGGGGGGGGTTAAATATTAACAGTAATAGACTGAATGCTGGTCAACCAATACACACTCCCAAATACTTCTTTTGTATTTACTATTCAATACACTATTTAACTGCAACTTCTTGTTTTGTTATTCCTAAACCAATTACATGATCACAATAGTTTTCCTTTTGTCTTCATTTATTTCATCCTTTTAAAGATTTTAGTTATGTCTGAAATTTTACACAGACACACACACATACACACACACATATATATTGTTTATTTAGGCAGCAATCCTTCTTTCATGCAAGCTTCATTAAATATGACAGACAAGATGCACTGATTAAGTTTTTTTATATAATTTCTTGTATGATCTTATAATTTTTTTTCTTTTCCATAGATAAATAATACACAAACTGTCCAAATGTTTTATTTTTCCAAGCACTTTCAGCTATACATTTAGCCATTTTCAAGGATGGAATATATTTGCTGTTAACTAGAAAAGGATTGTTGTATTTATATATTTAGTATTATAGAATGTTTTATTATCAAAACACAATCAACATATTGTATCCATGTTCATAGTTGATATTATTTAGTGTTGTTTTTTGTTTTTATTAATGAGGCTTCCATTATTCTGACTGTGTTTTCAAAATGAAAACATTATATAAATGCGTACATACAACAATCTATCTCTTGTTAACAGTTAATATATTTCAACCTTGAAAATGGTTAAATGTATAGCCGAAAGCACTTGGAAAAATGTAACATTTGGACAGTTTTTGTATAATTTATCTACTGAATAGAAAAAATTATAAAATCATATAAGAAATATTATAAAAACTTAATCAAAGTACCTTGTCTGTCATATTTAATTAAGCTTCCATATATATATATATATATATATATATATATATATATATATATATATATATAAATGAGCACAAATTATTAAGTGATTTATTGAATAACTATTCATTTTATTTCCTTTCTTTTGAGCATGTCTTTCTTTTTAGATCCTAGAAAACTAGCAATGTCTGTCTGGAAACAAATGTGCTTGCCCATAAAACTGTCTACAAAAAATCTATTAAAAGCTTTTGTACTTTGCTATATTCTTTATTCCCATTAAACTTTCAGAGAAAAATGAAGGCACAACAGAAAAATTGAGCGAAGAAGGAAAAGACAAAGAGAAACCTGAAGGTAGAAAGCACAATTGAAATTCTACAAGGCATGTCCCAAATAGAACAGGTCCCAAATAGAACATGTCCCAAATAGAGCATGCCCCAAATAAAACATAGAATCTTTACATTTTCTTTAGAAATTTTTAAAATGTTGTCATGCAATAGAATAAGATTCCTTTATTTTGTCTTGACTGGAAACCCTGAATGAAAACCTTATTTTGATTTAAATTTGATGAGAAACCAACACAATAGTAAGAGCATGTCCCAAATAAAACATAGAATCTTTACACTTTCTTTAGAAGATTTTTAAAATGTTGCCATATGATAGAATATGATTCCTTTATTTTTGTCTTGTCTGAAAACCCTGAATGAAAACTCTCATACAGGAATAAAGTGTCACTGCCGACACTTGGGTTTGAACACAGATCGCCAGAGAGCAAGTACAGTCAACCTAATCTTGAAATAATTAGATCATGTGACGGATAAAGGAAAATATATATATATGGGAATTAGCGGTGTCTGACTGAAGGTGTTACTATTATTGTATCTGTGATTTACAAAGTCTCTCCTACAAATGGGCATTACAAAATAAATTTATTTTGATTTAAATTTGATGAGAAATCAACACAATGGTAAATGTATAAGACAATTTGGAAAAACTCTTAGATGGGCGAGTTTCACACAAAACCACAATTTGCTACAAAACAAAATCAATAACTTAAAAACTGAAGTCATCTTATTAAATAGCCTAGTCTTTCATATGGGTGACATGCAATATCTAAACTGTCAGCTGTATAGAACCATTTTCTCAGATCAATGATTAAAAATGACTTCAGGTCTTAGTGAGGGCCATTCTTATTTGAACATCATAGTCTGGGAATATGGAATCACAAACATAGAACTTTACCAAGTAACAGAAATCACCTCACTTGAAGACTTTCAAAAGCATGAATTAAAATCATTAACTCATGTAACTCAAAGAGAAAATAATGATATAATCTTGATGTTGATGTTCCACATGACTTCAAACAAAAAGTTAGGAAGGAAACCCCCATCAATACTGGAAAGAGTAATAACAGTGGACATGAGAAACCCATTTTGATGTTTTTCTGATCAAATGGATTTCTTCAGTCTATCAACAGTTTTTACTAAACTAGTATTAAAATGATTTGGAAAACAATGTATATGGGTCATTCTAGACAGATTCAACAAGAGTCCATCCTGAAGTTCCTCAGATTTCATACAAACTTTCACCATTTGTTAACATTCATGAGAGGAGTTGACCCTGAAAGTGTCATCATGTTATCTCATTTCAAATAGATTTTAAGCCACTTTGAAAATTCTGAAGATATTGAATATTTTGAAAACATTGAACTTCCTTGTTTTTGGAAACCTCTCACTGAAAACAACTTTCATTGGTTGCTTTTGAAACACTTTCTCCTTCATCATAACTATTATAAGCCTCTCAAATTCAATCAACTGATCACATTCTTCTGTGACTTATTGCAAAAATTTCCATCTGAAAATATTAAAAATGCACAAAAACCTTTTACAGTTAAAATCCGTCATTTTGGCTTGTGGCCACTACATGAACCACCTCGTCTTCTTTCATCATGCACTGTGAATCAATATATTTTAAAAACGATACAGTTAAAGTAAAAAAAAATCTATCATTCATATGACTAATGTGAATCGTGATCTGTTTCACCAATATCAATTTGGTTGTCATAAAATTTATTTTTGCTGATGATCAGTGAAACATGTTAAAATAAGGATTTTCTAAATTGTCTTTTTTAATTACCAAATCAGTATTCTATCAAATTTATTTCATATTGTAACTTCAGTGTTTGCTGAACTGGGAGATTATTTCTTTTCATTCTAAATTTTTGTCAATGCCATCACATAGTAGTTGATGGGAAATTACTCTTCGTGTTTTCATAAATTATTTTATACAATTGAACAATAAAATGCTGTTTAATGGAATTTTCACATTTCTTGTCCTGTTAATTATAAAAGAAACTTTTTATGAAACTAAATATTTCTGCCTGAATTTTTGCAATGTTCCCAGGGTGGACGTAGCCTGCTCGGATGAATTAGAACACATACCACTCACTTGTTAATGGAATAACCACTGGCTACCAAATCTGTAGTTAATATCTGTTAGCTCATCTTGTATGGAACCTGCGACCTGGGGGTAAAAAAAGCTACAATATCTTTATGGTGTAAATGATGAGTGAGATATGATAATGATTGAACTTGAATGGCACAATGCAGCAAAAAATATTTTATTGAAAGGTTTTTGATAAGGAAATGTTTTTCTTCCTTCTTTGAGTGTTGTTGAATATTCAATGACCTGCTTAAAATACACTTTGTCACACGTCACAAATACCACAGAGGTTGGGGACACATATTGGAAATGATTATTCCAACAGATTCCTCAGGTGAAATTTCATTACTTGTTTTATTTTTTACTTTAAATTCCATGTTTATTTTTTTTTAAATCTTCTAATAAATATGTTGTTTTTTTTTTTTTGTAGCTGGCAAGGGGTTTGTCGAATGACTTTTTAACTATTTCTTTTGCCCTTAAGATTTTCAGCAGATTTTAGAATTTTTTATTGAATTATTTTATTTTTATTTTATTTCATTTTTTGTACTTTATTTTTATTTATTTAAAATAAAATAAAAATGAAGTACAAATTGTACTTTTTAATATTTTTATTTTAAGACTAAAATAAATTAAAATAAAAGATTAAAACTAAAATAAAACATCTTATTTTTATTTCATTTTATTTGAGCATTTTTCATATTTCTGCAAAAATCTTCAAACCAAATGAAAAATGTAAATTATTTTACTGATAATTATTTTGTCTGATATTTTCATTTTGACTTTTTATCTTTTTTTTCAAACTTACTCAACCAACATTTTTTTGTTTCATGTTTTTTCTTTCTTTTCTTCTCTTTCTTTCTTTTTCTTTCTTTCTTTTCTTCTCTTTCTTTCTTTTTCTTTCTTTCTTTTTTTCTTTCTTTCTTTTACTTTTTTCTTTTTCTTTTTCTTTCTTTTCTTTACAAAAAAAGAAAATTGAAATTCTTTATAGCATTCCATTATTTATCAAATTTCTTTTTTCTTTCCTGTTTTTACCTTCTCTTTTTTCTTTCTTTCTTTCTTTCTTTCTTTCTTTCTTTCTTTCTTTATTTATTTATTTCTTTCTTTATTTCTTTCTTTCCTTCCTTACAAAACAAAAGAAAAATAAAATTCTTTATAACATTCCATTATTTATCAAATTTCTTTTTTCTTTCCTGTTTTTACCTTCTCTTTTTTCTTTCTTTCTTTCTTTCTTTCTTTCTTTCTTTCCTTCCTTACAAAACAAAAGAAAATTAAAATTCTTTATAACATTCCATTATTTATCAAATTTCTTTTTTCTTTCCTGTTTTTACCTTCTCTTTTTTCTTTCTTTCTTTCTTTCTTTCTTTCCTTCCTTACAAAACAAAAGAAAATTAAAATTCTTTATAGAGTTCCATAATTTATCAATTTTTTCTTATTTTTCTAAAAACCTTCATTTCTCTTTTTCCTCTTTTCTTTCATCTTTACTTCTTTTTCTACATCTCAGATTTTACACATTTTTGCCTATAAGCATATACTACAGTACTTATGTACAATGTCTGGCTACTCTCGTCTTCCAAACAGAGCCATCAGTTAGGGCTTCTAGTCAATCCCTGTTACAGGCACCTGCTCAAGCACATTTGTGTTTGTTCAATACTCACAGAGCCCGCTTGTGGTTTATGCAGCAACTGTGTTGTGCAGACCTTAGTTATGGTTTTGGGGAGAGAGTGCATAATCATGCTAACCCTAACCACTGACAGATATTCTGTTTGCCCAGTTTCACTCATAAGACACTTTCCAAAGGTGTCACATACTGGGATCACTCTCCCTAAACAATAACTTCAACAAATCACCTTCCTGACCAATCAACCCTGGTGAGATTCGAACTGGAGTCTCATGGCAGGAAAACCAATGTTCTAACAACTCAGCCATACACCCATGAACCCATATATATATATATATATATATATATATATATATATTTGCATGCAAATGCACATATGATGTGCTACCCAAAAGAACAGTAAATTTTCATAATGTCAAATGATTACTTACCCTTGTATCTATTGTCTCCATCAGTTTCTTCGGGTTTGCATACAGAAATCTCAGAAGTCCATAATATGTTGAATTTCCATACATAATCTTCTATGTGCGATTTACCTTCAGGAGATGAGTGATCATGGCCCTCTACAACTTCCTATCCTTTGCAGCTCTTAAGAAGTTTTATCTTTTCACAATCACTTCCAGTTCATCTTCTACCATCTATTTACACAGGCTCATTAAATAGGTTATGCACTGCTTTTCTTTGTCCCCTTGCCTTCAGCATATCCTGTGAGTGTCAAATTCTCCAAGCTTTCTTTCTATATGTAATATATATTTTATATTCTGTAGGTAGTATATTCTGTATACTATATGTACTAATTTAGTAAGAAATAATGTGGGATATATATATATAATATACATATATATTAATATTATATAATTATTTATTTAAAAATAAGATTCCAATGTTGGAATCATATTTTTAAATAAATAATTATATTTATGCTCTACTTTTGTATCGAGCATTATTTTTAAAAAATAATAACAAAAATACTAAAGAACTTTGGATTATTTACCTAACGAGCTCTTTCCTATTTTCTATATATTTTTCACAAACACACACACATATATATATATATATATATATATATATATATATATATATATATATATATATTGTCATCCACAGACAGACTGTTTTGCTGTCATTACAGTGTTGCTAGATGTCCGGTTGCCTCTAGCTAGGATCAAAACCCGACTGAATTGGCGTCAGTCAGGGATTCTACCACTAAGCCATTGGCACACAACAGGGATGAATGTGAATTTAAGTGTATTTATTTTTAGATAAACACACAGTGACCGAGAGAACTCAATTTGATTTACTAAAGAGTCTTGCATTATTAGCCATAATAGTCACTGTTTACAAACCCACACTTCCTCCCCAGAGAGCTCAACTGAAGTGTGTATTTATGGATGTATGTATGTATCTAATGACTGCAGGCCTGTTGGAATGGTCTTGGTGAACAGTACTTTCAGCTATGGCACCATATTCAGAAATTTTACATATATTTTTTGCTATTTGTTTTTCTTTCTGGAAATAAGAGAATCAAGTGATGAAAATGCATTTTATTCCTCTCCATTTCCACTTTTAACAAAAAATATTTAAATTTTACAATCCATATCTGAATTGTAAGAAAAGCACTTCAAAAATTTAAATGCAATGTAAATCAGTATATTCTCTCTTCCTTAAAACAAGTTTCCAATTTTCTTTCTCTGTCTTCTTGAATCCTATTCTTTTATTGTCCTGTCTTTCTCATTCTCTTTCCCTCCAAGTAACCCCTTTCATTTTAGTGGCATTATCACAATCTTCTATCTTTCTGAACTCTGTCATTTTTTTATCCTTTCTCCTCACTAAATTCTTCTGATTCTCATTCACTCCTAGTAGCCTCTTGTGTCTTAGAAGCATTCTTGCCTTGCTTAGGATGAAATGATTAAAAAAGAGATGTTGAAATTTTGCCTTTCAGAAATTGTGTATATATGTCAAAATTTCAATCACATGTTCAAATACTACCTATTAAAAAATGCTGTGAACTTTTGTTCCAGTCCATTAGATGTTTAGCACTTAAATGTGGTTGAATAAAGTTTGTTTATTCCTTTATCCTCTCTTTCTAATCAGCATCTAATATAACCATAATGACCTATGACCAGAAAAGTGAAATAAAAATGCCTCTTGCATAAGTATCTATTTTAGCATACCATTTCATTAAGACATAATCACTGTAACTAGGCATATACTCTAACCTTACTTAATTTTAAAATGAGCCAAGGTAAGTATATATATATATATATATATATATATATATATATATATATATATATATATATATATTCAATATAGATTCCTCTGTATTATCAACCTTGTTTGAGAAGTCTTTTTATGAAACTAGATTACCAATTCCCCTGCATAAATTCCTGGGGGCATTCTTGATATGCATTAAAGAATTTTTCAGAAGCATTAAGGGAAAAATGATATGCACAGAGTTATTTTTAATTAACACTGAGGAAGCAGACATAGACATTATGGCTCTGTTGAGAGGCCAATGTTTATTTTGAATTTTTTGGTGTATCGTGTCAGTAACACACATTTTGATTGAATGACCAATCAGAATGATTGTTACAAATGTGTGTTCAAGGAGAATCATTTCTTCATCAAAAGAAAACAAATTTATAATTTCCCAAACAAATTTATATAAAGAGGTGTTTATATAGAGTCAAACAATTCTTATGTATACAATCTTAAAAAAAGTAATATTTCAATTTAAAAAAGATAACAACCTTAATTTCATAATTGTGTTACTTTTGTAAGCTCTCATCAATTGTAAATGCAATTTTTTTTAGCATACTGATAAAATATCTATGAACATACAATCAGTTTTTAAACCTAATCTTTTTATTTTTGGCCTGATCTTCCAGCAAAAAATGATGATTCCACTGAAAATGTTAAAGATGAGAAAGCTGTAATGGAACAAACTGAAGGTCAAATAATAAATTAGCCACTGTCCAAAAAGCATGACCTTTGTTTATAAAATATAGATTAATAGACCACATCTAGAATCTGTAGCTTTGTATGTGTCCAGTTGTAAGTATACTTTTCCTGATAGATGTGGTTGTTTGTAAGTGTGCTGAATGGCATATGCGTTTGGTTGTAAATGTGTTTCTTAGTACATATATTTAGTTGTAAGTGGACTACTTGGTATATGTGTTCTGCTGTAAGGGAACTGCTTGGTATATGTGTTCTGTTGTAAGTGGACTACTTGGTATATGTGTTCTGTTGTAAGTAGACCGTTTGGTATATGTGTTCAGTTGTAGGTGGACTACTTGGTATATGTGTTCTGCTGTAAGGGAACTGCTTGGTATATGTGTTCTGTTGTAAGTGGACTACTTGGTATATGTGTTCTGTTGTAAGTAGACCGTTTGGTATATGTGTTCAGTTGTAAGTAAACTGCTTGGTATATGTGTTCCGCTGTAAGGGAACTGCTTGGTATATGTGTTCTATTGTAAGCATGCTACTGGGTACACATGTTCTATAGCAACTTTGACTTCATCAGGAAACTTAGTGTTTACAACCTTAGCTTAGAAACATAATCATTTTATTTGCATTATTTCCATTGTTTGGACAGCTGTCCTCATCTTTGTTGCTATATTCACAATGTTTCAGCCATGGTACACTTTGGACTTCTTCAGGTGATTGGAATTTCTAACTGAACCCTTTATTTCATCAACCAGTGTAGATTCTTCTAGTTCCATGTGCCATGCCTCTTCCGAAATTTCAATTACCTGAAGAAGGTTGGTGTGTACAATGGCTGAAACATTGGGAATATAGCAACAAAGATGGGAAAAATGGTCCAAACAACGTAAATAATGTGAATAATTACAATACCTCATCTCAGAAATATAGACTGATATAATCATTTTAGTCCAATGAATATATATATATATATATATATATATATATATATACATACATACACAGGAGGCTGCAAAAGAAGGTATGCAGTTGATATGTTATTATGCTTGTATGATCATTACATTTTCTATGCATTTTGTTTTTATTACTGTATACCTACTTTTGCACATCATAATATATATATATATATATATATTATTGAAAGTATTGTGTCTGATGCTATAAAAAGAAAACTACAATACATATCAATTCAGCATTTAATCTCCTTCAAAGTTGTCCTCTTCTGATGCCACACACTTTATCCAGCATCATTTCCATTAATGGAAGCATTCTTGGAATTCTTTTTTAGAGATAGATAGCAGCTGCCTTGTTGCATTCTTTTGAATTTCCTTGACATTTTGAAATCTTTTTCCTTTCAAATGGAAAAAGTAAAAAGTCGCTAGGGGTGAGATCTGGGAAATATGGTTTTTGTCAGAGCAGGAGAATGTTCTCATTGACCCAAAACTGCTGCGCAAGCTGTACTGAATGGGCAAATTGCATTGTCATAATGGAGTTGACACTCACCTGATGAACAGCTTCCCTCAAATATCACACTACATCATGGTTTTTTGTTTACTGCCTGACCATGTGGAAGAGCATACTCATGATGAACAATGTCCTTGTAGATGAAGAAAACTGTCAAAAGTGTCTTTACATTGCTATGATTCATTTGTGCTTTCTTTGGTCTTGAAGAGTTTGGGGTCTTTTGCTGTGAAGACTGAGCCTTGACTATGACTCACGATTCAAAACCTGTTACAACGGTTTTCAAAAAGTTTTCATATTCATTGACACGATCAAGAAAATCCTGCACAGCTGAAACATGATTTTCTTTTTAGTCAACTGAAAGCACTTTTTACATAAACTAGATAGGCACATGTCTCATACCCAAATCTTTAGTGAGAATGGACTGAACTGAACCATAACTAATGTTCATATACCCTGACAAGTTCCAAATATCTGCACACACATAAGCAAAGTTTACATCATTCCTGTTAGTTGTGGGTCTCCCAGAATGTGCATCACTGTAGACATTTTGTCAGCCATCTTGAAAACATTTAAACCATTTGTACATTCATGTCTAGCTCATATACTCCTCTTCATACACCTTCTGTAACTTTGTGTAGTCCTCTATGCAGATATCACCAAGCATTTGGCAAACTTTGATGCAAATTCCCTGCTCAATTTTCTCTGCCACAGTCACAAATGAAACCTCTGTGATGTGGTGAGATGACCACACATTACACACATCCCTTCCAAACACTGCTATTAATAACTGAAGTGAGTGAGAATGTTATAATTTAGTGTGCATGTGTGACAGGGTTCAAAGTGACTCTATGTCAAGTGGCTTCACTCTGACTACTTTAGCTTTGTTACTATAGCAACAATCCCAATTTACCAGACTTGGTATGTATTTGTTTTCCAAATATTTCTGTCTGAAATTCATGAGTTCAAGTAAAAATTCAATTACGTTTTTTTAGTTAACTTTTTTTACTGACTTTTAATATAATCATTTAATATTTTGGGTTAATTTTTTAAATTTTTATCTACATTAGTCTTAATCTGAGTCTTTGTGATGCCATTGTAATTTAACTAAAATTAATCACATCAAGTGTAAAAATAAAAAGACAAAGATAGTACACAAAATTTTTTAATCTGTTAACTCAACTTTTACTAATTTTTATGCCTTTTTATATAATTTCTTTGTATTTTTACCTCTTTTTTTTAACCTAAAACCTTGAAAATATTTTTCATGTTTCAAACTTTTATAGGTGTTCTTTAAACAAAATTTTACTATTTTCATGTTAATCTTACAGAGAAAAAAGATGACACTCTGGAAAAATCTAAGGAAGGAGGAGAATCTTGTGAGAAAACTGAAGGTACTCGAGTGTAAATCCCCCCAAAAAGCATGTCTGTAGAAGAGTCAAAATAGCTTCTCACTAAGATGATTACAATTTCAACCTATAGAGAATGCAGAAACCTATTTTTAGATTTGTATTGTTTGATAACATGATAGAATTTAGTTCTAGTTAAACTAGTATAACAAAACAATTAAACTAATATTTGTCCTTGTTAGTTTTATCTGGACATTTTGTCTAATGATTTCTTTGGTTTCCATCTGGTGTATAGTTTAATCTGGAGAAGTTCTTTTTATTAATACTTAAGTATTTTAATGCTGGAAATCTTACTCACAAAAAACCCCAACTGGGGTGTTGGTGTAGAGGTGTGTTTTGGGGACCTCCTTTATGGCTTCTGCCATTTTTTTTTTCAGCACTGTTTTATGGCCATCTGCCATTTTTGAAATTATTTTTAAACTGACATTACATTGTCAGTCATCAACTAATAATATACATTGTGTATCTGCATAGCCAGTGCAGTGTGTACTACACAGAAGCCCTTGACGAGATTGGATAGTTTTAGAAACGTTTTTTTTTTGCATTTTGTACTTTTTACTTTGCCTGCTAGGGGGAAGAAGTGCTAATTTCAGATGTGCTTGTTTTTTAAATTATAATTTTCTTTCTAAACAGTTTTTTTTACATCAATTAAGAGAATAATTTTATTCCGAGATCATTCACCAAGGAAGATTTCTAACCAGAAGTCCATGGCTAGTAATTAAAATAAAATTTCTAGTCCCTATTTTTTATTTTTTCTAGAAAGATAAAACCAAGAAAATGATTGTTTAAAACATAAGAATATTTAAAGATTTCAACACATGAAATATTTTCCACAAAACTGAAATACTATTTTTAAAACTTTTGTGACATATAGTGGCCATTAATGATTAAGTATAACTCAAGACTTCAATGTTGAATAAATTATGTTGTTTAATTACAACCACAAATAAATAATTAATAAGAACAAAAAAGTAAAAGCCAACCAAAGATAATTAACCATTTCTGTGAATACCTTGTTAGTAGTGCGGCTCAGCTTAACATCTGGTAAATCCTAAATCAAAACCCAAATTAATGACACACAATTCACACTAATTCGACTGGATAGTTCCACTGAATAGTCACTCAATAATCACTACAGTCAGTAGCCTGACACTGCTATTTATACACCTGACGGAAAAATATTCATAAGTCCAGAGTGTCATGCTCGAACCTCGGTGTCAGTAGTTACTCATTTACTTCCTATATACCAAAAACAAATTTTTAAGTCAATACCATTTGTGCTGTGTTGGAATCTTTGTAAACTTTTTTTTTTTAGTGGAGATGCATTGGCATTTAAGTTTTATGGAAATGTAAAAATTTGCAGCTTAAACATTTTTTTGAGTAAAATTTAGTCAGTAAAATATTGATGGTTATTATTTTCACAGATTTTTTAAAAATAAAAAATTTATTCATTATAAAAATAAAAAATTTATTCATTATAAAAATAAAAAATTTATTCATTATAAAAATAAAAAATTAATGAATATGTGAAATTTTTATTTTTGGATAAATTCCCTGATTTTTGGTAGTTTAAAAAACCGCAGCCCTTCCACACCAATTTTCCTTCAAAGGTTTGTGGCCTCCAGGTTTAGAAATTTTGAAATCAACATGTAGTAGAGAGGGGGGCCTATATCAATGTTTCAGTTAGGGGTGGGGCACAAGACCCTACCATTGGCCCTGCTGGGAATATACTTGCTCCATTATGGGTAATATCAGATTTTGTCATTTTTGGTCATTCATATTTCATCAGTCATTGGAATTTTTATCTACACATTCATCACAAATGTGTAAATTACCAATTTACCTTTGAACTGAGGAAACAGAAAACAAAGCTCACTACAAACAAATGTATTTTTAATGATGTTTTAAGTAAGAAATAAGCAAATGTTTTTAAAGATTGGATTAAATAATCATTAAATTAATTTTTAACAAGTGCTATATTTCTATAAATGCTACTTTATTTTGAAAGATTTTTGTTTGTTTAATGGCATATCAAGTCCTTATGGGTCATTCAATGCCAAAATTTAATTTTCTTGGGAGCATTAGTCATTTTTTTTACAGAAATGTATTCCTGGAATTTGTTTTTTCTTCAAAAATGTATTCATGGTAATCATTATAAAATGGTAAAATGAATAGAAACTGAATTTTTTATATCAAGATTTGTAGCTTAGAGCAGGGACAGATGCTGACAATGAGTTATATATCATTTTGTGATTTTGGCTGGGTGTAAAAAGCTGTCTCTTGTCATTGATTCACAACTGTGGAGTGGATGACAAGGGTCAGATTCTTGCTTCAACTTTTCAAGCTGAAAGTGGACTGTCCTTATGTAAGTGGGTGGGGAGCAATGCCACTAAGCAAATAGAAGTCATGTACTTTGGTTGGCTTGAAATGCACAGTGATTGATCTCCAAGCAGTGTTTACAGCAGGGTCAACTTTCTTGGCGTGAGATAAACTGCTACGCACTGGTGAGGCATATTCTTATATATTATTTTTAAATATTTATAAAATATCTGTGTTACTTGATAAAAAATGTTTAATGTTTTCTGTGTCTAATCAGTTGAAATGAGCAACATATAAATGATACCATTCTTCTTATAGAGTCATTACATCACAGCCATCCAGTGTTGCACACAGAACTTTGCATGGGTTGTTATGGTTTGAAGGTCATTAAGTGTGCACGGATCTTCAAGATTGGGGTAAACTAAAAGATGCTCCATAGTTTCATGATTGCCAGCATTGGCAGTTGGGATTAACGTCAGTGCCATATCCCCATTCCTGAAGGTTGACTCTATGGTGGCCAACAGCTGTTTGATTTAGTCAAGACCAGAAGGGCCAGGCATCACCAGAGCTAGTGGGGAAGGATTCTATAGGGCTGAGAGAGAGACTGCGTTCCACAATTGTTACGGTGGCTGCACCACAGTGACAGATGCTGACTATGAGTTATATCGTTTTGTGGGTTTGGCTGGGTGTAAAAAGCTGTCTCTTGACTTGAGCCACTTTGTCATTGATTCACAACCGTGGAGTGGATGACAAAGGTTAGGTTCTTGCTTCAACTTTTCAAGTTGGGAGTGAACTGTCCTTATGTAAGTGGGGGGAGCAATGCCACTAAGCAAGTAGAGGTTAGGTACTTTAGTTGGCATGAGATGCACAGTGATTGATCTGCAAGCAGTATTTACAGCAGGGTCAATTTTCTTGGCATGAGATGATCTGTGACACACTGGTGAGGCATATTCTTATATACTATTTCTTTTGGGTATATGTTATGTGTGCAAAATATGAACAGAAACTGATTTTTTTATATCAAGATTTATGGCTTAGAGATTCTTTCAGACAGTCAAATTTTTTTGACCAAGATAAAAAAAAACTAGCAATACTAGCAATAACATTTTTTCTGTTCCAAGAGAAACACATATTGGTTTCACATATTTATCTCACACAGAATTTCTGCTTTTGTAAAGAGATTACAGAGGTTAGATTAATTGTGATTAACTTAACATTTTTTCTGTTTCAAGAGAAACACATATTGGTTTCTTCATCTTTTAATCAGCCTCAATATGTACATCTCATTGAATTCTATACTATACAAGCTTCTATTGTATTTTATCAAGCATGTAAATAGCTTTCTTCTGTCAGGAATATTTCGGCAAGGTATCTATTTGAATCTCATTCCAAAGAAAGAGAAGGACTCCTTTTACTTCCACATATGTTCTGTTATGCTTGATTTCATAACATCTCCCTCAGGCATTGGCTGTCTTGCAAACTTCAAGCATAAATTTAAAGAATCAATTTGTTTCTTCCTAATATGATAGCAATACAAATTTTTTTGTAATCATATTTATCTCACACAGAATTTCCATTTTTGTAAAGAGATTTCAGAGGCTAGATTAACTGTGTTAAAAAAATCCTGATGGTATTCGGTGATGTATATGTATCAGTATTGTACAAAGATGCCCCAAGTTATGTGCGGACATTTCTGTCAAAGACAGTCAGTCACATCTGTGCTTCTCCATTAGCAGCAGAATAATTTGGCATATCCAGTCTCTCTGCAATTTGTCCAGATCAAGGTTTTTGTCAACTGTCTCACGTCAATAAAATCAACAGGAAAACCAGTAGCCTGCTTTTGGCAAGACTTGCTTTGTTATTGGTGTAATGAATATGCATACACCTGGGTTCCCCCTCACAGTAATATGATTGGCTGGTATCAGCCATAAATACAGACTGATGTGGAGGTACAGGATGACGCCTATTGGCTACGCTTATAGTCTTCGTCTATTGCCTACCACTACGACGAGGACCAGTCCATTACGGTTACCTGCTAGATTGTCCTACTTGGTTACATTAGTCAAAAACCACTTTGCTACTTCAAACAAATATATCCCTTTCCAGGATATATCAGTTATCATCAGGGATTTGTGTCTTGTAAACATGTTCCCTTGATGTATTTTATTCTGGAAGTTACATACCACTTGCTATGCAGTGGTTTTTGAAGTAATGGCCTCATTTGTCACTATTCAGCTTTTTATTTCATCCAGTCTCTTTCCCTTCTTTGCCAGTTCCCCATTAATTGTTAAGAGAACAATCTGTTTCCTGTTAAGTGTTTTACCCCAGTCTCAACACACCCTTGACTTCAAAATGTTCAAAATGATTTTGATTATTCAACCACCTTTCTAACGTTGATTCACATTTAGTCTTATAGATGGTATCTTTGTATTTTGCATGTCACAATCTTATCTTAAACATTTGTCCCTTGGTAGAATACCGTGTATATAGGCTCTCTTATTCAGCCTGTTAGACGTTTTGTTGGTCTGATGACATTCCTGTCTCACACATTAGTTGGCTTTGTATTTCATCTTTTTTTTCATGGTATTTCAGTTGATGCATTCTTCAGCCTTCTTATACTCTCTGCTGGCCTCTGCCAACAGATGCTTTAAGGTTACAGTGATTCTTACATAGTACAAGAATGTTGGCTAATAATAAAATATAAAATATATGAAACTTTTCATGGTGAAATTCTGTCAGACCTGACAGGAAGCAACTAGGGATATAAACTGTGTGGATAACAGTCTATATAGTTGTAATGAATAATATGCAGCACTTATCTGCAGGTGATATGTTAAAAGATCCTTAGTGGATGCCTGAAACCATAGATAAACCCTATATATACTGTACTTTTATGATTTTCATGTATGATGAAGTTTAATGAATAAGGTAAAGTAATAATAGTAATAAGAAAATAAAGCAATACACTGGTAATAAAAGTTATGTGTTGGATAAAACTTTTCTCTTACTATAGATTTTAGTAACATAAGTGATATTTTTTCTTTCTTTATAAAGTTTGTCAGAAATTCAGTTGTCCAGGTTTTTTATATTAAAAATCTGAATGTCCAAATTCCAAATAATAATAAAATAAAAATAAAGAAAACCTGGTCTCATGCCTTTTAAATAAATCATTTGTATTTACAAACATCAAGTCAAGTCAAAATCCGGAGCTTTGATTATAATGCTGCAGGTTTCCCAGTGTAGGCAGTCATCGACAATCTCTTCTGTTCAAGCATCCCTGTCAAGTGGACTAAAGTGGGCAAGGCCACACTCCTGCACATCTCTCCTTATGCTGTCCTTCCATGTCTACCTCAACCTCTGTGACCAGGAATCCTGTACATGAATTAAAAAAAGATTCAAAAAGGAGTGAAAATACTCCTTAGTTGAATTAAAATCTTTGGTTAGTTGTTCCACAAAAAAATCTCTGGTTGGATAGTTGGTTCACAGTAAATATTATGGAGAATTGATGTGGGCCCCATATAAGATTCCCACATGGTGGATGCAGACATTGTAATAAATAAAGAAAATAATGCAACAGATTTATAGAATAGAAGGCGACTGATTTATAGAATAGAAGGCGACTGATTTATACAAGTTGTATTAACAATATTACAAATAAGTTCTTGCAAACTTAATGATGTCTGCAACCAATCTTATCTGCTGAAGAAGAGTTGATGTTTTCGTCATATACAGACTCTGTGGTGATAACAGTTAAGAGCAGGCTGGTTCGGCAAGTATTCATTTTATAAGTCTTGCAAAGAGTGAGTGTTCTTCAAAAAGAAGTAGAAAAGTGTGCCAATCAGCAACTGTAAACTGATTGGCTAACCATAAACTGCCAAGGGCAGATAATCATATCTTTTGTTTCTTATAATATCTATGGTTGAAAAAAGACTTCTAAGTACTTAGTCCACAGTTAAATAGTTCACATGATAATATTAAATTCTAATTAATTTGATTTATTTAAATTTTATTGTGGAATCTTTTTGGTATGTCTGTTATTGGGCAGAAAATAAAGTTTGACCATGTTTTCATATGGCATGTAAGTGTAATCAGAATAGGTTTTGTTTCCTATAAAGTCAAGGACTTTGATCTTTTTGCTTAAAGCACTTTATGGCTTCTCTTTGGCAAAATTATTCTTGCAGTTTTGAACCATTATTAGGTGTTAATTTGCTGCTACATAAACAAAAGCCTCTATTTTTGACTTCCTGGCACATTTTTTACAGGGTCAAATGAATAGTGATCATTTGATTAAAGTAATGATGGAACACCATGTTGTAATTTGATTGGTTCTTGGTTATAATCAATAAGAACTAGAAGAGACCACTCCACTAGTTTATTTGGTATTAAACCAAATTTCATCACCATCAGTTAATCAATTTTTTATAATGTTTGATGTGTAGGAGTTCCAAGGCCACAATCATGGGTGGCAGTATTTTATCATCTAGCCATGATCATGGTCCTCTGTAGCATAACAGTTAAGTAAAATTTATAAATTGTTTATTTATAACTGAACCTATGGAAAATAATGTAGATAAACTCGGCCAACTGTAAAGGAAAATCAAGCTGACCACAGATGATTCAATTTAAATATATTGCAAAGTCATTATCAGTTGTTATTTCATTTGCATGTTTTGAAATTGAAATGTTTAAGTCTTTAATGAAAATTTAATTCTTTGTGAACCAATCTTATATTTAATTTTTTTATAAAATCATTCAGTGACTTTTCTTTGTTATTTATTTCAGATTTGGGCATCAATAATTCATTTTTTTCTTACAGTCTACACAAAAGAATCATTATTTTGAAACTCTTGTAATCTTTGTTGTGTTGCATTAGAGTAGAACTTTGTCACATGAAGCATGCTTAATGTTACTTTTGTTCACGTTCTTTGCAGAGTTCAAATATTGAGTATTTATGTCATTCGGCAAAATGTATTTGATTAACATAGAAATAGAGATCAACCCTTCATGGTAACTATCAGTTTCATGTATAAATGTGATCTTCAAACCTCTTAGTGAAGATCATATTTGCTACTATGTTTACACTGTCTATAAGTCCACTATCTCTGTTATTGAGTAATCTTCACCATTTTATAGATATAGACAGTGTAGGTGGAAGAATCAAAACTGCATGATGAATGTCAATTCCATGTCTAAGGTGATCATGACCTGAAAATTGCATTGAAGCTTGACAGCCACCATGTAGTGTTGATTCCTACATCCATACTGCTGATATCTACAAACACACTCTTCTATATTGAGTATATTTCCCCTACAAATATGGAATATTTTTTTAAAATGTATTTATAATATGATATAAATTCTTCCTATGTCCAAAATAGTCTGGTGTCTTAAGAAAATTCTAAGCATGAATAAAGAAAATTGTAGATTTATGATAAATATTGTAATTATTCATGTAGGAAATATTGTAATTATTCATGTAGGAAATATTGCAATTGTTAATGTAGGAAATATTGTAATTATTCATGTACAAAATATTGCAATTATTCATGTAGGAAATGATGATGAAGAAACTTTAACATGGAACAATGATTAACAAATAAATTTTGAAGACCATGACATGGAATCTGTTTGATCCTCACCGTTTGCTGGCACTTGTTAACATTCATAAATATTTCAAAGAATTATGAGAAAGATCTAACTTTCTTTTGTTCATTGCAATGGTTACAATCATAATTCTTTCCATGAGAACAGGGAGGCCAGATATTTTAAAAAAATATAAAATGGTCAATGCTGATGAAATTATTTTCTTCTTTTTTTTTTCAATGTTTTTCTTTTATTCTACAACTTTGCCATTAATAAATACAGAAAGGTCTTTTGAAATATACTCAACCTATGTTTGCTTTTAATTCATCTTTGCCATATTTGTCAACTTCTTTTTTATGCATATCTTGCAGATAAGAAAGATGGCGCAGTGGAAAAAGCCAAAGAAGATGACGACAAACCTAAAGGTATGAAAAAATTTTCTGAGTTGAGCACATTAATTTATCAATCAATATTTAATTAGTAATTAATAATCTGGTAATTAATAATAATACAAATAATGATAATGAGTGTAAGATTAATTAGATGCTTATTAAAGCATTGTTAGCATGATGGGGTTATTTATGGATTAGTATGGCAACTTTGGATTATTGGATCTGGGCATTTGATCTAGTATCAAAATGCCATATCCTAGCAAAATCATGTCTACCACACTGACAACACCCAGTTCTTGATAATGACTGAGATGGTCAAATGTACTTGAATAAAACAGAACAAAACATAAATTTTGAATTTATCCACACTATTGTCAGTTGAATCAAACAAAACTTGTTTTTATGTATATATTTATATATATATATATATAGATAGATAGATATAGATATAGATTTTAATTTATTGCTTAAATTTTTAATGGGTAGACATTTTTAAGTAGATGCTCTATTTTTATTTATTTTTTCAAGCAGTATATTTATTCATTTCCATCTATCAGCCTGAGTATTTGAGAAATCTCGTTAGAAAAAAAATGGACTCTCTAAGAAGATTTTTCAAAAATTCAGACCGGTAGATGGAAATAAATAAATATTCTGGCAGATGACTAAAAGAGAATTTCAATAGAAAATTTATTAACAAAAAGCCAAGAAAACCTATAAATGAATGGGAAAATAAACAAATTAAGACAAAAAAGATCAGAAGGTAGATACCTGCCTAAAGAAGAACCAACACGTCTATTCCTAGTTTATTAAAATAAAGTAAAAATGTTTCACACCACCACACCTCAAAAGTGACAAAGTTATGATGACTCCTTCAGTTTTGAACTGCTGTGATAATCAGGCAACAACTAAAATACATATATATATATATATATATATATATATATATATATATATATATATATATATATATATATATATATATGTATATGTATATATATATAAAGGCAGAGAGAGAGAGAGAGAGATCAAGTATGGATAGGAATCCAACAAAGTGATAGGATAAAAACAAGTGTGAAACAGAACATAATCTAACATGTTTCACGTTAGTAAAGCCTTTCAGATATATATATATATATATATATATATATATATATATATATATATATATATATATATATTTTCATATTTATAAAATGGGCATGTATATATAATATAATATTTTCCAATTTCTTTTGAATTTGTAGGTCTGATGAATTGGACTGTTCAATTATAACCATGCAATATTAGTGTTTGAGCCTTTTATATTATATTCTTGGTCTGTCCTGGACATTGAGCTCTATCTGGATTCTATCCTCTTGGAAATATATATATATATATATATATATATATATATATATATATATATATATATATATATATATATATATATATATATATTGACCACTAATATATATATATATATATATATATATATATATATATATATATATACATAGTTGGATTGATGTGAGTTTGTGACCCTGGGTTTCACGCTTTTGCAATCGTCAGACAAATGCATAAAACCCATTGTCACAAACTCACATCAATCATGCTAAATGTTAGCTCTATCATTGATATATAAATAATCTATATAATAAATTGCATATATATATATATAAAGTTATATATATATATATATATATATATATATATATATATATATATATATTTATATATCTACACAATTCATATATATATATATATATATATATATATATATATATATATTCATGAATTATTCATACATAAAACAAATACAAAGATTAATTATTAAATGGTGAGAAATCCATCTTCGCGAACAATTCAATAATATACAAAAACCCTGAATCTGTTTATGAATGAAAAGATCCTGTTTTATAAATTTTTACCAAAACAATAACACACATTTCTCATAGCATTTTTCGGATTACAACCTTGTTTTCATTTGTCCACTTATTACTGAGAGTAAAAACAAGAACACAATCTATTTCATACCTGAGGATGTCTGTAGGAACAGACGAAAGCTTGTAAAATAAAAAGATCTAATGCAACGGAAATTTATAAAACAGGATCTTTTCATTCATAAACAGATTCGGGGTTTTTGTATACTATTGAATTGTTCGCGAAGATGGATTTCTCGCCATTTAAATCATTAACCTTTGTATTTGTTTTATGTATGAATAATTCATGAATTTGTAAATTAATTGCACCTTTATTTAAATATGTATATATATATATATATATATATATATATATATATATATATATATATAACAAATTCTGTAAAAATACACGTAAACCGAGAGATAGCTTATTCCTAAAATTTTGCTTGAAGATGAAACGGGACTAAACACCTCAATCCAACTTAATTTTATTAATTATTTGGATGATTTCGGCTCTCGTTTTTGAAACATGAGAACTCTTATGTAGCGAAGGAATCATATTTTTAAACAAAAAATATTATTATAATATAAGCTCTACTTCTGTATGGAGCACTGTCTTCTTAAAAATAAAAACAAAAATACTAAGGAACCCCGGATTATGCACCCAACGTGTTCTTTTCTATTTTCTGCATACCTGCACAAGGATATATATATATATATATATATATATATATATATATATATATATATATATATATAATTATACAAAAACAAAACTGTTACTAAACCAATGGACAACTTGACAAAACTTAAAACTCTTATCCAGGTAAATTTTTGAACAAAAATGGCAACACTGAAAAAAGAAAAAAGTCTCGTGACAAACACACCTGCCAAGTCAATAAAGTAAAGGGCTCAAAGAAAAACAGTTTAGACAGAGCAAAAAATGCTTAAGAAATGTTAAACCCTATGAAAGGATGGCTGTAGTTGTTACCTGAATTTCATACTCATGTGACCTTCACATGACTTGAAGGCAAATATTAGGTTGGTGCAAAAATAATGACGTAACAATGTCATTTTTTGACGTAAAAAAATACGTAAAAAATTACGTCAAAAAACGACATTGTTACGTCATTATTTTTTGCACCAACCTAATATATCTATACTAGTGCAACTTAAATAATTAAAATATCATGGAAAGTTCACTGTTTTTTTTTTTTGTAACTTAATTCAGCAAAGAAAACTTTCCAATATTCTCGATTTGTTAAGCAAAATATTACAAATTCTGAAAATATATTCAGTGTTTATTTCTTTTTTGTTAATTGAACAGAATGCCATATTAACCCTTTTCAGAAACAACTGAGACGACAACAGTCACATCAAAAGATGGCAAAACTACCACTGTGACCACTGTACAGACCATTACAGGTACTTTGAGTATCTGCATGCCCAAACCAACAAAACCCACTGACATAAAATGTCTGCCTGTTTTTCTCACCAAATCTCACTACCTTAAAATATCTGCATGTCTTTCCCTAACTGCTTTGCTAGATTGAGAGAGATTATCTGCCACTGATTAAAAAAAAAAAAAACTATTGTTATATGATAGAAAAGATAAGCTGAAATTTTATCATTTTTATTGTTTTCTTTTTTAATTTTGATTTTTTATTTATCTCCCTTCTTCTTCTTTCCTTTCTTTCTTTCTTTCTTTCTTTTTCTTCTTTCTCTTTCATTTTATTGAACCTCCCTTGTATACATCTTATATTCATGTATTTTACCATTCCTGGCTTTTCCTTCCTTTCATTGTAAAATATTCTAATTCTTCAAATGTATTACTTGTTCTTTCCTTAATCCTTTCTTTCATTATTTCCTTCATCCTTTTCTTCATTCTTTCCTTTCATATGCTCGTTTATTCTACTTCCTTTCCTTTTTTATATTTCCTTTCTTTCTTTTTTTTCATTTTTTTTTGCTTCCTTCTTCCATTCATCCTTCAATTTTTCCTTCAATCATCTCTCCTACTCTTAAATACTTCTTCTCATTCTTTCTTTCTTGCTTCCCTCTTCTATAGCTTTCTTTTATTCTTCTACTTGTCTTTCATTCATATCCCCAACTTTTTTATACATTCATTGTTCTTCCCATTTTCTCATCCTTCCTCCCTTCCTTTCAATATTTTCCTTCATTCGTTTCAGTCACATATCATTCCTTCCCTTTATCTCATCCTTCATTCCTTCCTTCCTTCCTTCCTTCCTTTCAATTTTTTCCTTCATTCATCTCAGATGTCATTTCTTCCCTTTATCTCATCTTTTCTTCCTTCCTTCCTTCCTTCCTTCCTTTCCTTCCCTTCAATTTTTTCCTTCATTCGTCTCAGTCACATATCATTCCTTCCCTTTATCTCATCTTTCCTTCCTTTCTTCCCTCCTTCCTTCCTTCCCTTCAATTTTTTTCCTTCATTCATCTCACTCACATATCATTCCTTCCCTTTATCTCATCTTTCCTTCCTTCCATCCTTCCTTCCTTCCTTTCAATTTTTTCCTTCATTCATCTCATTTTTCCTTCCTTCCTTCCTTTCTTCTTTCCTTTCCTTCCTTTCAATTTTTTCCTTCATTCATCTCATTTTTCCTTCCTTCCTTCCGGCCTTCCTTTCTTTCCTTCCCTTCAATTTTTTCCTTCATTCGTCTTACTCACATATCATTCCTTCCCTTTATCTCATCTTTCCTTCCTTTCATCCTTCCTTCCTTCCTTCCTTCCTTCCCTTCAATTTTTTCCTTCATTTATCTCACTCACATATCATTCCTTCCCTTTATTTCATCTTTCCTTCCTTCTTTCCTTCCTTCCTTCCTTCCTTTCAATTTTTTCCTTCATTCATCTCATTTTTCCTTCCTTCCTTCCTTTCTTCCTTCCTTTCCTTCCTTTCAATTTTTTTCTTCGTTCATCTCATTTTTCCTTCCTTCCTTCCTTCCTTCCTTCCTTCCTTCCTTTCTTTCTTTCCCTTCAATTTTTTCCTTCATTCGTCTTACTCACATATCATTCCTTCCCTTTATCTCATCTTTCCTTCCTTCCTTCCTTTCCTTCCTTCCTTTCCTTCCCTTCAATTTTTTCTTTCATTCATCTCACTCACATATCATTCCTTCCCTTTATC
Source organism: Acanthosepion lycidas (assembly GCA_963932145.1). NCBI lineage: Eukaryota > Metazoa > Mollusca > Cephalopoda > Sepiida > Sepiidae > Acanthosepion > Acanthosepion lycidas. Next base: position 83,576,026 of record OZ010604.1, on the reverse strand, counting down.
TCATCTTTCCTTCCTTCTTTCCTTCCTTCCTTCCTTCCTTCCTTCCTTTCAATTTTTTCCTTCATTCATCTCATTTTTCCTTCCTTCCTTCCTTTCTTCCTTCCTTTCCTTCCTTTCAATTTTTTTCCTCATTCATCTCATTTTTCCTTCCTTCCTTCCTTCCTTCCTTCCTTTCTTTCTTTCCCTTCAATTTTTTCCTTCATTCGTCTTACTCACATATCATTCCTTCCCTTTATCTCATCTTTCCTTCCTTTCTTCCTTCCTTCCTTCCTTCCTTTCCTTCCTTTCAATTTTTTCCTTCATTAATCTCACTCACATATCATTCCTTCCCTTTATCTCATCTTTACTTCCTTCTTTCCTTCCTTCCTTCCTTCCTTCCTTCCTTTCAATTTTTTCCTTCATTCATCTCATTTTTCCTTCCTTCCTTCCTTCCTTCCTTTCCTTCCCTTCAATTTTTTCTTTCATTCATCTCACTCACATGTCATTCCTTCCCTTTTTCTCATCATTCCACGTTTTTCTTTTTTCCTTCCTTTTCCTTTTCCCTATCTCCTTCCATTATTTTCTTTTTTCCTTCCTTTTCCTTTTCCCTATCTCCTTCCATTATTTTCTTTTTTCCTTCCTTTTCCTTTTCCCTATCTCCTTCCATTATTTTCTTTATTCCTTCCTTTTCCTTTTCCCTATCTCCTTCCATTATTTTCTTTATTCCTTCTTTGCTTCCTCTTTTTATTCTTTCATTCTTTTCTTTCTTTAGAATTTTGATTTCCTACTCCATTTTTTTTCAATATTTATTTTGTGCATCCCATTTTTTCTGCTATCTTCATGTTCATCTTCTTCTTTTATGTGCAGTGTCCCTTCAGGAAGGACGTTGGGCAATCATGGCCCTCCACTTGCTATCTTATTAACAAATGCAGCTCTTCAACACGTTTCTACAATAAGTTTAAATTCACTTATTAAATTGTAGATTTATTCTTTCTTTTTTGTCTTTTGTCTTAGCTACTTTTTTTTTTCATTTATTTCTTTCAGCTCTCTATGTTTTTCTTTTCTTTCATTCATCTCAGCTCAATTTTTCTTTTTTTACTTTATTTCATCTCAATTCTCTTTACTTTCCTTTTCTTTCTTTCTTTCTTTCTTTCATTCATCTCAACTCACTTTTTCTTTTCTTTCTTTTTTCTTTCATTCATCTTAGCTCACTTTATCTTTTCTTCCTTTCTTTTGTCTCAACTCACTTTTTTCCTTTTTTCCTTTCATTTTTTCTTTCTTCCTTTCATCTCAACTTACTTTCTTTTTTATTTTCTTTCTCTTTTCCATCTGAATTCTCCTTTCTTTTCTTTCTTTCTTTCTTTCTTTCAGCTCACTTTCTTTCTCACATTTTTTAAATGTATTTCTTCTTTTTCTTTATTTACACTTACTTATCTTCTTTCATTCAAACCAGCTATCCTTCCATTTTCATTCTTTAATTTCCTTCATAGTTTTCTTTTTTTCCTTCAAACTCCCCAATAACACCTTTCTTCTTTTCTCCATTTTCTCCTTCATCTTTCTTCCATTGCATGTTTTTTTTTCTAACCCCTTTTCAGCTGAACAAATGTTAATTGTTCTTTATTCCCACCAACTAAATGCAGATCTTAACTAATTTTTGTCTGAATTATTTTTAATGTCATGTCCCTTCAGAACATAAGTGATCATGGCTCTCCACAGATTCCTTTTCTTTATCATAAATGAATTGCCATCACTTCGTATTGAATGATAGTCAAGTGGTTTTCCATTGTCTTCTCCACAATTTTAAATCCATAGAAGTCTTTCTCTTAGATTGATTGCTACCCAAGTTTAAAGTACCCAGTCTCTCCTGTTATTTAGCACATAGCTGGGACAAGAGGAGATAAATTCATCCCTTTCCCAAGGGCATTTGTGCGAAAGTGAATGCAACAGACTAACTTAGAATTTGAACTCTGCTTGCCATTTCCACTATCAATGTGAATATCCATTACATCACCTGCACATCCAAATATTGTCTGAAATTTTTTATTTATGCAACCTGTAACAAAATCCATTAGAATAATCTGAATTTATAAGCATTTGTGAAAATTATTTTTTATTTTCCATTTTTATTTTCTTAGTTCATATTTGATTGAAACAGTTTGTGAAATCTGTGAAAAATGATTTGTTTTTGTTTTAGAAAAAATCCAAAATGTTTCAGATATTTACATCATATCTTTGTTATTATTCAATCTAAGTATCCTTCAGGGAATTTTAAACTGAAACCTTTATTTAAACTATCGTGTCTGGGGGCATCTTGTCTAGGCAAGATATCCTTAGACAATGTCGGGAAAGCAAGAAGAATCAACTCCCATCGATTAAATACAGCATTCAGTTTGTAAGTTACCTAGAGTGACAAGCACCTGATGAAGCCAAAATGTAATAACAACAACAAAGATGAGGATATTAGTTCCCATGTAAATAATATAAACTCCCTATCCCAGAAATTCAGACAGAAATTTTGGCAATTCTTAATATTCAGGTAATTCAAATTTAAGTATTTCTTTCTGAATACACTTTTAACAGCACTCTCAGTCTCTCTAGACTATAAATAATTTATTTACATTTAAAATAGTATCACTGTTATGAGGTCGGTCAATAAATGACTCGTCATTTAATATTATTGCAAAAAAATCACCTAAGACAATGGCATTTTAGTCCCCTTTCTTATTAGTCTTCCTTTAGGACACAGTTACTCAAATTTGACATTAAACAGCCAAACCTTTTTGTGGTGGTGGTGGTGGTGGAGTGGGGAAGAAGGTAATAATGCCACTAAGATGCAAGAGGTTACTGAGTGTGAAAGACCAAGAAAAAGAAGACATTAAGGAGCAAGAATATTAAAAGAGGTGGAATCAAGAAGACATAAGATTGCATTTAAATTTTTTGAAGATCAAAGTTGACTGGAAAGCAAAAAGATGAAAGCAAGTGAAAAGAAACTGTTAGCATAGAACTTACAGTTACATCTAGCTACCAATTCAACTGTAGAATGATGAGACCTTGTTGCCAATCTAGTACTGCTTTTAAATTCATAAAGTCTAGATACCATAGAGCAAAGCTTTTCAAAACAATTAGCATATTTATATATTTATAGGAAAGGGACAGGAAGCTACGCTATGGCAATAGGAAAGTGTTGGGCTAAGATTTTTTTTTTTTTTTTGATAACTTATATAGCAATGCCTTTTCCTTTTTCAAAGCTCTCTTTTGGAATTACTATTAACTACTTTAATGTGTTCTCCTTAATCTCACTCAGTAACTGAAATCTACTGTGAAACAGTCATTCTAACCTTGGGGTGAATTCAGAAGTCAGAATGAGCCAAATCATGATTCTAGTGGAGCTGACAATGATTGTGATATTTTCCCAAAAGAGTCATTCAAAATAAGATATTCAAAATGACTGGATAGATTCCAGACAGTCTACAGAATCCCCAGATTTTCTTCTAATTTTCAGTCACTGGTTTCCTTTGATTGTGGCCCCTATGTTCAATATTTCAAACGTAAAAATGTTCCGACAAGCTACTTACACAAAAACTGCATTCCTTGACTCTTATGTACATCAACCTCATTCAGTAACCCTATACCTTGAATGGCTCTTTGGCCTTTCACTGGGTGAATTAGTTCCACTAGTTTAGACCTTAAGAGTTGAGACCCACCATACTATGTACAATGGGGAAAACTGGCCTCATTCTCTTTGTATTTCATTGATAAGGAAGAAGTTTCATTCAAACAGTTTCTTACCAAGAGCTTTGTGGAACAGACTCCTGAGAGGATGCTTCCCTGACCACTAGAATCTTAACCTCTTTAGACTAGGGTCAAACTACATATCCTCATAACGTACAATTCTTACGGCCATACAACAACCCCATACAGTAATGCTCTTCCTTGAGTGACTCTTGGGATTTTTATTAGGTGAACAATATTATAAAAACAAGTTTGGAGTGTTAGTATAAAGAGTTTATCTTCATTTTACATAGTGAATCATCAACAAAAGCCTTCTTTGAATTATTTCCATCATTTCAAGCAAAATCTTGATAACTATTTCCTTTGAATGCTATGGGCATGCAATACACAAGCGCACTCAATGGCATCTCACTGCTGACTGAGTAACCTCATAGGAGAGTGTTTGCTCATGAAGGTGCAGTAATGATGCCAAGTTACATTAATAATTTGCAAATTGGTTCTTTAGATACTTCCAAACAGATCTTACAGCATAATTTATTGAGAAAACTTTAATTTTTCTATTTTCATTTGACAGCTTCATGATAAAAGATTCAATTCGAAGCTGTTTTTTTTTTTGCTCACAATGGTAAGAAATTAGTCGTTTCCTTACAGCAAACATTCAACATTCATTGGCCAAACAGTGATAGTGTATTTCAAAATTTATGCTAGACTCCAGGAGAGCAACACACTGTTCCTTCTTGGCCTCACATTTTCCACTGACTTGAAGTGGAGCAACTATATTGAATTAATTGCTTCGTCTACTGCAGGGAAACTTGGATCACTGTGTCAAGCCAAAAAAATCTTTCTCATCAGAATCCATCTTGCACAATTACAAATCTACCATTGCTTTGCCTGTTGCAAGGAAACTTGGACCACTGTGTCGAGCCAGAAAATCTTTCTCATCAGAATACATCTTGGACATTTAAAAATCTACCATTCGTCCATGCATTGAATACTGTTGCCATATCTAGTCTGGTGCCCTCCCCACCATACATCTTGAGATTCTTGACAAAATCCAAAGAAGGATATGTAATGTAATTGATTCTGATTTAGCATCTTGACTTCAGTCACTTTCCAACTGATGTGACATGGCTTCCATCTGCCTTTTCCATAAATATTTTCATGGCAACTGCTCCAACTACATGAATTTAAATGTGCTACAAGATTAGCAATTAGGTCCCACCATTTTACTGTTGAATAATTAAATGCAACTGTCACTTCTACTCCAACAATTTCTTTTCTTGCACTTCCGACATGTGGAACTCCCTTCCATTTCCTTGCTTCCCTAACAGCTACAATCTTCAAAAATTTAAATGAAATGTCAATTGCCATCTTCTGTCTTCCTGAACCCTGTTCATTTTTTTATTATTTCCTCAATCCTCCCTATTCTCAGGCTTCACTTTCACTCCCTATAACCACCTACATCTTAGTGGCATTACTACCTTGCTTGGGTTGAAATGATTAAAAGTTTAATAAAATAAAATCTTTCCCTTAAGACATTTCTCAAATTTTCACTGAGCATTGATGAGAGATTCCTTTCTAACTCTTTTTGGTAGTGTAGAAAGTCAGCATCTTGATTATCTCATTATTTTCTTTTCTAGTTTCATGTGCTATCCATTTTAGTTGTTACTACTCTTGGAAGTGTTCAATTGATGCGGTTTCTTCTCTTTGGTAATGTTCTTTGTGATTCTATAACATCAGTCTTTTAGACTAGGGTCAAACTAGCCCTGATGAAAGCTAGTCTTCTATAAGACCTTGGAGCACATGCACTTGAATCTCTTTTTAATCCTTAATCTGAGAAAACAGTTGTGTATAGTTGAAAGTTTAGACATTTCTGAACCAGTCGGATGCCATGTGTGATATCCATATGAAAGTCTCAGTCTAATTGAAACTATTTAAAACCATGATTCAAGTTCTTAGTTTAATAATTTTCTAACATTTTGTAGTGTTAGACAAACTTACCCCGAGTGCAGTCTGTCCTATATTCAATTTTACCTCAAAGTAAAAAAAACAATATTCAGAATCTTTGAATAGACTTTAAAATATAGATTATATTTTTTCTTCATTGCATAACATAGTTGATTCAGATATGAGGAGTTTTTGGTACGATATTCATTATTTTCATTATTGAGTAATCATTTTTATTATTGATTTTTTGTAAATAGATATTTTGATAGATTATTGATTTTATTATTTTTTTAATCTTGTAAGTGATTGTTGATAATTTTATTATTTTCTGATATAACGGAATATGCATACACCTGAGTTCCCCCTCACTGGAATATGATTGGCTGCTGTCTGTCATAAATACAGATGGACGTGTAGGTATGACAGAGTTTAAGTCTATGACAACGCCCATTGGACTACGCCATTGGATATCCTATTGGTCTACACCTATTACCTGCGACTACAACGAGTACCAGTTGATTACTCCTACTGTGTACTACTTGGTTACAGTAGCCAAACCCACTTAGCTACTTTGATCAAATATATACCTTTCTGGGACATCATTTTTATTTGCAATTATTTTCATTATTGATTATATATATTATTATTAGTAGTAATTACTGAATATTTTACTGCTATTTATTAATCATATAATTGATTATTTTTCTTAGTAATTATTGTTTACCAGCAACAAAACTGTTTTGCAAACATTTTTATTAATAAATTTATTTACAATTAAGGGGATACAAATGTAAAGATTTGAAATTGACAGCTTTTTCCAACATTTTACTGAAACAGATGTTAAACATTTCTATCTTCCCTTCTTTCTTTCTTTCTTTTATTTTCTCACTGAAATTTAAGTAGCATCTCTGATATGTCTTTTCCGTCTTTCTATGTGATCAAAATGAAATTGTCCATTATTTATGCACTATTGGCAGGAGATGCTAAACGCTTCTATCTTCCCTTCTTTCTTTCTTTCATTTTCTTGCTGAAACTAAGTAGAACCTCTCATATGTCAGTTTCATGTTTGCAGGGTCAAAACAGAATCATCCATTCTTCATGAGGTATTGGCAGTGCATAACAGTCATGCAAACTAAGAAACTAACTGACTAATTAACTAACTAATGAAGGGAGGATCAAACAGAATTATAGTAGAAATGTTTTTTATTGATTATATGTATTATTGATTGTAGATTATTCTCATAGAGAATTATTGATTGCTCCTGCCATTGC
>OZ010604.1:83521596-83566596 GCA_963932145.1 Acanthosepion lycidas | reverse complement strand
ATGGTGAGCTGAAGATGACAATTGGCTGGCTAGCTGCTACTGATGGCAGAACCATGGGCCAGCTGTCAGCTACTGGAACAGATACACTTTGATCCTCATCATTTTGACCACAAAATGGTATTTACCTGTTACAAGGCAGTATGCGGCACAAAGCTGATTTTTATTGTGGGGTGTTCTGAACTTGTAGGCTCAGGCAAAAATTCCCGTAGATCCCACATATATGGTGTCGAGTTATTGTCTACCTCACCAGATGAGACTCTGCCCTTTGGCATAGCCTTGTCTGGGTTCCTCCTGGCCTGAAGGCAGAGAGTTTGAGAAACTGAGTTTGTCAAACTTCTTGACCACAAAACCCTGCTTTTTCATTTCCTTGAGGACTTTCTATATTCTGAATCAGTCTTAAAATGATGCTGGTTAAGCTTTTTCTTCTGGTTGTTTTATAAAAAGTGGGAGTGCCAATAGGCTACAACATATTAACTCTAGAGTAGTAAACAGCAACACAAAGTTATTATCACCAAAGATTTATGTTATCACCAAAGCATAAATGTTGTAACTTAAGATAGTCTTATCTGCTTGTAAAATCTTGAGAATGGCAGCTGTTAATCTCTCAGGCACACTTCAAGCCAGAGATTTTAATCTTTGATGTCAAATGCTAGAGGGCATCTGACATCAAAGATTAAAATCTAATTCCATTAAAGATAGAGTTCTGCAAAATTTGTGTCTTTCTTTCAAATTGTATTTTTACTATAAATATAAGCAGGCATCTTAAATCATTTTTTCAGCTCTGCAACAAATGCAAGAATTTTGCATCAGAGATGGTTCATTTAAACTGCAAATTTTCTTGCTGATCAAATGTCAGGATCTGAATCTGACTAACTGCAGTTTACTTATGATCTAATATATCGCAATCTTTTTTTCATTATAAAAGTAAAAGTTTACGTATATTCGCTGCTATCTTCATCATGATTTTTTTTTTGTAAAGTATGGATTCTGTAATCAAAATTTGCCAAAAGAAAATTACTTGAACTGAACTAACTTTAAGAATTTAATTACTGTTTTTAAATTTTTTAAAATTAAAACTCTCCATATTTCTAAAGTTTAAAATATTTTTATATTAAAAAGAATTAAAAATAAAAAGTTGCTCATTTTGGAAAGAGCAAATCTTTATTTAAGGTTTTTTTTAATATGAAAATATTTTAATCTTTAGAAATACTGTGAGCTTCAATTTTTAAAATTTTATTTAAAATAATTAAATTTTTTTAATATGAAAATATTTTAATCTTTAAAAATAATGAGAGATTCAATTTTTTAAAATTTTAAAACAATCATTACTAACTAAACTCATTAACCATTACATACATGCCAGAGAGCCTTATTATTATTATTACTACTTTTCAGATGGTGGAACTTCAACCAAGACGTCAAAAAGGACAAAGATCATTCAAAATCAAATGGGCTTCGGTAAGTGATTTCTTTTATGGAAATTGTCTTTAAAAAAATCTAAAACATCTTTTTATCTAAATTTTCCTATTGGTTAAAATTTTACATTTACAGCTTTTGGACTAATTTTACTGAAATTCCCTTTTTGTATTTTCCTTTCTTTTTTCTCAAAAGAAATATTTGCTTTTTGTTGATTTGTACTTCCTTTCTTATACACTGTTAATGCAATTTCAAATATAACCTTGGTTCACAGAAGTGAGCTGCAATCTAGACAAGATGATTTATTTTCCATAGGGTTTTCAACCATTGTGAAGATTAAATCTGGAACCTTCCAGGAAGTTGTTTTATGTTTGTTTTGTTTTAATTCATAATGATAAACATTTGATTTAATCCACAAATCAAATGCCTTAAAAGTCAAATACTTTAACAGATAGAAGGGTCTACAGAATCTGAAACAGGAACACTAGAATATACTGTTGAGCTAAAGCAGATGAGCATAATAAATTGCCACATATTTTAAATAGACAGTCAGAAGGGACTATTAAAGCAGAGTTGAACAATGTGCATGGAACTTTAGGAAAAGAGACCATTGATAATTGAAAAAGATTATAAATTATCAAAAATTCAACTATCCTTGATAAAATATTTAAAAAAAATATATTCTAGAATATTTGAGGGATAATTATATTAAAAATGAAAATTAAGTCTATTTGAGAGTGGGTCTAGAAAAAGCACAACCAACTTTTGGCCACAATTGACATATACAGGAGGAGAGATAGAGATTAAAGCAATTGCATAAATTAAAATCAGAATAACAACAAATTTTAAATTATAATTCTGATCTTGTGTTTGTCTTTTCATTCCTTTATTTTTATTTTGTTTTATTTATCAATTTTTATTCTGTTTATTTATTATTTTATTTATTTATATATTTTTTTACTTTCTTTGATTCTAAAATTTGGTATTTGCTTTGAAAAAATTTATTAGCTTTAGATTATGGATTATTAGTTTTTTAGTCTCTGGAGTCATGATGGGTTGTAGATTGTGTAGCGAGAATTTCTTTTAATGTCTACATTTAATTATGAGCTCTGATTAGTTTAGATTTTATATTGTCCTATAAATGTTATTTTTTCAATTTTCTCTCAAGGGCAGAGTTTGCATGTTTTGCATTTCTGTTTTAAGCTGGTGCTGTTAACATGAAAAAATATGCCATATTATATTTTATGTGTTTTTGTTTCTGTTTTAAGATTCCATATATGTTTTGATGCTGTTGTACCATTTGCATATTTTTTATTGCTAAATGATTTATGTGAGTAGCTTCTCTTATTTCAGGGGCCTTCTGCTATTCTGATATAGATTTATTTGAGATTCCTTTGGATTCTACAGTAGCTTGGTATATTACATAGTCTTGTAGGCAGTTAACATTTAGATTTTTACAGTAATAGGTGGGTGAAGTGGGTGTTTGTAGTGCACTGGTGATTTTACTGCTGTGATTTTTGATTTGTAGTATAATTTTCAGTGAAGCTACAGCTGGGTTTTAGAACTGCTAGTTACTATACAGGGATTTGTCTGTTTACACTGTGTATATCTGCACATGCTTTATCCCTGATATTAATGACACTTCCCCTATCCATACAACAAATTTTAAATTTTGATGTGACCATACAAAATGTTCATTTGAAAAAAGAAGAAACACTGAAATTTTAAACTTTTCAAGTATTTTTTTTAATAGGTGCTTTTTTATATAATCTACCCAGTTTAATATAGTTTGTTTTTGTTTATTTTTATCACTTTTGCTATTTAGTATCACATACTGCCAAAAAAGTTAAATTTTGTAAGAACCTGAACACAAATTTACTGCAGATGATCTTGCAATTAAAGCACTTTCTATATGCTTTAGTTTTAGTAAATTGCTTTCTCATTTAATTTAAGTAGCATTTTTTAAATCAAAATTATGGTCACACTCATTACGGTGAGCAACTAATGCACTGAGTGTACTGTTTTGTAAAAGATCCTTTTCTTTCATCTTATCTTTTATTTAAATTCCTTGAGGTTTCTCCAATGTATTTGTTGTGGCAATTGTTACAGGTGATAGAGTAAATCCTCTTTCAAGTTTTAGCTTATTATTTTGTTTTGCATTAATTAAGTCTTTTATTGTTTTAGAAGTAATTGTAATAAATTTGATGTTAAACATAAAATAAACACCTTTTGAATGCCGTTGGAATAGAGTTGCTGGGTAGAATAATATATTTTGATTTGTTGTTTGGTAGAATGTTCATATCTTCTATTTTCGAAATATTTTATGAACCTTTTCTTTCACATGGAATAATTAACCTATTGGCAGTGCTTAAAGGTATTTTCAATGTATCTCTCCCTCTTCATATAAATATTAAAGACTACAAATTATATATGGTGAAAATATTCAAATGACCGACTCGGCTCTACCAAAGTAGAAAGAATTTTTTTATGTGGTGCATTTTATTGTGTTCTCCATGCAAACAATTCTTTCTCTGTATGTCAATGATCATAGTCTTGTGCCAAAATTAGCAAAGAAAAACTTTGGAATTGTTGGATACACATGCTGATATATAAACAGAGTCAGGCTGATTGTATAGCTATAAAACATACAAAACTGCAGGAGGGAGGCACAAATTATCTGGTAAATGCACTAGTTATAACTTAATCCATTATGATAGACATTTACAATGCTGAGATAACATCTGATGTAATTGTTAATGAGTTCCCTTAGTGTTTAAATGCAGTAAAACTCCTTCTTATAATATGCAAATTTACACCAGGGACAACAGTGCTTTTTAACAGATCATAAAAAGGATTATTTAGCATTAATATTAATTGTGCATGTCCTGGACATGTAAATAAGCCTCTTAGTCAAACAAAAGATAACTTTAAAGCCTTTTTTTTTTTGCTACTTTTCTTCTTTGAATAGAAAATGTTTATCTGCATTATAAATGATCATCTCTTGTATTCATGTAGAATTAGAGAACAGTCTATAGTAAACTTTCCCAATATAATTCTGAAAAAAAGACAAATTGGTTTAAAAATAACAACTGGAAAAAATTCTTAGTTCTTGCAGACAAGTTTCATCTTCTGACTCTATCAAGGCAAGCAATGAAAGCGAAATGTTTTGTAGCCATAGTTACATCAAATCCAAAATTTAAAAAAAGAGACACTCCTGCATAAACCTCTTCCTGGATATTGGTATTAGTAAATTCCTTTTTACTAAGAATTTGTTTTTTGTTTTCCATGTCAACAATATAGTTAAATTTCCCAGAATGAATTCTGAAAATAAGACAAATTGGTTTAAAAATGACAATTGGAAAAAATTATTAGTTCTTACCGACACGTTTTGTCTTTTGACTTTATCAAGGCCAGCAATGAAAATGAAATGTCTATATAAAGAATGATGCAAATGAAACATTACAGAAAATGAATCTAAATACTTAAGCTTGAATATTCTTATTAAATTCAAGAAAAGTAAGGAAATTTATGTGATAGGTAGAAAATTTCTGCTTGTTCCTTACTTAGCATATACATTACACTCTGTCTTTACCTCAAATAAATAATGGATAATTCCATTTTGATGACATATCAGAGACACTGTTTGGTTTATGTGAGAAAAAGAAAGAGAACATAGAGGAGGCAATAACTCTCTTATGCATTTTGCCAGTTTTCATTTGTACCCTCTTACTTCTTTAAATAATGACCAGCATTCGTACTTATGATTGTTATTGCAATGTTTCATTAAAGTTGGCAAGCTCAAATATTTAACAATGTGGTAAGACAATTTCCATGGGTATTTTAAACTCGGGGAACTCACAAGGAGCTTCTCCAGTTCTTAAATTAAGAATCAGGAAAAATGGTTTGATAAGAAAACAGTGAATTTTTACCTAGGTGTTACTAGGACATCTTATTAGGCAAAATAAGAGATTATCAACAATCACTAATAATAAAATAGAGTAATTATAAAAATATAGTGTAATGAAAGTTATATGATAGAAAATTTCTGCTTGTTCCTTAGTTATTTAGCATGTATATTACACCTTGTCATTACCTCAGATAAATAATGGACAATTCCATTTTAATTGCAAGGAAAGGTAGAAGAAAGAGATATATCAGAGACACTCTTTGTTTTAAGTAAAAGAAAGAGAAAAGAGGATGTCATAACACTTATACTGAAATAAAAGTTATTTGACAGAATAGTATTCTTATTTTAAATCTTATTAGACACAATAAAATATTAACAACAGTAACTAATAATAATTATCAAAATGTACATTTATAAAAGTTATGTGATAAGCAGAAGATTCAATTTAATCATAGATTTTAGTAACCACAGCAGAGAATTTTTCATTCATACTTAAGTTGAGAACTTTACCATTTGACTTTAAAGGAAGCACTTCTCAAGAAGAAGTGCTTCAAATTGCCAGCATCGTTACAAAAAGAGAAATGTTTATTCCTGGGGTTGAAACACAGGTAACTGAAACTAAGGTAAACAAAACTGTATTTCCTAAAGCTCTTATTTCACTAGATGCATTTGTACTAAGAAAAGCTTTCCGTCACAACTGTGGTGCTGAACTATTAGTCCTCTCCCAGCCTCACTTATGACTATTAGGTTGAGTCATAAATAATTTCCATTCCAGTCTATTATCTTTATTCTTCAAAAAATCAAGTACAATTATATTTCATCTAATTACATATTCACCGTTATTTGCAATGGCTTGTTGTGGCTTATCAGACTATGCTTTGATATCTTTAGGGTAAAATTTTGCAGGTTTTGATTTGAAAAATATTTTCAACAAACTCTTGAATCTGGTTTTCATTAGAGAATGTTTTCCTCATCAAAACATCATGCAGTGATTGAAAAACGTAATAACTGGTTGTTGGAAGGTCAGGTGAATATGACAGTTTTGGGCAGGGTTTTGGGCAGGGATTATTTATTATTATTTATTATTTATAACTTAACCTAATATATTTTTTAAATAAATCTTCACCCAGTGCAAGGCCCAAAAGCCTCTCAAGACAGAGGATTAATAAATGAAGTTGTTTTATGTATTTAGAAGGGGGAAGAGGAAAGTAAATGCAGATTATGGGGATACATACAAAATCTAACAATATACCCTAGAGCAGTGTCTTTTTTTTTTACTTCAGGGCACACTTGTACAATAAATAAAACACTGGGACTGACTTTAAATTTTAATAAGGAAAAATTAATCATAAAATTTAATTATAGGATAATAATAAAGATATTGTAATGACAAAAGTACAGAAGTGCAGGCTTTAAGAATGCTTTATTCAACTGAGAATACAAGTTTCGCATATAGTGTCCTTTCATAGTCCTAGTAAACAGAAATAGCTCTCTCAAAGAGGAGAGTAACAAATCAAAGAGAGACCACTCTTGATTATTCATAACAGATGTCTCCTGAAATAAGCATTTATTTTTAAGGCGTTACATTGTTCGGTGTCTCTAGCTTTTTAAAAATAAATTTTTTTTTTTTAATATAAAAATAATACAAACTCTAAAATATCTGTTTGATTTCACAAAGTGAGTTGGACTGTAGACAAAACAAACTTTTATTTGTAATTATTTATTCTGTAATTTGGAAAAGTTATAAATTAATAAACTACCTTAGTAGGTGGGGATGTTATAACAACATCATTACTGATGATAAATGATGATTGTAAGGACTTCCGGTCTCACTAGGGAATGCTGGGATTAAGGTGGATCCAGCATGTAGTTTAAATATTATTGAGTTTATCACGTGTGTTGTGTTTATGTTGCTTTGATTTTTCAGCGGTCAGTCTCATTTAATATACCTTTCCACATTAAGCTCAGTGAAACAAGTTTTTTCTCTGTAAAATGATGTCTTCAGTTTTTAATAATGCAGAATTTTTGATATCAAAGTTATGCCATATTTTATTTCCATGTGATACTAATATAGGTTATCCCAACGAACAATGTTTCTCAACCTGTTTTTACTTTAGGGCGCATTTGTTGAATAACTAAAACACTGTGTAGTACACTATAAATTTTTATAAGGGAAAATTGGTCATGAAATTTGAAAATAGGATAACAATAAAGAAGTCTACTGAAAAAAAGTATTTATTTTAAAGACATTACATTCCATGGTATCTCTAGGTTTTTAAATGTAAAAATAATTCATTACTCTTTTGTTAACTTGGATCGCAGCTAGCTGCCTTTCGTGGCGCATAAATGTGCCCCAGCGCACCAGTTCAGAAACTCTGCCAAAGATGAATCTGCCAGCAGGTTTTTAGATTTCTAGGTGTCTTCATATATCTATTACTAGCAGCATGGCCCGGCGTTGCCTGTGCTTGATTCAAAAATCGTACGACTCGTACAGCAATCGCTATCACCTTACTTAAAACATTTTTGCCCTTCCTTGCTTTTATAGGTTATCCCAACGAACAATGTTTCTCAACCTGTTTTACTTTAGGGCGCATTTGTTGAATAACTAAAACACTGTAGTACACTATAAATTTTTATAAGGGAAAATTGGTCATGAAATTTGAAAATAGGACAATAATAAAGAATCTGTAAATATTTCTGAGATGAGGTATTATGTACACTATTTACATTATTCAGACTATTGTCCTCATCTTTGTTCAAATTTTAAAGCAACCATTTTTAATAAGGAGTGCCAGATAAAAGCAATAATAACAACGAAAATTGCAATATGTGCTCTGGTAAAAAGCATAAATGATAACAGCAAAAATTGCAATATGAGCACTGGTAAAAATGGTCGCTGAAGACATTAAGTTTATAAGCCCCAGAAATTAATACACAGATGTCCTTAAGGACATAAAGGTGTTGGTTAGATCCAGTGACAAGACCCAAAGAATTGTGTGTTCAATACCTCGTTAAGGCAGTGGAGAACTTGGAGAGGGGAATTAACAGGAGATAACTGATAACTGACATCCATTAGACATGGCACATAGAACTAGAACAGTCTACCCCAGTGAGCAAAATAAAGGGTTCAGTTCGACATTCCAACCACCTGTAGAAGTCCAGAGCATACAACAGGCAAAATTTTGTGATAAATATGGCAACAGAGATGAGAACAATAGTCCGAATAATCTAAATAGTGTGAATAATGAAGAAGTCTATTGAAATAAGCATTTATTTTAAAGACATTAGATTGCTTGATGTCTCAAGCTTTTTAAATGTAAAAAATAATTCATAAATTACTCTTCTGTCAACTTGGGGTTCACCTGGTTACAATTCAGGCCACATTAATGTGTCTGGGCACCACTGGTTGGGAAATGCTACCCTAGAGGTTAAGATTGTAGTGATCAGGGAAGCATCCTCTCAGGAGTCTGTTTCATAAAGTAGAACTGTCCAAATGGAATTTCTTTCTTACTAGCTCCAGTTTATATGGCATGGAGGGTTTTAGATGTAAATATAAAATGTGATACACTAGCAAGAGGCTTACAATGTTTTGTCTTTGGTAGAGGAATTGTCAAGACCATTCTCAGCACACACTGGAATAATTTCCTTATGACTTTCAAAGTCTATGAGATTGATGAAGTCACAAAATCAGATGCTCCACAAGATGGGTAGTTCAGAGGTTAAGGATGGACAGATGATAATATGAGCCATTTCCTTATAAGGAAACATTCATCAGTCATTGACTGAGCAGGGAGTTGGTTGAAATTTATAAAATCTTTCTATTAAAATAAATTTTCAGGAAAATAGGTTTCTCAAGTCGAGTGGTTGCCAGTATTGATTTTTTTCCTTCTTAGTTTTTTTATTTAAAATCGTGTCGAATGTCAACATCTTTTTATATCATTATTTTCTCTTTAAGTTACATGTGATTAGTTTTTGATGCTGTTGAAATTGTAATGTGGTTTCACCTATCTGCTACAGTACTTTGTTTGTGATTCTGTAGCACCAGTCTATGAGTTTTGGAGAAGGATGATCCTAGCTATGAGCTACAGGCTTTACATCCTCAAAGCCATTTTTAATCATTTATCCTAGAAAGTGGTTGTATATGGCTGACAGTTTAGATATTTCTGAATGGGTTCAGCACCGCATATAATATCCATATAAAAATCTTGACCTAAGAAAGATATTTAAATAAATACCTCAAGTTTTCAGGTTAATGTTTTGGTTTTGTAGAAATTTGTGGCATTGTTGGAAACTACCTCTAGTGCAGCCTATTCTGTGTTCAATTTCCTTATCGCCTAAAGGAATTACTTCGTCCTAGGTAAGACGTTAAGCTACATCCGCATCCTGGGTTAGATGATAGACTACATCCAGCAGCAAGGCCTCAGATCAGGAGGTTTTGAGGAGCATGGAGTTACTTCTTAATTGCTGGTATTCCCAGGTCCACCTTGACCGCGGGTGGTAGCTCCTGTTAGGGTCCCAGCTATGGGCAAATAGTTAACTATTACTAGTAATACTTTTTTGAAAATAATTATTACCAGCGATGCAATTTTGAAGGAAAAATATAACCTGAAACAGATTTTTAACAAAACAAAATATTACCTGCAATAAAAAATTTTGTCGGCATTAAATAACCCACTGAGGTTGTTATGCCCCTAAAGCAAAATAAGCCAAACTAATTAACCTAAAGGAATTACTATTCTGCAATCTGTTAATGTTTTGGTTTTGTAGAAATTGTGGCATTGTTGGAAACTACATCTAGTGCAGCTTATTCTGTGTTCAATTTCCTTATCACCTAAAGGAATTACTATTCTGCAATCTGTTCATAAATTTTCAATGCAGAAAAATGTCATGGAATAGATAAAATGACACTTTAGAGAAGTTCTTTTATTTCCTGTAACATTTACTGTTGCCAATGGACAAAGCTTAAAAAATATTTCTTTTAGAAATAAAAATACAGGAAGAGAAGAGACAAATGTGTAAAACCAAAATTTTACAAGAAATTTATTTTTATCCATCTTCTTATATTGGCTTCATCCTCTATCAGAAGTTATGAACCACACATGGAAGACTTTCTTAGATCTTTACCTGTGTAAACAAAATCAACAACTTGTGATATGAACGTAAGTGCTGACATTTCCAGGTTGGGGACTGGAATGAGAGAAATTGAGTAGACATCAAAACACTTGTCAATTAACTTGGGATTCTAGAAAAAAAACAACTAAAGAAAACAAGTTATGTGATAATGTTATTTCATTAGATGATGGGTTGGACCAGAAACTCACAGTCTATAAATCCAGCAACCAAATCCTAAGGTATGTGTGGTGTGCATCAAGCTTATTACAATGTCACATGTTTTGGGGCATCCAATAAATACTGAATTCACAAGAAAAGTAATAGTCTACATGGATAATCTGATAACCACTGCTCCATGGCAGAGCAATAAAAAATACGTAAAGTTTAGCTTAACCTAGCAGAAGGCAACAAAGGTGAAGTACCTAGTCAGGATTGAAAGCTCCACAGCAAGGGTCCTGAAATCATATATCTATATCTATCTATCTATCTATCTATCTATCTATATATATATATATATATATATATATATATATATATATATGAAGAAATATACTCTTAAGGTGTGCTATATTTATGGGATAAAGTGTATATAAATATAAAAGTGAACATTGAAGTCAACGCTTAGAGGCTGTTTCATGCTAGACGCAATCGTCAGGCCACGAATGTTTTTTTTTTCTAAGCTATTTATATATACAGGTCAGTGGTGCATTGTGGGTAGTCTATTTTGTTTTGGTTTGGAAGATAATTAAAACTATTTATTCAATTTTAAATAAATAAAAATATATGATAAGAAAATAAAAATAAAAAATAAATAAAAACAAACAAAATAATTTAACTCAAATAAATAAATAAATAGATAAAGAAATAAACGACTTCTGGCAAAATAACTGCCAAAATAGACTACCCACAATATACCACTGACCCATATATATAAATAGTCGAGAAAAAAAAACAACACTCGTGACCTGACAGTTATGTCTAGCATGAAACAGCCTGTCACCTCCAAGTGTTGACTTAAATGTTCACTTTTTTATATATATATATATATATATATATATATATATATACACACTATCTATATCATTTCATCCACAGTACAAGAAGAAAGGCATACAATATATACAACCACAGCAAAAATAACATCATCCATAATAATAAATTATACAAGAACATATTTGTAATACTACCGACTGATTCTGTAACATCCAATATCCAGAACAATCTATACCATCTAAAGAACACCCAAATAATCATAACCACTTCCAAAACCATCATGGATATAATCAGATCTAAAAACAGCCATAACAATAATAATTCAGAAGCTGGCATATATAAAACAGATTGCCAAAACTGTTCTTCACATTACATTATAGAAACATGCAGACATTTAAAAAAAAACCATCTATGAACACAAAAGAGAACTCATAAATAACAATTTAACAAATGCACTAGTAATACATAGAAATAAATTCAACCACAATTTTGATTTTATAAATGCTACTCATAAAAAAAGAAAATTATTCACTCAGAAGCAAAATCCTCATGAGTGCTGCCATTGAATATTATCCAAATATTAATCTATGCCCGAGTTTTTTTTCCCAATATCACCTTTCCAAACAGAACCACTACTCTTCTAAGCCATCATACACAACAAATATATTAAGAAATCAAGAGAAAATGGTTGAACCTGTCTTCACAACCTGTCTTCTTTTAGTTACTAACAACATTTTGTTTGTTGCTTATAGATAATTTGTTTCAATTCATTTTGTTTTTTGCCTTGAAAATGTCCACACTGGATGAAACACGTCAGCTAAATTTACAATTTTCCTATTGTCTTTTTCCTTTATATGCATATATATATATATATATATATATATATATATATATATATATATATATATATATATGTATATATATCATTTGCAGACAGTACTGTTTCGCTGTTTCACAGCTCCTCAGTACGACTAGACAACCGAATGCCTCAAGCCCAGATTGAAACCCAACCGATTTGGCGGCAGTCAGAGCTTCTTCACTCGACAGAACAAGTCAGCCAAATCTAGCGTATTGTTTTTATAAATGTAAACAAATGCCAAGCAGTCATAGTGCTCCAATCATTTTACTGATATACATAATATATATATATATATATATATATATATATATAGAGAGAGAGAGAGACACTCACACATAATATATATATAACATATATATATACATATATATATACAATATATATATATATATATATATATATATATATATATATATAAAATTGATACAAATATAAAGTTTGTCACAGGTGATTGGTGTTACCTTTAGCAAAGCAATATAGCTGTAAATTGATATATGTAACGGCCACATAGTACACAAGCTCACTGAATAGTATCTCGCTGGTGACTGTGTAATCCCACAGGAGAGTGCTTTTTTTTTACACAGGTACAGTAAGGTCTACTTTGACTGGTTGCCAAATTACATGAAAACTGCATAACCAGTTCTGATATTCAACTGCGAAGATATACTCTTTGGACCAACCTTTTTACATATACAATATAACATTACAACAACTGAAGAACAATGTGTCTATTTTGACTCTGGGAACAGTAGATACATGTTGGTGGGTTGTAAATATAATGATAAATATTTCAACAACTTCAGCTATCTTGTGATAAGGTAGCACCCATATCAGTGCACGGCCTGTGTCTGTGCTTTAGACAGTGATACATGATGCAAGAATCCAGCGCCAACAAGTGTCATGTTGCAGAGATGCACAGGTGTTCATTTTGTCTAATTAGAGCCAATTGAAAGGGGGTCAGAGTGTTTTGGCCTTTGAGTGTCAGTATTATCATTTTGGAGACATGTGGGATATGCATTATTGGTGAACATATCTCTCTCTCTCTCTCTCACTCCCGCTATATATATATATATATATATATATATATATATATATATGTGTGTATTCAGTCAGCAAATTGTCTTTTAATGATGTCTGATTAAATAAATTAGAAAAATTATGTCGGCTTATTTTCACTGTTACAGTGCATTTCTTGCATCATTTGACTAATATGTAGAAAAATATCCATGAATATGAATGGATTATGCTAAAATTAAGCAGACATGATGTTTGTAATTTATTTAATCAGACACACACACACACACACACTCACATATATATATATATATATATATATATATATATATATATATATATATATATATAATTATATATATATAATCATATATATATATATATATATGTATGTATATATATATATATATATATATATATATATATATATATATATAAAGTGAAACTGCAATTGTCTTTGGATATAATGTGGATTTGTTTTAGTATATTATTTTTATTCTTCATATGAAGAATAAAGTCTAATATATAGACGACTAAAGCAAATCCACATTATAGCCAAAAATGCTTGCGGTTTCTAACATTTTTAAAATATAATTTCTCTTATGTTGGAACAATTATGACACTTTCCCTATATATATATATATATATATATATATATATATATATATATATATGAAAAGGTAGGGTTAACAGATGAGAGAAGAACAGGAATGTCTAAAGATGAAGTGGGGATTAAAATTTAACAGAGAGAAGTTTTAAAGAGGGGAGTCAAAGACGGTTTAAGTGAGAGAAATATGAATATTCTCGGATGTCTAATACATTAAAGATACACTGGAAAAGTGTATACATTTTGTCGTGGCATACATACACAGTGGATGATATAATCTTAAAGATCAGAAGAAAAGAAAAAAAGAAAGAAAAAAGTGGGGGAGAGATGGGGGGAACTAGAACCGAAGGGCATTTATAAAAGGGCCGCTGTGTAATCTCTGTTAAATTTTAATCCCCACTTCATCTTTAGACCTTCCTGTTCTTCTCTCATCTATTACCCCTCCCTATAGCTTTCATTTACTCTAACATTCGTCCCACACTCTCATACATACCCTCTCACTAATTTTTTTTTTTTATTCCCGGAGTTGTTTTTCCTGTTTTCTTTTTGAATTTGTAGGTCTGATGAATTGGATCATATTTATGATTCTAATGGAATAAATTATGACCATGGAATATTAGTGTTTAAGCCTTTTTATTATATCCTTACTCTGTCCTGGACATTGAGTTCTACCTGGATTCTATCCTCTTGGAATTATTTTTTATACAAATACATATGTATGTGTATGTATGTATGTATGTATGTATGTATGTATGTATGTATATATATTTATATTTTTTAGATATATGATTGCATATGTATGTGTATATTAACCACTAATATTATATATATATATATATATATATATATATATATATATATATATATATATACCCGATGCAATGAGAATGATAGTAATATATAAATTCCAACGTTCACAGCATTAATCCAAAAGATGGCTGATACCAATAGTAGAGCGATAATTATTTATTTATATATATATATATATATGATTCATTATCATATATATAATATTCCTTTTAAAATTTGTATTCTTTCAAAAAAGATAAACCGTCTTATTTGAAAGTTTCATCAATTTCAGGCATTTTTCATTTTTACATTCTATACAATCTTTTTCTTTTATTTTTCTTTTATTTTTCTTTTATTTTTCTTTCTTTATTTTTTTTTGTTTTTTATTTCTTTCATAATAAGCAGAAGCCTCAGAGTTCATCCAAATGTGACAGCCTAAGTTTTTTTTTTTTCCCCTTCTGAAACCCTTCTCTAGCTTGAACCCTTCTGAATTTTCCACCCAACTTGACAACCTTATTTAAGCCTCAAATAGGCTCCAGATACACGTCCTAAATTTTAAATTTGCGTGGGTGAAAATCACCCTCTTCATTGGTTAAAAAATTCAAAAATTTATCACTTTTTCAAATTTGAAAATCAAGCAAACAACTACCTGCCTTATTCTGTTGGTTCTTTTTCAAATGATTTTATTTTTAAAGAATTTAAAGAACAAACTTTTCACATCAAATTTATTAGTTAATTTTTACTAACCATCTGGCATTCTTGGATTTATTTTAAACACTTCTTTTAAAAGCAAGTGCAATAAACAAACCTAATCTATTATAATATTTCACTTTTTTCTTAATCATTTATATAATTTATATATTTTATATATAATATTTATATTCTCATAATGTTTATATTCTCCCCCCAAGAAAAAGAGCAAAAAACAAACTTTTTTTTATTATTTTATATTCACTTTTTAATTATTTAATATTATTTTCTTATAAGAAATGATATTATATATCTAGTTTGGTTTGGTTTATTGTGTTTTATGGCATATCAACACCTCAATGGGTTATTTAATGCCAACAAGATATTAGGATAGGTTTGTATGAATAGGAATATGCATTTCTTTGTAAGAAATCAGTTTGTAGATGTGGTTTTGTTTGTCATATTTTTGTAAAGAAGGTTTTTGTCAAGATCAAATGTATTGCTGGTAATTATTTTTTTTCAAAAATATATTGCTTATGTTTTAATTATCAAAATCTATTTTTATACTTTCATAGTGTTTTGACACCAATTTGTGGGGTTAACTATAGTTCAGGGTTGACCTTTGAACAACTGCAATTAAGAGTTGGTTCCAATGCTCCTCAAAACCACCTGATCAGAGGCCTTGCCGATGGATGTAGTTTAATATCATTAAATATTTACATATGAAGTGAAAAGCATAAAAATTTAATTTTCAGATAGACACAACAATTTTATCTTAGAAAAATGATAAAGACAACAATTTTTTGTCTTAAAAAAAAAACAAGACCCTAATGATGACAGTGTGCTAATGTTGAAAGTACTTGTAATAAAATGAATATGCATCAACATGGTAATTTTCTTTCCTCCTGTAATAAGGATACCAAAAAACTTGTACGTAATTAAGACAGGAGCCTATTAAAAATAAGCTGACAAAACTTGTCTAAATTATTTAATGAGCCATGTCTTTATATATATATATATATATATATATATGTGTGTGTGTGTGTGTGTGTGTGTGTGTGTGTGTGTGTGTGTGTGTGTAAAATGTGTATGTATATAACTATAAATATATATACATATATATATTATTTATATATTATGCACAATACTAATTGGAAAGTGTTATGGGGTCCACCCCTTTTGCATAAGTGGACTCTACCAAGTGTACCTGGACTGCTGCCATTAAATACCCAGAGTTACAGTAGAAGTCATATGGTAGTCGGCAGTCGGATAGAGTGAGGTAACCTCTTGTATAAGTCAGTTACAAGCACGTAGACTCTAAGGAAGTCCTATTTCGAGACTATATATATCTATCTGTATTTGCTACTAACCACGTTCCTGGACTTACTAACAGTATCACTCTTTGTATGATTGTGTAAATACATTTTATTTCTTATATTTAATTATTGCATTTGTCATTCCTTGGAGACCAAATTCATCTCGGAATCCACAACAGAAAGTGCTCAATATCAGCGATAGAGTTAACACACACACATACACACACACACACACACACACACACATATATATATATATATATATATATATATATATATATATATATATATATACAAGGTCTGTCTGAAAAATAATGGGACTGGTATAACAAGCAATTTATTTTTACTGTCCTCATGATTATTCTTTATTCTTCCAACTCATTAGTAATGATTCCTGTTCCTAATTCTTCTATACCCAGTAACCCATTGGTGGCTTCTCTGCCTTGCTTGGAGAGATATCTATTAATAGAACACCTTAATGCTGCGAATGGTTATAAACATGCCCAAATAGAAAAGTCCTTTTTTTTCACCCCTAATACTCATCCTCATAATCAAGTATGCAGAACCAAATTCATTGATCAACTAGTGTGACTATTCATTGCATTTACTCTAACTGCTATAATAAAATCTCAATACAGACTTCATTCTTGCAAGTAAAATATTTGTCCTTTCTTTTTTTTTTAAATCATTTCACCCAAAGCAAAGCAATAATGACACTAAAATACAAGGGGATGTAAAAGGATGAAAAGAATTTAGTGATGAGAAAGGACAATAAAAGAACAGCTTTCAGGAAGACCAAAGATGGTTATCATGCCACTAAGAGACATGGGGTTACTGAGAGTGAAAGAGAATGAGAAGATTTTAGTGAAGAAAAAGGACAATAAAAGAATAGGTTTCAGGAAGACAGAAAATGATGGTAATGTCACCAGGACACATGAGGTTACTAGTAGAGAAAGAGAATGAGAAGATTTTAGTGAAGAAAAAGGACAATAAAAGAATAGGTTTCAGGAAGACAGAATATGATAAGTGTCATTGCATTTAAATTTTTGATGATTGAAGGTGCCAGGAATCAAGAAAATGAAAGAGAATTACACAGGTGAGAATTGCGAGAAAATAAATTATTGGATATAACTTGTGCTTGCATCTATTTTCACAGTAAAATGATGAGATCAGTAACTGATCTAGTGGTAAGCTTAAATACATGCAGTCTAGGTACCGAGCGGGAAAGCTAAAATCACTAATTGCATTCTCAGAACATCAAAGAAGCAGTAATAGACAATCCACAAAACAAATCTATCCACCCTATTTTCCAGTTCCACACCTTCATACATTTTGAGCATCATTTCTATGGTAACAAGATTCTCAGGTGTGCTAAAATTGCTTTTGTTAACTTCTCACCTGATGGCTAATAATCAAGAAATGTTACCATATGCTTTTCTGATTTTTTCTAGGAATGTGGTTCTTGATTTTAGTTTTCTATTTGTGCGAAAAGCTAAGTGTAACAATATTTTTAAGTGTTGTTTTAACATTATAATAATTACCTTTAATTGAAGAACAGCAGTTAATTCAAATCTGGTGGTATTAATTAACCACGAATATGATTCCTACACTTTCTGCTATAAGTAATATGGCGTGAAAATAAAATCTTTTTTTTCTGTAAGATATTAAATATAGTGAGCTTTTCAATTAAGGTGTTGATAATATTGGGCATATTTAATCTATCCGGAATTTTAGGGACTGTCAAAATTAACCTTTCAAGTAAACAAAGGGGAGCGGATATAGCTTTGTTGCTATTATCAAAGCATTTCAGCTGTTGCACTCTCCAGCCTTCTTCAGGTGTCTGTTGGTCTAGTTAACCTTCAGGGAATTTAGAACTGATCACTTTATTTTATCTACAAGGATAGAATTTTCTGGTATTGTTGTCCATGTCTGGCAATATCTTATCTTGGTTAATTGTCCAGTTATATCTTATACCGAATATTTTTACTGAGACTTGATCATCTCCATCCTGCTTTCTATGCAACAAGTTCAGCAAAGCATTAGGAATGTTCATTTATGCTTCTTTTGTTGACCATTAAACTTCCAAATAACTTTTGTGTTTTGTAGAGTATATGGTTCAAGTGATAAATTGGGATCTGCCATATTCTGCCAAAATGAATGCACTAAATGGTTTAAAAATTTATTAAAATATTTTTAGCTTTATTTACATTATTCACATATAGGCTAATATTCTCATCTTTGCTGTTTTTACAAAATTTCAGCCTTCTTCAGATGACTGCTAATTCAAGTAATACTCAAATAATTTCAAACTTAGCACTTTATTTAATCTACAAAGGTAGAATGGCTTTGTTCTACTACCCATATCTAAGGATATATCTGGTCTTGTTTTTTTTTTTTACACTGCTAAGTTATTGCTCACCCTGAACCCAATGGGTCTAAGTCTCTACTACCCGTGAATTTGACAACATCATAATTGTGGAATCTATTAGTCCCAATGCAGATAATAAAAAATGCTAAGATCTATGCTAAGAATAAAATTGGTTGCATTACAGTATCTTGTTACATTTTTTCATTTTTTCTATTTTATTTTTTTAGTGGTTTAATTCATTAATTAGGTAAAATAAGGCATTAGTTAATACTAAAGTAAATGTAGATTTGTCTCTTTCCCAAGTACATACATAGCGTTTGATACTAAACAAACACAAATACAGCCTCTTATCACAAAAATGGACAAAATCCCAGTCTCATATATAAAAAGAAATAAATTTAACATTGAAAATTTAAGGAACTTTTAATTCAATTTTTGATGTCTAATTAAGATAATAATAATAATAATATCTGGTATTATTGTGAGACCGTAACATACCTACAACAGGGACTCTTCCAGGACTATATAAAGTATGTGACATAACACTCTAGGAGAGAAGAAGAGGAGGAGGAGAGAGAGTATTCTAATACCGTAATATCAGCCGCGTACGACTACCAATATTGGACACTAGCACATAGTAAGCTCCGCTTACACTTACACTATCTTTGTAACCTTTTTGTTTAATATATCTTTCTTACCTCTAATCCGTGTTCCGTGTGTTTCCTTCTGTGGTCCCGACTTTGGGCCCACATCAGGTATATACATTTATGTACAAGAAAGTTATTTCCTGAAAACTTTAAGCCCTTAATTTGACATTATATTTAATTCTTTACATTTGTTACATTGTTTGGGCTGCTGTTCTCACCTTTGTTGTAATATTCAGGTGATTGGAATTTCGAACTAAATCCTTTATTTCATCCACCGGAGTAGATTGTTCTAGTTCCACGTACCATGCCTCTTCCAGATATCTCAGTTTCAGTTATTTCCCTTTAACTGAACTCTCCAAGTTTTTTGTTCACCTCTGCTGTGGCCCGGTATTAAACTCACAAGTCACTGGATTACTTCAACCATCTCTTTTATACACCGAGCCATGTGTATATTTGGGCTCAGTGAATAAAGGTGTTTCCTGAAGTTTTCATGTTAGCTTTAATTGAAAGCTAAAGGATTAAATTTACTATTTTCAGTAAATAAAATACACTGGTGTATTTCAAACAGAAATTATATTGATTGAAATCGATTTTCATTTTTTTTTTTTTTTTTCAGTAACATCGTCAAAGTAGTCCATTTTTCAGGTATTTGGAAACACAAGTTAGTTCTCGGTTTTAAAATTTTTACAAAAATAGAATATACTTTTCTGAAACTCTATTTGAGGAATATTAAATGATTTAAAGTACAATCAATCCGATTTGAAACATTACTTGAAGTTTAAAATAACGTAAAATTTTTTAACCAAAGAGTAGCTGTGTTAGTGTTAAGCGAAAGTAACTGTGTTTTAAGAAAGTGACATGAGCGCCTTTTTTTATATAATTTATTTTAAGTATTCAGTAATTTTTAAAATTTTGGAAAATATTTTCCGTAATCTAATTTTGGGAATGTCGGCTTTAAATTTACAATAGTCATCGATCTTATATTCTGATAATTCTAACCATAGTGTTTATTAGTGTGGTCGCCCATACTTTTGCAAAAATGGACACGTTTACATATAAAAAAAATTAAAAATTATTTTAATAATCTTGGTTTTTGATGAATGGTATTACGCTTTTCCATTTATGATTCTTATAGTTTCCAGTTCACTTAATAATAAAATAATATTATCTAAAAGGCGGAAATTAATACGGAATTTTAAGATATTTAAATTAAAACTTAATAAATTTTTCTAATTAAAATTTAAAAAAAATGAAAACAGTTCTTGTAAAAATTCATTATTTATCGGGAAAATTTATTTTATTAATTACGATATCCTTCTTACTTATGAAATTAATTAAAAGCTCTTCTAATTAAATAAATGTCATACTTTTATTGCATTTTTTATTTTACAATTCGGAGCATATTTTCGGTAAATGGTGTTTCTGTTTGACAAAAAAAAAACAATGGTTCTGCTTTTAATATAAAATATGAAGAGACTGAAATTTTAATTTCTCGAAATTAAGTAGGGTAACAGATGTAAAAAAAAAAATATTTTTACCAAGATTTTCTAAAAAAAAACTTTTATTCATTTGTGAATAAATCCTGAGAATTTTATTAAAATCTGACAGTTATTTGATTTTTGTAAGAATTTCCAAAACAATATGTTTTTACCGCCAAAAATACGCTTCAATTCCGATACTCATCTTTCTTTAGTGAACCGCGGACGTAAGAAAAACAAGATTTTTTTAACCAAAATTTGAAACGTGCTTGAAAGGATTAAAAAAAAATTAACAAAAAATAAACAATTGAGCTTTCCTCTTACTTAATTATAAGAAAAACTTTGTTTTCAAGTTTTGGGGCTTTTTTCATCATGCTATCAGATTGTACTTTTTTTAGTCAAAATGTGACGGTACCTAATTTACAATGAATTTCACTAGCAAGTAGAGCGGAGCATAAACTCGTGAAGTACCCGACAGAAATATATTTTTTTTTTGTATATATAAGTCTTTAAAGTCAAGTTTGGATCTCAATTTGACATCAAAATTTAAATGAAAACTTCCTTGAATTTTCGCTGTTAAATTTGCTTCTTTTTATGAGACTGGGATTTTATCGTAGATTAACTGCTTGATACATACGTTTGGTAAATTTTATCGTTACATTTATGGAAGCACTTAACATTGAAAGAATAACCACAGCCTCTCTTAATACAGCATTTTTTCGAACACAGTGTAGGTATTAGCTTTCTTTAATAAACTGCTTGAGATGGTAGTAGAAGTAGGGGTGAAGGTGGCAAATGCGATGGATGCAAGACTGTATGTGTAGAAATGTCTTGTCACACCCTTGCTCGTGTCGGGTGTCTAGAGATAGTGGAAACGTAAGTGATGTTCGTGCAGGAATCGGTGAAGGGTTGATTTTGGAATTAACGAAGAATGAATGGAACGCCTGCAATAAAATGTCACTTTTATGACGCTTAGTTTACAATTAGAATTATCACATTCATTCCATCCAATTCTCTTTTCTGTTCCACCCATTTTTTTTTATTTTTATTACTAGGGCTTTGTTTAGTACTTTGGGGAAGTAATACCTTGTTGGGATTTGTCTACCCAGGTTTTTGATGCTATCTGAGTGTCGGGATTCCAAACATTTAACAACAACATCTTTTAAATGAAACTAAAAAGTTATTTTCTGAAGAAAAAGTAAAAGCTGAACGTTAGTCGAAAAAACATTCATATATTCTTTTCAGAAACATACAATGACAATAAAATGTTCCATTTTTCTTGCACTGAAGTTTGCTTTATAAAGTAATTAAGTGTTCTTAGCCCGATGTGAAATGTGTGAACAAACTTGCTTTATGACGGTCAACCTAATGTGTTTCTGAGTTAGTAGACAACAGGCTTAGTCGCCGGTTGCTGGTTAAACCCTTCTATTTTGTACATGGACAAGTCGGCTGTTGCTGGCTATCAATTCCTTCCAGGGTATGCGTGTTTGTGCGTCTGTCTGTCTGTAGATCAAACTAGCCTCCGAAATTGTTTTGAGCCTCGAGAAGAAGTATGCTTCTATTTTTATATTCATAAGGTAATTCAAGTATGCTTCTATTTTTATATTCATAAGGGAATTCAAAATCTATTTTCACATAGGCGTGAACTTTTTGAATACAAGATTTCCATTGGTTAGAAAATAATTTCACACTGGCTCGTGAAAATCTTTTTCTCGAATTTGCGAGAGAGGTGAAGAGAGTTATTGTCATTTTCTAAATGGTCCAAAAATAACACATAGTAGCTATAAAACTAAGTTCGCAAGTATTTGGCAGTATTTACCCTAGTAGATATTGTTTATCAACAAACCTTCTGATGGGATTTTATTGGTTGAAAAATATATATAAGATTTAATTCCTATAACCTTAAATAACTCTTTCATGATCCCTTCTGTTACTCCACACACTTTTGATTCTTTTTTTTATAGCTGTTTGTCATTATTAGTGAGTATCAAAATTATTTTTGTTTCCAGTTCTTTACTCGAAAGCTGATTTCATAGGCACGTTTAAACCCTGCCAATAATTACCCTCTAGTGTTAATATTATATATAAAAAGGGATTTGTTAAATTTAATCAACAAGGTACATGTCATTTTTCATGTTATTTTTTCAATTTTCCAGTAAGATGTACATTCGGATTAGAATTGTAGATAAACTGCCCGAAGTTTATGTTTTGTTTGTTTTGTTTTTTTTTTCATTCAAGTACTCTCGATCGTCTCAGTCACTATGAAGAACTGGGTGCTGTCACTTTTAGAAGCCAGTATTATACAAAAGAAACAACTGACTCCCTGGAATCGATCCTTCAAATCTACAAATCAACCATTCGCCATTGCATGGAGTATTGCTGCCATATATGATCTGGAGCCCCCTCTGTTTGCCTCGGGGTTCTTGTTAAATGGTTCACGTTCTTGAATTCTATGATTTTCGCCCACCCCCACCCAAACATAGATTGTAATTTCTTTTTTTCTTCATCCTTTTTATTATGTCCCATTCTGTTATAAATAGTTTCCCTTTCATTTTTAGTTTCCATATTGGTTTTAACAACATGGTGTTATCTCCATATCGTTTATATTTAAATTATAGCAAATGATTCACATATCTATCTTTAAATTTTTTCCCAGTTGCTCAGACATAAATCCTCTCTTGGGTTCTCCTTTGTTGTCACTTTCGCCTTATATAACACATTTTCCTCCCTGAAAATTTCTTGCATTGGACATTTGCTCTTGATTCTATGACATTGTCCATTTTTAAGTAAATTTTCCACTTAACGATCTTTCTGGTTAACCCAATATAAATTATTCCGAAATTTCTGTATTTCTTTTTGAGTGCCCAACGATAAAAAAAAAAAAAATGCCCATTTTGAAAACCATCCAGCGTGAAAAAGTCTGTTAATGGGAAAAATTCCAAAAATGTGATTTTTATGTGTATTTGAAATAGAGCACTCTGATATATATAGAGGAATTATATACAGTGGGGAGAAATAAATATTTGTACACATGAAAAATTGTATTTTTACAAATGTAAAAGCCTTAACTAAAACAAATTTTGATACATTTTATGTGTAAAGATACATTTTATTAAAAAATAGTAATAAACTTAATTAATTCTTATTCTAACAGAAATTAATGCATTTTTTTTCATTTTAACTGATGAAAAAAGTATTCGTACAAAACAAAAAAAGCATATTAACTTAATTTAATACTTTGTGGAATATCCTTTATTGAGTTCAACAGCTACCAGTCTATTCCTGTATATCTCAACTAATGATTTGCACACACTGAGTGGTATTTTGTCCCATTCTTCTTGGCATATTGTCTTCAAATTCTTGATATTGGTTGGTGCTCCTTTCCCAATTTGAATTTTCAAATATCGCCATAAATTCTGGATTGGGTTCAAGTCTGGGGACTGACTTGGCCATTGCAAGATATCAACGTTACTTTCAGCTAACCCTTTCCTTGTAGATCTAGCGGTATGCTTAGGATCATTATCCAGTTGGAAAACCCAATCAAGAGGTAGCGGAAGTCTCTCAACAGAACGCATTAAATTGTCTTGCAGGATTTTCTGGTAGCTTTCGGCATTTATCTTGCCATCTATTATTGATATTCTGCCAACACCTTTTGCAGAAAAACAGCCCCAGATCATGATACTACCACCATCAAACTTTACAGTTGGCAATGTGTTCTTTGGTAAGTAGGCTTCACCGTCCTTCCTCCACACATGATTTCGATAATTATGACCAAACAACTCTATTTTAGTTTCATCTGTCCATAGTACTTTTTCCCAAAACGAATATTCTTTATCCTTATGCTCTCTAACGAATTTTAGCCTAGCATCTCTGTGTCGTTTCAAGAGGAGTGGAGTCTTCCTTGGGATGCGTGATTTCAGACTGTTTTTGTGTAGTTCATTACTTATTGTACGCTTGGTTACTTTAATCCCTAATGCACGCAGATGTTCCAGCAGCTCGGGTAACCTGTGGATTTTGTTGGATCTGGCGTCCTAATAACCTTGCTGATCTTAGAGAAATCTTCCTCCGAGCACCTGTTCGTCTTTGGTTTTCGACGCTGTTACGAGTTTTAAACCTTGCAATGAACGAAGCAATTGTAGTAAAAGGAATATTCAGGTTGTTAGAAATCGTTCTGTAACGTTTCCCATCTTTCCAAAGAGACAAAATATGTTGTTTTTGTGAAATAGTCAATTCATTACCTTTAGGCATTATTAGAACCTTCTCGGAAGACTAGAAATTGCAGAATGCTCTGATAATGGCTAATAGCGTTAACTATAATTACTGATGACATTACTAGAACATTCTAGAATATACTTTTTTCATAATTAATTGATTATTTTATTCTAATAATTGATTTGTACGAATACTTTTTTCATCAGTTAGAATTAAAAAAAATGCATTAATTTCTGTTAGAATAAGAATTAATTAAGTTTATTATCATTTTTTAATAGTATGTGTCTTTATACATAAAATGTACCGAGATTTGTTTTATTTAAGGCTTTTACATTATAAAAATACAATTTTTCAAGTGTACGAATATTTATTTTCCCCCACTGTATATTACTTCAAACATTAATATCAGTGTATAGTCGTATCTGAAATTTTAAGCAGTGAGTATTAAGTCATTGGGTCTACGTACTCGAGGAATCTAAATAAAGACAATTTGCTCTGTGGCAGGGAACAAACCTGAGCCCCTGTTTGTAGGAGAAACCACTGTTTGATCCGGTGTGCTTTAACAGCTCAGCTACAAAAGTGTGACAGTGCTAATAAAACAGTGCCCCATGTAAAATAATAGAGCTCTTAAATATACATTAATAAATTTAGTAATATATATATAATTATGAAAGCGGAGATTTTAGAAACCAATGGTAATATTTTATTTCGCAAAATCGATACTTCGGTTTCACCTCATCAGACCAAAATCAGTTTGTAATTATCCATACGGCTTACTAAATAATATTATCATATATATATATATATATATATATATATATATATATATATATATATATATATATTGGGTTGGTGCATAATTATCAGGCGTTTTTGTAGATGAGTTATTTGTTAATAAAAATTGCTGTTTTGCTACCTTTTTTAATAAAAATATTTTATTTTCCGGTTATAAAAATGCGTGTCGATAATCATAGTCATTTAAACATGCTATAGTTGAATTTTTATGTTTCTTTTTTCATAAACCAATATATATATATATATATATATATATATATATATATATATGTGTGTGTGTGTGTGTGTGTGTGTGTGTGTATGATTTAGCTGTATCATTTGTTTCAGATGTTATAATGGTGGATACAAGTGTTGGTATTCTAGCAATTTGGTGGGGTGGGGGTATTATTTGTCACTGGGTTTCAAAGTCAGTAAAGCTATTCACAGAATTCAGGCAGTGGGAGAAATGAAGCAATCCCTGATTATATTACCTAAAACTGGTTTAAGCATTTTAAGGGCGTTGATTTGTCCATTGAAATAAATTCTTGAAATAAACAACTAATGATTTTGATGCATTAAAACTCAGGGTACAGCAGTACCCAGGCACCTGCATTCGAAAATTCACAAACGCTAGGATCATCGAGAGATACTTCCGGATATTGGCGATCATGGTTCTCCACAGCTTCCTGTCCTTTGTAGCTCTTAGTAAGGTTTGTCTTTTTACTATCTCTCCTAATCCCTGTTCTGCCAACCATTTACACAAGTTTGTTAGGCATGTTATTCGTAGCTTTCATCTGTGCTTCTTACTTTCAATATGTCCCGTGAGTGTCAGATTCTCCAAGCTCTCTTTCCTCATTATGTGCCCGAGAAATTTCAACTCTCTCTCTCTCTGATTTGAAGTATAAGTAACATTTTTTTTTCTATTTTCCCTAAAAACTTCATCGTTGCTGACATATCCGGTTCATGACATCCTCAGCATCCTCCTTCTACAGCTTCAAGTTTCTTCATCTTTGAGGGGGATTGTTCACCATTCGCTGCCATATAGGCAGACTGATGTTATGTAATAGTTCAGTATTATTTTCTTTGTTTGTAGCAAAATTTTCCTGTTTGCTTAGCTTTTGGAAGACTTCTGACTATTCCAGTGAGTCTTAGGATTTCGGTGTCGCATTTCCCAGATATTGAAATTGTTGTACTTGTTTGATTTTGGTCTCTCCAATTCGTAGTTCGCGTCTTGGGTTGTTCCTGAAAAATAATAATAATAATAACAACAACAATAATAACAATAACAACAACAACAACAACAACAATAATAATAATAATAATAATAATAGGCCCATGTCTTAAAGATATAAGGCCCATGCCTTAAAGGAATACAAAAAATATTCTCACCAGTACACCCAACACCTTAGGAAAGGCTTTATCTATTTAAAACATATATGTGTATGTGTCTGTGTATTTTATTTAATTGGTCATTGGAAAATGTCATGATGCCATTTCTGACCTAAGGTCTCTGGGCAGGACCCGGAAAGAAATGTGTACACACCAGAAATCAAAGGAAATAAAACAATAATAATAATAATCCCGTATTCATCAGTGGTTTTGTAGTGCAGGGTTAAAAGCTGAAACCAAAGGTTTTATTCTTGCTGTACAGGACCAATGCTTGCTAACTAAGAAATTGTGTTAGTCCAAAATGCAGATTCTGTGATAAATATGCAGAAACAACCATCTTGTATCAGTTTGCGCGGTATTGGCACCAACTGAATATAAAATACGGTACGACAGAGTGGGCTAATATATGAACTGGAAAATCTGCAACGCTTACGGTAAAGAAACTGCAAGAAATTCGTATAAACACCACCCAGACCCTGTTACGGAGAAAGGACCTGAGACAATTTTATGGGACTTTACAATACAGACATAACAATCAAAACTAACCGCCCAGGCATTGTTATTAGAGCCCGCAAACAAAAAAGTGGCTCCTTACTGATATGGCACTCCCTGCAGACTGCAATGTATCTTTGAAGATCTTCCAAAAGCTATCAAAATACAAAGATCTTGAAGTCGAAATCTCAAAAAATGTGGCACATGATAACATTAACAATTCCCTTTGTAGCTGGAGCCCTCGGATTGAATGTAAAAGATTCCAATAGACTCATTGAAAGAATCCCTGGTAGCCTATGCCTTAAAGAAATACAAAAATTCTACTCACATGTACAGCCCACACCTTACGAAGGGCTTTATTTATGGAAAAAAAAAACGTGCGATTTTTTTCAAAACTGCTCAGTGGAAAATGTCATGGTGTCATTTCTGACCTTAGGTCTCTGGTCGGGACCCGGAAAGAAATGAATATACACCAAAAACCAAAGGAAATAATAATAATAATAATAATAATAATAATCCCGTACTCATCAGTGGATAATAATAATAATAAAATTAGCGAAAGAGATGGCATAAAATTAGCGAAGGAGATGGCATACAACACCCCCAAATGAAAGAAAAAAATAAGAAAAGAGTACTACAGGCGTGTACGTCTGATACTAAATACTGAACTAAACTCAAAAAATAGAATATCAGCTATAAACACATTGGCTGTCCCAGTGGTGCATTACAGCTTTAATGTCCTTAACTGGACCATAGCTGAAATTAAGCGAATGGGCGCCAAAACGAGAAAGCTTCTCACTTGCTATCGCATGCATCATCCCAAAGCTGATGTTGATCGTCTGTATGTGCCCAGATCCGAAGGAGGCAGAGGATTAGTTCAACTAGAACTGTCCTACAAAACTACAACAATTGGCCTCCAAAGATACTTGGAAACTACAGAAGACTGGATGATGGTATGCGTCAAGGAACATGAAAGTAGTAAGCGTCTTTACTCCGTAATGAAAGAAGCCAACAAATTCAAACTGGAGCTTCAAATGGGCGTAGAGATGCAACTACAGCACAATACACCGACTGAAACTGCAAAATACTTGAAAAAGACAGCAAAGACGAATGCAACCGACCAGATACAGAAGCGATGGCAAGATAAACCGCTTCATGGCCAATACTCTGCCCGTATCAAACAAGCTGATGTAGACAAAACCCGTACCCATCAGTGGCTACGCAGTGCAGGGTTGAAAGCGGAAACTGAAGGTTTTATCCTTGCTGCGCAGGACCAATGCTTGCTAACTAGGAATTATCAAGCACATATACTAAAATATTGTGTCAGCCCAAAATGCAGATTCTGTGATAAATATCCAGAAACGATTGATCATCTTGTATCAGGTTGCACGATGTTGGCACCCACTGAATATAAAACCCGACATGACAGAGTGGGCCAATATCTGCACTGGAAAATCTGCAACTTCTACGAGAAGGAAACTGAAAGAAACTGGTACCAACACCACCCAGACCCGGTTACGGAGATAGGACCTGTTACAATTCTATGGGACTACACAATTCACACTGACAGAACAATCAAGGCCAATCGCCCAGATATTGTTATTAAAGACCACAAACAAAAACGGTGCCTCCTTATTGATATGGCAGTCCCTGCTGACTGCAATGTATCTTTGAAGATATTCAAAAAGCTGTCAAAATACAAGGACCTTGAAATAGAGGTCTCCAAAATGTGGCATATGGGAACATCAACAATC
The DNA here is from genome assembly GCA_963932145.1 of Acanthosepion lycidas. Taxonomy (NCBI): domain Eukaryota; kingdom Metazoa; phylum Mollusca; class Cephalopoda; order Sepiida; family Sepiidae; genus Acanthosepion; species Acanthosepion lycidas. The sequence goes on along the minus strand of OZ010604.1, from coordinate 83,536,779 downwards.
CCTGTTGTAGTTGGAGCCCTAGGACTGGTTGGAAAAGATTGCAGTAGACTAATTGCAGGAATTCCTGGAAGTCCATGCCTCAAGGAGATACAAAAAATTGTTCTGACAAGTACAGCCCACACTTTACGAAGGGCTCTATCTATGTAATTTTTTTTTTTTTTTTTTTGTCAGTGAAAAGTGTCATGATGCCATTTTTAACCTTAGGTCCCTGGGTGGGACCCGGAAAGAAATGTGTAAACGCCAAAAAGCAAAGAAAATAAAAATAATAATAATGATGATGATGATGAAGGCTTGATTAAAAATCGAAATTAGAGTAGATTATGTGCTCTCTCCCATAAATTGTAACTAAGATACGTTTAGTTTTAGTATGAACCACAGTGGGCAGACGGGTGTGTTTGGAAGCGAGTAACCAGCCATTATATATATATATATATATATATATATATATATATATATATATATTATAAAGAGATAATCATACATTGAATCAATTAGCAATATTAATGCAATTAATGGCGAAATCTCTTCGCTAACATACTTAATATAAGCAATAATCTATTAACAATCCACTGAATGATGCGATCCTTATGTATAAAATTGTTATATATATATATATATATATATATATATGATTTTTCATATATATATATGTATATATATATATATATATATAAACATAAAACATTAGGCAGCATATAATTTACATACAAAGAAATAATCACACATAGAATCAATCAGAAATGTTAATGCGATTATTGGCGACATCCATCGTTAGAAATATAATATATGCATTAAAATACTGTTAATCCATAAAGTGAAGTGATTCGCGTCTATAAAATTGATGTCTGTAGTTTCCAGTTTATGTGATCTTAAAATGCTAGTACTTACGAATAGTCCTCTATTCATCATCAGGTATGTGTTTTTTTCCTTATAAATTCTATGTGTGATTATTTCTTCATATATATATATATATATATATATATATATATATATATATATATATATGATAAAATATCACAAGGAAACATGTGACTGGTTTAACACATAGGACAGTCACATACACACTAACGGAAATACGTGACTCGTTTAATATTCCAGCAAATCTATCTTTCTGATGAAATCGGAACATTTATGTAAGATGGTTACAAAACTTTTGGTAGGTTCTGTCCTCAGTATGTAATTCATTTCTATGGCGATTTGCCAGGATTAGCGAGCTTAGAAAAAAAAAAAGAGAACACGTAGGTGGAATTATATAAAGATATTCCTGAAATGCGTTTTATCTGGTATAAAATTAGACGCTCTCCGCCTTATTTATTGTTCTCTTAACCTGATAAGCTAGGGTCAACATACACCTGACACATCGAATGTCAACCTCTTTCAGAAATCGACTTATATACGAATACACACGGCAAAGAAAATTTAAGTAACTGTTGCTAAATAAATTCCAACGAATCGAAAGAAAGAGGAAAATGCTTTGTATCTTTTATTTTACAAATAGTTTTATATATCGTCAAAATGTATTGTGATTTGATAGCTGAATTTGTGGCCCCATTAAATTCAAAACCTGTGATAGACTTATGCATAATTTAATGAGTCCTTACCATTAAATCACAGGCCGGCCGATATGCTTGGTAGACTTATATGCGAGTATCACGGGTTTTTAAAACTTTCTTCTTACTGCTTTTTTGTTTGGTTTCTTCGTTAACCGTGGGTGACAGAGCTGGTGCTTACTACCCCGGTGTGGAATCCTGATTGAGGGCCCCGGGCAGTGCTTTGTGACTCGTGATATCAACATTTGCTTTTTTCTACCTACATTTATATACGTTGCAAATTAAACTAAGCACAACTGACTATTAAAGGATTATATCTTTTTGCCGATTTTGATGACACTATATAAAATTTACTATCTTTTTTATATCCATGTTGAATGCGTAAAAATTATTCAACTTCTCAAGTTGATTTTAAAAATTGCCACAAAAAATTGTTGATTTATTTAAGATGGAATGATCTGTTATGACATGTCTTTAATTTATATTTAGATACATTGTATTTATTTTCAAATTTTCTAGTTGAATTTTTCACCTTTATTGCATATGATCCGTTATTGTACATGATTAGGTAACAATAATATTTGTATTTTATATGAATACTACCTTACGATAATCGAGCTGTATTAGACTGGTGGAGATGGGTGGGCATATCATAAATTCGGGAGGTGAAGGCTGTATTATAGATTCAAGTGAGACCACAAGACCATTGCACCAGGCCCGCTCTTACTACCATCATCATCATCATAAGTGATGATCAGTAGTGATTTATCATCGTCATCATCATTGTAAGTCAATATTAGTGATTCATCATCATCATCATCATTATGATCAATAACATATTTTGCTATTGCCACTTGCAAGCCAAAATTTTTAACAAGAAAAATCTCAAGTTGATGTTCAAAATTGCCGCAAAACATTGTTGATTTATTTAAGATGGAATGATCTATTATGACATTTATTTAAGATGGAATGATCTATTATGACATTTATTTAAGATGGAATGATCTATTATGACAGGTCTCTAATTTGTACTTCGATGCATTGTATTTATTTTCGATTTTTTAATGTACAGTGGAACCTCGGTTTACGAATTTAATTCGATCCTGAAGGTCATTCGTAACCCGAAATATTCGTAAACCGAAACTATTTTCCCAATAGGAATCAATGTAGAGAAAAAAGTCACAGTAAAATAAAATAGGGAAAGAAAAGCACACCACAACAGAAGAATGTATAGAACACGGTGGTCGACTTAAAATATTATTCCTTTCGGGTTAACTCGGTTCGGCAATGTTGTTCGAGAACCGAAATTTTGTTCGATAACCGAGGCATTTGTGAGACGTTTAAGAACCGAGGTTGCACTGTATTTGTTCACCAATATTGCATGTGATCAATTACTGTATATATTAGGTTACAATAAAATTTGTATTTTATATGTATACTACCTTATGAAAATGGAGATGTAGTAGAGTGGAAGGCCCCATATGGTAGAGGGAACAATAATGTTTAACCGTCCCTGGTGGGTGGTTCTAGACATATAATAATGCTAATTTCGTGGTAAATATGTTGATGCAATCCTATCTTCACGTAGCCAGCTGCAGTGTTTCTCCAGTTTGTATATCATTAGACACTGCGGAAAAAACAGTCTGAAGATGCTAAACCTATTAGAAAACAAGATCGTTCAGAATACTATTCATAGCATTTTATCCATAGACTAAAAGAGAGTAATGTGATCCCATAAAAAGTAAAAGAGGAAGTGGTTTTCAATGGGTTGACAGATTTGTATCGCTGATCATCGGTGTTCAGACCCCAAATAAAGAGCTTATCTATGGTTCTTAACTGCTTGGAAAATTACTGCAACAATTTTTTTAATTCTATTACTATGTTAGCCATGTACCAGACTAAGCTTATAAATATCTATAAGAAAAATTATAAAATTTAATGATTCCCGTCCTTCTCTATATCCTTTCCTTAAACACCCATCTTCCCTCTTACTTTCACTCTTTGTAACTTCTTGCATGCTAGTGGCATTCCTGACTTGGGGTGAAATGCTTTAAAAAAATACCGGATCCATCAGGAAACCTCTTATTCAGCTCTGGAACGACTCTTCTTCGGAGAACTTCGATGAACTGTGGTCCTTGCATCATGCTTTCAACGACATGCAAAACTCCAACACCGTAGTAACTAAAGCAACCCCGAAACATCTTTTTTCAAGGGATGTTTTACGAATTGGTTAATGTGACACTCGCAAAGTTTCTCTACAGTTGATCTGCGAACATGTTGACTTCTTTGTCCTTTAACAAAAAAAAAAAAAATAGGTTTTCGTCAGAAGTTGCTTTTTCACGGATTGCCTTGCCTTGCGTCCAATGACCAGAATTTTGTCTGGGAATAGTTGCCCAATCCTCACTTCCCAGCCTTGTCAGAGTTCAAACACATTTACACCGCTTTGTAGGCGATGAGTTATTTTTCCATTCCATAGCCCCTCCCCCATAGACCCAATCTCACAAGCTTCTCTCTATCGCTATTTCCATGGAAAATGTTCTGACGAGCTACACTGCTCAGTTCCATCAATTCAGACATTTAAATTTAAAACCAGCCATTCCATGTACACAAGAGCGGACCATCCACCTTTCCCTCGTATTCTATTTGTAAGAAAGAAGTTCCATCCTTCCCCAAAACCACTATTTTATAGAATAGGTTACTAAGTGTTTTCAAGTCTAAGCCTACGTCTTCTGCAATACTAAACTTTAAAATGTCAACCAAAACCTGGTTTAAATAATATCCACTTAAATTTGAAATGTGTTTTCATTTTCTGTTTTAATTTTTCCCTTCTTAGTTTGATTCAAACCCTGTCATAAGTCGGTGCATGCTTGTAGGTGGGGTTTAACAGCCTCATTTTGTAAATTTTATTTTGACACACTTCTAACTTTGCTAAATTTCACCTATGTCTTTACCTTCCCATAATCATTATATTAACTTTGTTCTTTCTTCGTAATTTCTTTCCTTTTTATCCTTGTATATCTGTCTGTCTGGATATATTGATTCTGTTTCAGAAAATGTACTCGGTCTGATGAGATGAAAATACCTATATTCATTGAAATAAATTTATTACCGAATATGGATTTTTAAGGATTTTTTTCCTAATTATTATTATAATTTGCTCTGTATCATAATTTGAGCTCTCATATGGGCTAAAAGTCCTCATTAGAATAATCGCTACCAATTAGAAATTGGTATTATATATATATATATATATATATATATATATATATATATATATATATATATATATATATATATAACTGGTGGTATTCGCTTGGAAAAACCTTGGATATTTCGACTTGTAGTAGAACAAATCGGTACCCAAGGAAAAATGAGGAATAAAAAAAGAAAGAACCAAGACCATTAAACTAAGGCGAAAACAATCGTCCAGATTTCAAGCTCAAAGTCCAAAGAAAAAAAACCCTCCAACGCGAGTAAAAGGCAACTACGTAAAGTGCTCTATACATGAAGTAGAGCAAAATCTAAGGTAATCCTAAAGAGCCAGGCAAACCTTCCTAGATTTCACCGAAACGGATCGTCAAAGCGATGCCGGCGTTTAGGTGTGACCTAGGTGGGTATATATAAAGCGTTGGAAGGAAAGTTCTTAAAGGCAAAAGGATCAAAACAGTTTAACCTGTTAGTTTTGTAGACGTAATGTTTCTGTTTTAGTCCATGCTTTTCAAAATTTTATGTTGGCATAGTAAAAGAATGCTGTCGACATTACAATTCGCTTAGATTTTTCGAAACGTATATATTTCAATAAAGGAAATACAAAAATACTGAAAAACGATGAATTAATGTTTCCCACCATCTTTGTTTTATTGTACTCTGAATTTTAATACAGTATAACCCGGATATAAGAGAGTTGGTCTATTTTGTTTAGGTAAGTATGGCTCTAATTTGGGACCCGAGAAAATCTCTCTTATGGGTTACACTGTAATTAGAAATGCGCTTGCTTAATATTTTCTTTCAGTTTAAAACAACCACTTTTTAACAATTGGATTTTTCTGTGTAACCGCGAAAGACAGGACCCAGATTTCACAAACCGTGGATACCAAAATCTGCGGATTTACAAGTCTCTTACATAAAATGGTGTAGTATTCGCATATAACCACCGTATACTTTAAAGCATACTTTAAAGCAACTATTTATAATATCGTAGAGAATCTCACTGAGCCTTTTTTGGTCTTAACAGTGACATGAAGTGGAAGGATTATGTTGAATCAATTGATAGGTCTTCTGCTAGGAAAGTTGGTTCCCTGTCGTGCCAGACAATTATACTCACCGGATTCCATCTTAGACATTTAAAAGTCTACCATTCGTCCGTGTACAGAATATTGCTGCCATATCTGGTCTGAGTCCCGTTATGTCTCTAGATTCTCAACAATATCCATAGAAGAGTTTGTTATGTTATCGATCTTGACCTGGCATCTCGGGTTCAGTTACTTTCCCACTGCTGTGACGTAGCTTCCCTCCGTCTTTTCTATAAATATTTTCATGTCAGTTGTTCTAATGCGCTTTCTTCTTTGTACCCCAACTGCAATAATTTAAGCATACTGCTAGATTGGCTATTAGGTCTCATTGCTTTACTGTTGAATTAGCTCGATGCAACCGTAAGTCCTATTTTAATAGTTTATTTTCTCGCATTCTTGCCCGTTAAACTAGCTTCTGGTTTCTTGCTTCTCTGCCACCTACAATCTCCCAAAAATTAAAATACAGCATCAGTCGACATCTTCTGTCTTCCTGATTCATGTTTCGCAGTGTCGCCTTGATTGGGTTCATCCAAATCAAGGTGATAATGCCACTAAGATACCATTAATGTCGAGAAACAATTCGAAACAATTCGAAACAAATTCGTGAGCTGGGTTTCGATTCCAGCTGTATTCGTTACGTTCACTTTTGCAGAAATATTCTATTTATTCCTTACAACCCCCAGCTATGGTGGTGATGGGTGGGGGGACACTAGTCTATTTAAACTCGGTTGGCAAACAATCTAGAGACAGTAATTCAATAAAAACAACTTTACCCCTAGCAGCCTAGACCACTCGTGGGAATGTATTGACTCATAAAAAACAATGAAATTCTTAAATCGACAATCTGACGAAGGCGGGGGTAGCGTCCTTTTTTTCTTTTTTTTTTCTTTTTTGATATGAATAGAATTTTATTCGGGGAGTAAAACTGACACCTATGGGATAATGAATGTAAACTTGTCCAATTAAAAGTTAATTTTGTCTTCGGAGTTTTTGTTATTCGTAAAAAAGAACCATATGAGAAAATGCTGACAAAAATCGTTTCAGTTCTGGAACGGAAACAGAAACAAAAACAAAATCAAAAACAAAAAAACACTTATACTTAGAATCGGAAAGAGACAGCTGGAATTTCTTGATCGCATAATGAGGAAAGAGGCCTTGGAGAAATTAACACTCACGGGATAGGTTTAAGGCAAGAAGGACAGAGGAAAGCGGTGAATAATCTACCTAACGAGACTATGTAAATAGTTGTCAGAACAGAGATTAGGAGGGATTGTTAAATGAAAAAAAAAAAAACTTACTTAAGAGTTACAAGCGAGTGGAAGTTATGGAAAGTCATGATCGCCTACTTTCAAAAGGGATACGACATACAGGAGAACAACCTTGTAAAAATGGTTGTCAGAACAGGGATTAGGAGAGATAGCAAAATCAAAAAACCTTACCAAAAACTACAAAGGAGAGGAGAGCCATGATCGGAATGAAAGTACACACGTCACACAGAATAAGAGGAAACTCTTTAACCGTAGATATTTGTTTAAAAAGGGATAATCTGAAACGTGCCATCAGCTCGGAACTTTTTGGTATCATAGACCCACCTTGCTACGTCCACATGGTTTGAATCATCCTCATTCCCTTCGTATTAAATTAGTAGAAAGGAAGTTCCATTCAAACAGCTTCTTCCTAAGAGCCACCATTTTGCGGAACAGACTCCCGAGTGGATGCTTCCTCCAACATTACAAATCTAACCTCTTCACGTCTAGAGTCACTCATTATCTACCCTTCATATCCTCATAATCTTCACCTCTTCCACTTAAGTTCATATCCAACATTTTTATCAGTAACCATTTACCTGAAGTGTCTCTCGGGCTTTCTATTAGGTAAACTTTAGTTAAAAAATAAACACCTTGTAAAAAAAATCGTAGTAATTTGGAAGAAAAACACCACTTTTAAAAAACTGCTAAAAATCAACTAATTATTGAATTTTAATAATAAATAAAAGCGAATTTTTTTTTTTTTTTAAGAAGCTTACAATTCAAACTTCGGATAGTAAAGAGCGCGCAGGGACAGCATTTTGATATGCAGGGCCAAAATTGGGAACAGATTTGGCGGGCCCCACTTTCCAAGAGCCCAAAATACACAAGCGTGGGTCCCCATTAAGCGTGAGAGCAAATTGTGTTAATGTTCAAAGGCCGGCCCTGTTGCATACTAGACAAAATTGCGAACGAACAAGATGCTAGGCGAACAATGCTCAAACAATGAGCGCTGGAGAGATACAGAGTATTCACAAAATTATACACCATAACCGAGTATATCACTTGTGTAGATGCAGCTTCGTGTTCGTCGCACGGAAATGTTTTTTGTTTTTTTTTTTAGAATAAATGAAAATGGCAGGCAGTTTTTGAAAGCAGAAAACTCTTAAAACTAATATTTATAAATAAACATCACATTTTTAAAAAATCTTAAAATCTTTGAGTTAAACTTTAACTCAAAGATTTTAAGATTTTTTAAAAATGTGAAAGTCTTTATGTAAAACTCTTGTACGCTTCAGGCTTCAACGCAAAAATCATTTTATAAGTATATCTCTCTCACGTTACCGCTCTCCTGTTTTCCCATTCATGCTGCGATTCAGCTCAATATGATAGCACAACCTCACCCCATTCTATTTATTTATCTACCTACCAGCCAAAGACAGCTTTCCTTCCTTCCCCATCGACCTCCCTAGCCATACCCGCAGGCCAAAATTACGGTTGGTGGTACCTGAGACAGACACAATTGACTCCTCTCAGCCTGCAAAAAGAAATCTCTGAACCGACTGCTTGCACCCGGGATATACATTTAACTCCCATTTTTTTATTCTCTTTCTTTCTCTTTGCTGAGATTTTCAAGACAATTGTTGTCCGTCTTTTATACCTGGAATTCTCATTCTACCATTTTTTTTCTTTCGCACAACTTCGATTCCAACCGAGAGATAAATCAGTAAGTTCTTTCTTCTTACTTTCTACTTTCTTCAAAAGGCGTTTTGCACTAATTCTTGCGGCATTTTTTAAAATGATTTTGCTCTGTTTTTATTTTATTTTTTATTTTTTTTTTTAAAATATATATTCCACTGTAAATCTTTTTGTAAAATATATCTAAATTTGCTGTAATTATAGAGGAAGAGTGCTAAGTAATAGATATAAATATATTTTATATAAATATAATAAATGCAAAAGTGTACAGAAGTCAAAACCGAGTGGCGACAGTCTATATAGAGAGATGGCCTGAAGATTGCTTTCAAACATGAAACAGACTGTAGCCACTCATTGTTGTCCTCAGTGTCCACTTTTATATTTATACACGCTCGATTTCTGATATCGAGCATTTTAACTCATAAATATAGCATTTCTTAAAACTATTTTTATCATACACACACACACATATGCTTTGAAACCGCAAGGTCTGACTAAACCGAATTTTATCGGTCTCGCGTATTATAATATATTACTTTGGCTTTCTGAAGTCTCCGATTTGTTAATTATATATATATATATATATATATATATATATATATATATATATATATATATATATTATAAAGATTAATACAAATAAAATGTCACACACACAATGAAGAAAAAAAACAATAAAAACTACATAAATTACAGCACCAATAAAAACTACATAAATTATTTTTTAACTTAATATAAAAATACCGAAAAACGAGAAAATAAGCAGTTAATTGCTGGTATCTCCTGACGAGTGGACGTCATTATTGTCTACAGTTTCTTTGTATATTTTAATCATATTCGGGACCTGCAAAAATATTTCTAATTTTAAAATACATTTTATATTAATGGAATGAGATTTGTTTCAAGAAATATTTTCCCTGATAAAATATTTCTGCATGAGTGCAAGTGATAGATATATAAAAAAGAGAGAGAGAGAGAATATAGGAATCACACTTCAAGACTGTCTTCAGACTGAAGATTGTATTGAAGCGTGGAACTGACAGTTACCATGCAGTGTTGATTCTTATGTCGACTATCTATATCTATAAAGGCTTTATCTATAATTCGTTCAAAAATGTAGCAAAATTCAATATATTCGATTAATACAAATATAAAATGTATCACTTAGCTAATTGATGTTATAGTCAGCATCTCGACTCCAGAGTTTCGTAGGCGGACCCTTTAGCAGTCAATTGCTAGTATCTCCGTCCACTCGTCGGATGGACGGCATTTTGTGCTACCTTCCGGCAACTCCTTTGGACTCTGCTAGCAGGGTCGAGACGGACGGATGCCGACGACGATATATATATATATATATATATATATAATCCTTTTCTCGGGAAAAGATGGTGTGTGTTGTTTTTAAATCTCAATAAATTGTTTACTCGCCAGTTATTTACTAACACCTGATGAGATGTGTGAATACGCATCGAAACGTGATTACATTTGTGTAGCGTTTTTTACATGTTACAGATTCTCGCCTCTGAGTGTGAACTTCAATGTCCACTTATATATATATATATATATATATATATATATATATATATATATATATATATATATATATATATATATATTATTTAAAAGTTATTTTTAGCGGACACTCGTATCTGAGTAGACATTCCGTTTATTTATTAAACAGTATTTATTTTTGTCTACCGGCCTGAATATTTAAGAAATCTTATTAGAAAAATATGCGCTCTCCGACAACGTTTGGGTAATACAAATTCGCAACAAATACAGTGTACTTCCAACGTTCGTAACATTTAATTTAAAAGAGGGCTCAATACATAGTAGAGTCATATTATATATTTTAGGATATTATAACAAAAAGATTTAAGAATCGCTACATAAATGCAGTCGTGTTTCAACGCATAGCAATGCAAATACTCAGGCGATTGTAAATTACTGGCGACTGAACGATTAATTTGGTAAAGCCATCAAGCCATTTTTTTTTTTAAATGAGGATGTATTTTGCTTTTGAAACCAAATTAATTGTTCACTCGACAGTAATTTACAATCGCCTGAGAAGGCGCATCGTTATGCATTGAAACACTACTGCAATTGTGTAGCGATTCTTACATGTTTTTGTTGTAATATCCTAAGTTATATATATATATATATATATATATATATATATATATATATATATATTGTGTATTTGGATAGCAAACCTTCTTTTATACAAGTTTCATTGAAAACGACTGACAGTTCCGATCTGAGTTTTTCACTATGATGTTTTGCCCGTGCAATTATTCATCACCCAATAAGAAGATGATGTTAAAAAATAATTTTCGCTGCGTAAAATAAATGTTTGTTTTTTTGTTTTGTTTTTTGTATCTTTATTTTACAGAACTTATTGATATACCGACAATATATTTACAAGAAAAATCTTTTCATGATAAAAATATGGAAACTATAATTTTTTTTCTGAATAATACCGTATTTCCCGCCAAGTAATGCGTAATTATGTATAATTATACGTAACACGTACCTATAATTTATCAAGGGATATTTCGGTGGAAAAATAATAATAATCAACTTTTTAATTATTCACGCAGATATATTGTTTGTTTTTTACATTTTAGGATGATTTTTTTTTTATATTGGTAATCATAATTTAATAACCCTACCGTTTTAGTACATAATGGAAAGAGTGACTTTTGGAGGGTCACATGCGTGTGTCGGCGTCATTTGTGGAGGAGAGCGAATTACACCTTATCTGGCGGGAAATACAATAATTATATCTCTGTAAACAGTTATTTCCTATAAAAATAAATGGTTGTAAAATTCAACCAGACACAAAAGATTCGTTTTATTATTTAAGTAGAAATTTAAAAAGATATTTGCCTTTTAGTTTCATTTATTAACAATATATTCACGATTTTGTTTTTGTACCACGATCTTTCGTCATCTTCCCTGCAATTCCGTCCTCCGAGAAGGTTTTTTTTTTTATATATTCCTTGACCAATAACTGCTTATGGTACCTTTTTTTCCATTGAATTCATTAGCTTTATGAAGAGAATTCTGTGAAGACCAGAATAAATGTTAATGCGAAAATATATAATATCTGGCGAATATGACAGATGAGTAAAAAAAACTTCCCAGACAGTTTGCAAAACATTTTGTCTGGTTACCAAAGAAACATTTACGAGAGTGAATCAATAAGTACGTAGATGTAACATATAGATATTAGCTGATTTTTTATCTGAAATTTTCAATGTATAATGTTTGATATGTATGATTAATATTCAAATTAAATGAATGAACAAGGACATAAAGGATATCATGTTGAAAAAAAAAATCAATATTTCCTGTGCAAAATAAATGCTTTTTTTTTGTCATTAAGAAGCAGGTTTATTGATGCATTTAATATTTTTTCATTAAGTGAATTCTGTTATGAAATTTCATTTCTGAAAATATGTCTGTAAGAAATTCTGTCATCCATTTTTTTATATCAAAAACCCGGACGTCTGAATTCCAAAGAATAATAATAATAATAAAAATGTAGAAATAATGGGTATGTCTGTTAAATAAATCACTTGTATTTACAAACATATGCTCGTGAATTCAAAAGAGTCTCAAAGGATTAAAAAATAGTCTTTAACTGAGTTAAAGTCTTTGGGTAGTTTGTACACTGAAAAGGCTGTAGTTATGAAAAGACTTTTAAATAGTTGGTTCACAGAAGAAAGCCGTGGTTGAAAAAAGACTTTTATCGTTAGCTAAAATTCACTGACCATCTTTGTCGCTGACTGGCCAGTAATGAAGATAAACGTGACTGTCCAAGCTGTTGGTTTAACCGATTCGTGTGAAGTCACTGACACATGTTTCTCTCAGCACGCGCTGTGAGGGAAGAAAAGGCTATATCGCCATGCGGCTTGGGGACCTTTACATATCTCGGTATTTACCCAAGTTCTCCCCACAAGGCGGAATTTGACACAAGGCCGTTTTTTTGTTTTTTACGTGGGACGTTCCCAGCGCGTAGGCTCGAGCAAAAATTCCCCGTACACCGCGTAATAACAGGGTCGGGTTTGTCTACCTCCCCATTGGAGATTCTGTCCTTTGGCATAGCCGCATCTGGGTTCCTCCCTGCCCGGAGGCAGAAAGGTCGACAAGCAGGGTATTCGCAAAGTCAGGGCTTTAGTGAATTCTGACCTTCGCATCTCTCTGTTTGAAAATCGAAATCTGTGGGCTTTTATAAGATTTTTTTCCCCAAAGCAGGCTTGAGAAAAATAGGGTTTTAGTTTTCTCTGATTGGTCAAATATTTCACTTAGGATGTTAATTTCTAACCAATAGACACTTTGATTTAAACAGTGTGTGTTGTATTGCGGAATCTTTTTGGCATGTTTGTATATTGTCTGTTATTGGGTAGAAAATAAAGTTTGGGTGCATTTTAATATGGTACGTATGTGGGTATGTAATTGAGTTGGAAATAGCGTTTATTTCCTATATACCAATCACATAGCATCACCTTTTGGTATATCTAATGACAGTTCAGTTTGTCAACTTTTGGGCCAACCGAATATTGTAAACAGTTGCCCAAAGCACTGAAAATTTTCGTGGCACCACATGGACTGATGCTAGATGAAAAAATTATTTTCATCCAATTCAGTTAATTAAATTCTGAAGGTGAGAAAAATTAACGAATGTTTTAGACAATATTTAATATAATGACTCTTTTATCGGAGAAGAAAATATTTGTATATGTGTGTGTACATAAATATATTATTTTAAGACATTTTTATGCTTATACATTATTTTTTATAGATACAAATATTTAAGTAAATGTTCTGTTTATAATAAACAGTATTAACAACATTTACCGGCCTGAAAGTTCGAGAAATTGTCATAGAAAATATGCGTCCTACGACAGGAATTGAACCTGTATCCTATACGGGACCGTCATATAGCCTGACGTGCTTTTACCGATTTGACCACAGAGGAGCGTTTCGGTTAACAAGGTCGATTTTACTGTTTTTAAACTATAATTTTCCATGATTTTCTCACGTACATTCATATCTGCTATGTTGGTGCTTGTGATTGAGAGAGGACTGTTTGGATTGCTTTGATTTACAACTACTCTGATTTCCACCTGTTCATTTTATTCCACATGCCTATCTCCTCTCCAAGTAATATTAGACAGCTTTTACTAGGTTACATCGGTAGTTGATTTGTCTCATTGGAGTGTCATGCTGGATTTGGCCTTCATGGTGTCTCTAGGTCAGGGTGCACAAAATACAAGCCACATGTTGCCCATGAGATAAATCTGATTGTGTATAAAAATTCAGTTTTGTGGAAGCCTGACTTTATTCAGCCATTATATGTTTTTGATTAATGTAAATGTTCTCTAGGATGCATCAGTGGATTTGCACCTTATTTTTTTTTTGTTTACTCAGCAATTTACTCTTGCGGCCAGCAGCTAATTTTCTGCAAGGAATATTTGGTCTTCATGAAAAAGGCCAAGAGAACCCCACTTCTGTACAAGTGAAATGAAACAAGTCATATAAAATAGCATAATTGGTTGTTAATCAACTAAGCCAAGAGATCATTGTGATAACACACATGGTACCCTTTTTACATTATTTGGACTATTGCCCTCATCTTTGTTGCTATATCTATTACAACATTTCGGTTGTTGTATGCTCCGGTCTTCTTCAGGTGGTTGGAATGTCGAACTAAACCCTTTATTTCACTCATTGGGGTAAACTGTTCTAGTTCCATGTGACATGTTTTAATAGATGTTAGTTGTCAGTTATCTCCTTATAATACTCAGAAATTCATACACAGATGTCCTCAAGGACACATGGCACAGTGGATAAAGGCGTTAGTTAGATCCAGTGACAGGACCCAAAGAGTGTGAGTTCAATAACTGGTTAAGGCAGTGGAGAACTTTCAGAGGGAAATTAACAGGAGATAACGGACATCCATTAAAACATGGCACGTGGAACTAGAACAGTCTACCCCAGTGATCGAAATAAAGGGTTCAGTTCAAAATTCCAACCACCTGAAGAAGGCCGGAGCGTACAACGGCCGAAACGTTGTGATAAATATGGTGACAAAGATGAGGACAATAGTCCGCATAGTGTAAATACTGTACATAATACCTCATCTCAGAAATATAGACAGATACCATTATGAGCTTGAGTAAATGGATGTCGGAACAGAGTTTAGGGGATATAGCAGAATGACAAAGTTTAGTAAGAGCTACAATAGACAGGAAGTTGTGGAAAGCCATGATTTCCTGCATCCTGAGAAGAGGATAATGAACATATATAGTTTCCAGATAATATCTTTGGTCACAGAATCAACCAGTATATAGCCCAGTATTACACTCACATGTTACTCAGGGAAGATAT
>OZ010604.1:83504096-83516596 GCA_963932145.1 Acanthosepion lycidas | reverse complement strand
TAATTAAACTAAAAGCATTAGTTCCATTTCATCTTCAAGCAAATATTTAAAGTTTTTAGCTTCTATTTTTGAAACATAGTTATTACTGTGTACTGAAAAAAACCACATTTTAAATTAGTTAATTTATGTTACTCGAATGTTATGACATAGCCCAATGCCCATAGGCCAAAAATAGTGTATTTCTGCCAAAGATGGGCAGGAACTGCACAGTCTTCACTTTCCAGTGATTTATAACATATATATTATAATCAAATTATATCAGATCCCTACTTCTATTGCTCCATTAATGCTCAATACAAAATCTGGTATTAATTATCAAATTTAAACTAAGAACTCAGAATGAATTAGAAGTTTCTAAAAGAAATCTGGCATTAATTAACAGTTTATACCTATAATCCATTAATGATCAGCTTCCCCAAAATGGGTCTTTGGGTGTGGGTTAATTAAAGAACTGGATAAAAGTGCTCTTCTGGGACTACAAGGAGATCCACTTAAATTCCCATATATTGCCTGGTTTCTTCAAAGGGTAGAAAGATGTACTGATATTGTAGCCAAAACCTCATCTTTATGAATAGAAGACAGAAACAGAGATTAATATATAAAGTTTTTTTTTTTAATCATTTCACCTCAAGCAAGACAGGAAAACCTATTTGGATACAGGGTGTTATTGAGAGTGAAAGAGAGATGATAATAAAAAAAAAAGCAGGATTCAAGTAGACAGAAGATGATGATTGACATTGCATTTCAATTTTTTGAAGATTGTAGTTGACAGGAAAGTAGGAAGACAGAAGAGAATTGCACAAACAAGAAGTACAGGAAAAGAGACTATCAACAGAGAAATTTTATGGCTTATCAACCTTTTGCTGGTTATTTAAAGCCAGAAAATATTTGGAGATTGTAAGAACATTTCTGAAGATGATAATCATTTATTGATACAAATCCTACTAAAGAGACTATCAGCATAGAACTTATGGTTGCAACTAGCAATTTCAAGAGTGTATATTAAACATTATTAATTTTTATTATTCCTACATAAAAGATGTATTAATAATGTAACCAAAGCCTCCTCTTACTGAAGAGGAAACAGAAACAGACATCCATAGATTTTGATTGACTGATTTGTTTTTTATGGCTTATCAACCTTTTACAGGTTATTTAAAGCCAGAAAATATTTTGAGATTGAAAGAATATTTGTTTTGGTGTATTGGATATGTTTATACACAAATGTAGATTTGTGTATATCCACTAGGGTAGGTTGATTTTTCACTTTTTTTAGAAAATCAATACTGCACTCCATGTGAAAGTTACGGTTTGATGTGATAAGTTCTGACACCAAAAATTAAATTCATAGCTTTTACCAATTTTTGAGCATTTGGTTTTAAAGATCATCTAAAAAAATGGACAGGAAAACTTCCGCAGTTTTTTTTGCTTACAAATTGACTTCAAATTTTTTACTATTTCAAGAATAAATCCAAATAAAGTTGATATCTTTTGTGTTAGATAACATTGAATGCAAAATATATTAAAACCAGAATTTGAATTATGAATCACAAGCAAAATATGGAGTTTTTTTATTGTATTTGATAAGTAAAAACTGTAAAAAAATTGTAAAATTACAAGAATGACTCCTCAATGGAAATTTTTTGTAAGTTAATCTTACTTATTATAAAACGCAGATTGTGTGTGTGTGTGTGTGTGTGTGTCTGTATGTTTATATATTGGATCGGATTTCCTACATTTTTCAACCGATTTCAACAAAACTTCACAGGACTGTGTAAAATTACCTTGTGGTGGTTCTGACAGTACCCAAAATTGGAAAAATACAATTGTTTTTGCACGAAATCAATTTGAAAACACGATTCTGTCGCCAGAATGAAAGGGGGACAACTCATATCGAGTTATACTTATTATAAAACCCAGGTTGTTTGTGTGTGTGTGTGTGTTCATTTATATATGGGATCGGATTTCCTACATTTTTCAACCTATTTCAACAAAACTTCACTTTTTTTTGGCAGGTAGTGTTTCTTATTGTCTTGCGCACTTTTTTCTTTATTTTTACATTCAGAATGCTTTAAAAATTCCATTTACAAGACAATTGTTTATAATAAAATTCTATTCAATCGATAGACTCATAACGATGGAAAACAATGTTTTTGTTTGAGTTTGGGTTTGACTAATTTGTAAAAAATACAAAAAAACAAAAAAAAAACTAATTAAGACATGTGTGTCCATCAACCTTAAACAATAATCTTTGTCAATTTTATTTTTCAGTCTTTATGATGGTTGCTACTTGATCTATCTCTTACTGTTACATCTCCGGGCAACACCAGGCTCTACTGCTAGTTTGTTAATAAAAACAAAAAATAAAATAGATAAAAGTGAATATAACACCATAATACTGCGTGGCACAAATTGTAAGACACAATGTTTAAAATGTGTGTTGTTTATTGAAAATCACACTAAAACTATTATGTTGGTGCAAAAATAATGTCGGTTTTTGACGTTAAAAAATACGTCAAAAACCGACATTATTCTTGCACCAACCTAATACTACACTGTATAACATTAAATCATAATATAGCTAAATTGTTCAGTATAACGTTCCTTTGAAGTAAATGAAGGTCTTATTTGATGGCACAATGATTTAGTAATAATGTGATTTTGCCATGCATCTTGTCTATATACAATTTGTAAAGATTCAGTAAATTATAAATTTTATAAGGATGTGCTATAAAGGCTTTCACTGGCCTCCAGAATGAAAATTTCAACGCTATGATTTTGAACCTAAAATTAATATTTAAATTTGTTTCCTTAAAAATAGTTAAGAATTTGGAAAAAAAAAAAATTTTGTATCATTATTTATCATGTCAAACCCCATATTTTAAATTGAGTGCAATACCATGCTTCTAAAATTGATTTGCCCTAATATCCTTGTGTTTATAAACGTGCAATTCATAATTCCTCCGCACACTGTAACAACTTGTGTGTTAGTGGCTGTACTGCCTTGCTTGGAGTAACACCAATTTTAAAAAAAATGAAGAAATATGTACTTAGATATGCATCTTGGTGTGTGTTTGAATGTAGCAACAATGATTTGTATGCACATTTTTGTGTATTATTATTTGGTTATATTTGTGTCTGTTCTCGTGGATGAATGTATCTGTGTATGCATGTGTAATACACATGTATGAGTGCATGGCTTTTTGTGATTTTGTGTGTATATGTATGTTTACAGATATGTTTCTGAATATAAATATTCCATCTACAGAGATAGCAGTATTTCCAAAACAAAGCAGGATTAATTTTTGAAAAGATGTAACCTAGGATTTATCAAAGCCACTTTCCTTTTTGTCTTTTTGTCTTTCCTTTATCATGTTCACAAAGCTTTTAAATTTCAAGCATCGTTTCATATCATTATTCTGTTGTAAATAGCTTTTCCACATTTTTTTTTGTTCCTTGTTAATGACATGTTCAAAATAGATAATCTCCACAGAGATTCTTTCTTAGGTTCATTAAAAGTGAGAAATGACGTTTAAAAATAAATCCAACGTTTTACCTAAAAGCACGATTATTGGTCAAACAAGAGACAAATAAAAATAGGTTATAAAAAAATAGTGAACATAAATGTAAAAGAACAAAATGCATCAAAGAAAGGGAAAAAGACAGCTGCCTTTAAAGGAAATCATGGAAAAAGAATGGTTGGAAGATAGGAATTGGTATAAGCAGTTCTAACAAGGCGGGGTTGGTTGCTTGGGTTCGGCAATAGATTCTTTGACTTTCCAAAGCACAGGTAGAAATAATTAGAATAGAATGAAGTAAATATATTTCCAACAACAGACTATTCTTGGCAAGATTCTACTCAAAGCAGTCTTCTTCTTTTGTGTGCCGTCTCCTTTCAATACATAGGTAATCATGGCCCTCCACAACTTCCTGTCCCTTGTTACTCTTAATAAGTTTTGTCTTTTTATTATTTCTCCCAAACCCTGTTCCGTAATTCATTTACTCAAGCCCATCAAGTATATCATGTGCTGCTTTCCTCTGTTCCTCTTTTCCTCAATCTCTCCTGTGAGTAACAGATTTTCCAAGCCCTCTTTCCTCATTAGGCACCCCAGAAATTTCAACTACTTCTTCCTGATATTAAGTTAAAGTTTCCTTTTTGTTTCCATTCTCTCCAAAACTTTGTCATTACTCTCATGTTCTGACCATTGTATCCTCAGCATCCTTCTGTAGAACCACAAAGCAGTAAATAGCTAAAAACAATATATAATATTTATTATATATTAATTACTATAAATATATTTATATATATTAATAAATAATTAATGGTATACCTGATAACCTACATATGGAAAACACAATTTGCATTATATAGATGGGTGAACACTTGGGAATTCCAGGTGCTGTAAGCTTGGATGTGTGGTTGGTGTAATGAATAATGGCTAGGAATTGTTAATCTGAGAGAGCTGAGTTCAATTCCCATTGGGCTTATTTTGTTTACTTACATGCAAATACCCTTGGGAAAGGTATGAATACACCTCTTCTCCCCCAGCTATGGGTTAATTAGTAAGACTTGTATCTTTAAACCATTATTATCTCAAAAACATTTTTTTACAATCTAAAAGTATTTTCTGGCTTTAAATAACCTGCAAGAGGTTCATAAGCTGTAGAAAATAAATAAATCAATGAAATACTGATTATCTACATCAGCATGTCTTTTAGATTTATTTACATTCAATACAAATGTATAAAAACTACAGTGCTCACAAAGTGGGGGATAGATTTATATATTGATTATAATGAAGAACTGATCCCCCATTTTATATCCACGTTAAAATTTCTTGTTTGTTTATCAAATTCTGTTTAGGCATGAATCCTATACTTCTTCCCCTAGCTATAGGTTAATTAGTAAGACTTGTATCACTAAACCATTATTATCTCTAAAAAGCAAAGATTCTTACAATCTAAAAATATTTTCTGGCTTTAAATAACCTGCAAAAGATTGATAAGCCATAGAAAATGAATGAATCAATAATACATACATATATATATATATATATATATATATATATATATATATATATATAATATAATTTAAAAGGCTGAACACTAGTATTCCATGGTTATAATTTGTTACATTGTAATCATAATCAGGATCCAATTCATCAAACCTACAAATTTAAACTGGACAATGAGTTCTACCTGGATTCTATCCTCTTGGAAATTTATATGTATATATATGATGATGGACTCTCCCGTTGGTTTCAATGTATGAGGTTCCTCCAACTTTGTTTATTTAACCTTGTGTGTGAGTCGCAAGTGACATTTCAGTCCTGCTAGTGATTTGCAAAGAAGTCCACAGATTGTGCATGAGTGTGGATTCTTGGAGTATATGGCTGGAACAGCAGCAGATATTTTATTCCTTTCCCTAGTTTGACGAAGCTTGACAATGTTTGATGCTGCCTTGTTCTTGATGGCATTGTAGCATGTAGTCTTCCATTCATTATGATCAATTATGATGTTCTCAAAGGTAGTGTGATTTATATTTGCAGCTAAGAGGTTAATTTTCAACTTGTCCCTGTACCTAAGCAAAGGCTGACCCATGTTTCAATGACTATTGTCAAGTTGACCATACATGAGCATTTCTGGAATTCTGTTGTCTAGGAGATGTATGTATGTATGTATATATATATATATATATATATATATATATATATATTGACCACTAATATTATATATATATATATATATTGACCACTAATATTATATATATATATATATTGACCACTAATATTATATATATATATATATATATATTGACCACTAATATTATATATATATATATATATATATATATATATATATATATATATATATATAATGTTATCTCTCTCTCTATCTATCTATCTATATATGTGGGCATGTAATGTTATCCATGTAATATATACCATATATTTCCACATATAAAATGACCTTTAAATGCCAAAAATCACCCTTAAAAATTGCGGGTCATCTTATACTACAATTCTAAAAAAGAAACCTTAAATTCTGAGTGATGCTTGTCAGTAGGATAACCTCAGTGCTGGTGTGATAACCAATTATGTACATGAAAAGATTCCCATTTACAAATAAACTGATAATGAAAGTAATAAACCATTTCACCCATATATATTACTGGCATAACTTCATAATAAATTGTCTATTTGAAGAATAATTCCATATGAATGAAATCAACTTGTATCCATGCAAGCTCAGCTGAGAAAATGTAATAAAGTTTTGATTGCATTCACAGAAACTGTTATCTTTTGCCAAACTTTCAATAATCATCTTGGTAGTGTTAATTACAGCAGTAATAACATTTAGGATAACATAATAATATTCATTTCTCATTAAAAAAAATCATTATCATAATAAATGTTAAATAATAATGCAATCAATCAGTTATGTGATACACGCTTAAGTGATCATGTATCTTTTGATACATGACTGACAAGGCAGATTTTTTCACGCAGTTGTTTGCCATTTCTTTCTGTGGTAGACCAGCTGCTATCCAAGGCTATAGAATCTGGTCTGTCCTGCTATTTACCCATAACTTTGGTGGGGGGGAAGAATAAAATGATTCATACCTTTCCAAGAGTATTAGCACATAAGTGAATGTAATGGATTTGACTGGAATTCAAAGTCGTCTCTGATTCTTCAATCCAAGCCACTATTCATTACTCCACCATGCCTCCTCTTACATACAGCCTTTAATTTTTTCAAAAAATCCATTTCAAACTTTTTGAATATTACATAACTATTTATTTCTCATCAAGTTATGAATATTAATAAAACAATCTTGCTACTTGTACATGGTGCGATGGGTAAATTGCTGCCATTTGATATTTTTAATTTAGCACATACGTGCTGTTTGTTTTTGTTGACCGCACAGTATAGTAGGGTCAGCTGGGCATCGTCTGTGAGAAAAAGAGCACCATGACATAATTCACCAGAAATTTGGAAACTGCATGCTCTACTGCTTAACAGTTGTACCAGAATCTCCAATAGGAACATTTCAGATTGTTTGGTGTCAATCTGAGGACACTGCAGAGGATTTGGAAAGTGTTGGATTATATATCCACTGAACATCATGGTGTCTGAAGTGATCACTAGTGATGGCAACGTTATGCCTCCATTCATCTTCCCACAGGTCCTCAGTCAAAATGGAGGACTATATCTGACTGATTTTGACTATGGTCATTGCATTTTCAAAAGTTTTATTTTTTTTCATATCCAACTTCAATAAATATTTTAATTCAATTTTTTTTTAAATATAATTAATTTATCGTTTTTAATGAGCGATATACTACAATTATTTCTTATTTTCTTTTTTAGTTTCAATTTTAGTGACAGAAACAAAATAATTAATATTAAAAATAAGGAAAATTAAAAATCAACAATTAAAAATAATAACATTTCATAAAAATGAGAGAGGTACCTATAATTATTAGGTACGTCTCCTATTTATGAAAATTTATGCTATTATTTTTAATCATTAATTTTTATATTATTTCAGCTGTGAAATTTTTCATAATTGAAATATAAAAATTAATAATAAATAAAAATAACACAATAACATTTCATAAGTGAGGTAAGTAAAAATTAGGGTACCTCTCTTATGAAATTTTATCTCACTCTCAGTTATAAAAATTTTCAATTTATTTATATTTTATTATTTTAAATTTTATTTTTCCAGAAATCATCTTCAAACGTAAAGCTAGACTACCTAAAAAAAAAGAAAAAAGTTAATAAAATATAAGATTGCTGCAAGTATTTGTTAATTTTTAAAAATGAATGCATAGTTAAATTAGTTCACTTGATTCAAAAAAATTATGTCACTTGTTCTTCCATCTGATAACTTCCCCTGACCTCAGCTGTCAACACATTGATTTAGCTGTCAGTTAACACCTACAAAACAAGTCACCACAGTTAAGATGTCTTTAATGGTATTCTGCTGATGCAAAATAAAAAAAACAAGATTTTTAATCAAAATTTCAAGTGTTCTAAAAGGATAAAAAAATTTAATAAAATAACCAAAAAATACATTAATACCTCATCTCAGAAATATAGACAGAACCAAAAAATACTTTGGCCTTTCCACTTAATAATAACATAAACATTTAGATGATAAAAATTTTTTCATCAAGTTTAGGGCCTTTTTTATCGTCATGGTATGCTCTTTTTCGGTGAATTAGTAGAGATTCCTAAGATGATATCAATTCAAATCACGAAAAAGTGAAACTGAAATCAAAAATTTAATAAAAGAATCGTTTTGTTTTAAACCTTTCACTCCATTCAATATTGAAATCTCTATATATAATCTATCAGTTGAGCAGATGTATTTCCTCTAACAATGCAATATGGCATATCCTGGGCTTTGAAATCCACGAGTGGCATCCAACAATGGTGAATCTAGCTGTTCATCTTGAAAATGGCCGGTGTCTATATTTCACAGAAGATACTGCTTGAAATGTAGTTGAGAATATACCAGAAACCACTATGACAGCTTTCTTCAAATTATGCCAAATGTTTGCCCAAACACTGCCATATATGGAGGTTCCCATCTACTACATTTGGGCACACAATAGATGGTGCATGCACAAACAAGGAGCAGAAATTGAGGGCTGGGAAGAAAATGCTATCTTCAGAAGTGGGACCATCGGATGGGTCTACACTGTGCACCCCAAAATAAGCATGAGTGCTTCTTTCTGCATCTACTGCTGCACACTGTCAAAGGTCCTACATCATTCACAGACCTGCAAAGATATAATAGAGAAGTCTGTTTGACCTACAAAGAAGTCTGTGCCAAACATGGACTCCTGAAGGACGATGTCCACTGGGACTAGATGCTGGGGGATGCAGCAGTCAGTTGAGCACCAAGTCAACTGTAACAGCTATTTTATATCATGCTGATGACATGTGGCTTGGGTGAGTCTCTCAAGCTTTGGCAGATTCACAAAATCAGCATGGCAGAGGACATCCTACAAAGGATTTAAAGAGAAACCTCAGTGAAAATTGTCACATTAAATGAAGAATTAGTTGACCTGGACACCCAAGTACAAGCTATGGGAGGCCAAGGAATTGCCACAGCAAACAGTTGAGTACATGCAGGAGATCAGCTATGATACTGAGGAAATGATGACGTATATAGCTGATAATGAACACAAACCGATGGACGACCAACTTGGTATAGAATCATGATTATTTCAAGCATTGAAGGTGAAAAAGAAGATCTATTTTCCTTAATGCCCAGGTGGAACTGGCAAATTGTAAATTTATTTAACACTAGCCTTCCTAAGAGCTATATTCTCTGTGAATGCACAAAAGCCTTTTTCGGGATGTTATATTCCGTGCTAATAGGAATATATACTTGACAAACATGGTGGATAGATAAGTAAAGGTTTATTGTAAAAACCAGTACAATAAGAATAAAGGTAACAGTTATGCAAGTCAATCCAGTAGTGAATGATGCTATTGGAAGGTTGGTAGTTCTTGCGTAAGTCTGAGTCGTACTCAATAGATCCCAGCAAGTATATTTAGCCACCCCTCACCACGAAGGTTGCATGTGGCACAAGGCCGGATATAACGTGGGTTCTCCAAGTCCATACGCTCAGCCAAAAATATTCCCTTTCAGGGTCAATCAACCCCACCAAACGAGACTCTGCTCGAAGGCAGAGCCTTGTCCAGGTTCCTCTCTGCCCAAAGGCAGAGAGTTCGACTGTTTAACTGGAACAGATCCCAGCAAATCAATATTTATTTGCCCAAGAGGGAAAGATGTGGCACAAGGCTGAATTTTATGTGGGTTTTCCAAGCCCATAGGCTCAGCCAAAAAATTCTTGTAGAAACTGTAAAAACAGAATCGTGTTGGACAACCTCCCCTAACAAGACTGCCCTTCGGCAGAGCCTTGTCCAGGTTCCTCTCTGGCCGAAGGCAGAGAGTTCAACCGTCTTGCTGGAACAGATCCCAGCAAGACTCCATAGTCTGTTGATTTACCAATACTTATAGGTAGTTACTACCTATAATGTAGTTACTCATGTGGGGTGACAGGTTATTCCATTACATCACCCTCCCCCACAAGCTGAAATTTTCCTTTAGAAAATTTATCTTTCTAATACCTTTTCTTTTTTTTTTAATTTTCTTTGATCAACTATTCAATGTTTGTTATATTCCGTGCTAATAGGAATATATACTTGACAAACATGGTGGATAGATAAGTAAAGGTTTATTGTAAAAACCAATACAATAAGAATAAAGGTAACAGTTATGCACACGACCGTCGCAAGTCAATCCAGTAGTGTAGTCACTTATGGGAGTGACAGGTTATTCCATTACATCACAGGACTACTCACTCCATAGTCTGTTGATTTACCAATACTTATAGGTAGTTACTACCTATAGTGTAGTTACTCATGTGGGGTGACAGGTTATTCCATTACATCACAGGACTACTCACTAGGAATGGTTACTTTTGGATAACCAATTTGTCTGTTATTATGTAAGTCATTTTACGATTTTGTTATTCATAACTTATTGGTATTTCCTCCAAAAATTCTAGGGTTGGCAGTTGAGTATTCTCTGTAAACAAACTAAAGCTCTTTTTTGTGATACTTATTTTGAATTGTTACTTTTGGATAATCAAAGAAAGTATATAAGAATGGAAATTGGGCAGTGGGCAAGCCTGATTGCAGAGCTTTGTGACCCTCACTACTTTATCAGCATTTGCTGTTTTCTACCTACACATAATAGGGAAAGGCAGCTTGGAGAATTTGACACTTACAGGATATATTGAAAGCAAGAACAGCAGAAGGAAACCAAGTAAACTACCTGATGAAATTGTGTGAATGGATGGTAGAACAAGAACTGGGAGAGATAGTAAAGTGACATTGTTTAAGGATAAAAAGGATTGGAAGCTGTGGAGAGCTATGATCAACCTCTTTAATGAACTTGTGTAAATGGATGGTAGAACAGGAACTGGGAGAGATAGTAAGGTGACAGACATTGCTTAACGATAAAAAGGATTGGAAGTTGTGGAGAGCCATGATCACACACGTCTTGAAAGAAAAAAACTTGTAAAGGAAGAAATGTAATATCTATTTTGAGACAGAGGTATTAATGTTCTGAAATTGATCATTTAAAAAATGAAGGTATTTTGCACAAGCATCCATCTCATTTTGCATTCTCTTGATGAGATTGTGTCTACAGTATCAGGAATTCCTTACAGGAAGTTAAAACTTAACTGAAGAGCTGATATTTTTAGTTGAAATGTGAAGTAGTTCAACTTCTGTCAGATTCGTAAACATTTTTTCTTTTGTTGGGTTTATAGTTGGCTAGAATTTGTAAACGCACAGGTGAATACCTTCATTCTGTTCCACTTCTTTGAAGCATTTGATACCAGGTTATTTTAACTTGGCAGCAACTAAGAAGCAAGATGATTAGAGACTGAAGAATTTTCTGCTTTTCAAAATGTGTTTGCTTCATTTTATATTTACTTTTAGCTTCTCAGAAGAACTTTTCATATGACCTTTTGTTCTCAAAATTACATTTTTATCCTCACTAAAATATCTGAAAGTTTATTTTTATTCATGGGAGTTTGACTTTCATGTCTTCATATATACAAAAAAATGTTCTATGCAAATGACTATCTTTATCTTTGTTGTTTTTAGCATATTTCAGCATGTAGAATGTTTGCAGCCTTTCTCAGTTGTTTTTAGCAGTCACATAGTAGATTGTTCTGCTTCTTTCTAATCTCCGTAAGTAACTTAAATAATTTATGGGCATCTTATGCAAAAGAATGGTGAAAGGATAAAGAATAAGGTGCTCTAAGTAAACCTCTAAGGATTATACAATGGAACAGGAGATAAAGAAATCTACAGGATTATCAGTTTATATCAGTGATTTGCAACCTTTTTTTAACCACAGACTACTTTTACTTTTAATCTTTTTTTTTTTTTTTTTGGTTAGACCATCTCAGCCACAGAGCGTGCCGATGATCAGGCAAAGTTGAATAGTGCATTATAAATGCAAATCTTTCTCAGACTCTCAAAACGTTCACACCTACTCAGTTTTGTATCCTAATGTAAACAGCAATTTTTAAAGAAGTGAAGAATTTTCCACGTATTAATCTGACAGAATTTTATTACTTAAACATTAAACAGTTCTATTTACGCCATTTCACTCACAAAGCTTGGATCAACATGCAATTTTTTTAAGGCCTATTCCTAATGACATACTTGGATTACCTCCCCTACACCAATATTATCAAGAAGTAACCTTCAAAATATGTCAACCATGATGGGATTCAAACTTGGGTTTCATGGCTGCAACACTAATGCTCTACATGCTCATAGATATTTTATCACTTTAAACATTTTTTTTAGTGGATACCCACATTTGAGGAGACACTCAAATTATTTATCAAACTGTATATTTATTTATTTTCGTCTACTGGCCTGAATATTCAAGA
>OZ010604.1:83486596-83499096 GCA_963932145.1 Acanthosepion lycidas | reverse complement strand
CTTCATGGTTGAATTTGACAGATTTTTTGTCACATAAATTTTTGCATCATCCATTTCTAGATTTTATTCAGAGTATTTTGCTGCAAGAATAGGTTTTTCTTGATTCCATACTTTATGTTAATATGTTTTCAATGATTGTTTAAAGGCAGAAAATATTTTTAGTTTGTAAGAATTTTGTTATCGGAGATTTAGAGTAGGACTCTGTGTGTGTGTGTGTGTGTGTATATATATATATATATATATATATATATATATTTAGAGAGAGAGAGAGAGAGAAAGAGAAAGAGAGAGAGATATTTGAACAGATTGAGATAGAAACAGACTGAAATAGATAGATACATATGAACAGAGATAGATAGATAGATTTATAGAGTAGGACTCAATGTACTTCCTTTTCTTCCCTACTACTGTGACAATGGACTACTTCTACTTATAAATATGACAAGTAGCCACATTAGAGTAGAATTTGAGTAGTATTTCATTTACTCTGTTATTCCGTTCTATGTATGAGTATTTAATAAAACTCTTCTTCTTTGTTTCCTCTACCTATTCTTCTGCTTCTTTGATACTCTCTCTATGGCCTTCTTAATTCTCGGCTATTTTGAACAAAGACAATATTACAACAGATTTCTGGAATTAAACTGGATGGTAGAGTAAGAGACTGTAACATATTGCAGAGACATAATATAACTAACATTGAAACTTTCATTCGTAAGATACAATTTTGATAGGCAGGTCACTTGAAAGTGGCTGATACCAGGGTTCCAAAACAACTATTCTATGGCCAACTTTGGAATAGTAAATATCTTGTAGACTGTTCCTTCTCACATTACAAGAATAAGCCAATATATAATGTCAAGTGCTGTATGTAATGTAACATTGATCTTAAAACGTGGGAAAACATAATGCAAGCTTGTAAAGAGATGAGAACCACTTCTTACACTAGCTGAAAGTCTTTTAAAAGAAAAAAGGAAGAAGTGTGATGATGGAATTTGGTCTAATCTTAAGCAGCGGCAACATCTTAACTCTGCCAGAATAGATTTCATATGTCAATGTGGATACATTGAACATGGCAATGCAAGACTCATCCAACATAAAAAGAAGCATTCTTATTCCTTAAAAAACCTTCCCAAGTACTTTTTCTTTAGTACAGATATATTTATCAACACCTTCTTTGTCATATCTTTCACACACACACACACACACTGGTGCTATAAAAAGAAAACTATAAGACATATCAATTCTGCATTTAATCTCCTTTGAAATAGTTTCTTTCTAAAGCCACAAACTTTATTCAGTATCATTTCCATTGATCGAGGCATTCGTAGAACTTCTTTTTTGGAATAGCAAGCAGCTGTCTTGTTGCATTCTCTTGGATTTCTTCAATGTCTTGAAATCTTATTCCTTTCAAGTAGGTTTTGATTCTTGGAAATAAGAAAAAGTCTTAAAGGGCGAGATCTGGAGAATATGGTAGTTGTCAGACTAGTTGACAAAAAGAGGAAAAAATATTTCCATGTCTACAATTTTTAATTAAAATCATATTAATGAAAACCTGTCAACAAAGTAACCATTTGTAAAATATATGAGATGGCGTCAAACATTTATCAAATCAATAAAAAATGGGTTTCAAAATAATATCTGATAATTCTGCATTTGTCATCTTTCAGGACAATAGGTTTGTAGCACTCTCCTGTGTCCGTGGACATATATATTATAAATTAACTGATTTAAAAATATGGTTTCATCACTACACAGGAATTACCATGTTTCAAAAACATAAAAGAAAAACTTCAAATTCAATTATATTAAATTAAAAGCATTAGTTTTGTTTCTTCTTCAAGTGAATTTTGGAACATATCTTACTGTTCTTCCTTTTTTTACTATAAAATATATAAATAAATAAACAAATATATATTATACTACTGTGCTTCCTATATACATAGGAGGCATGGTGGTGTAATATGGATAGTGGCTTGGATTGAGGAATAAGAGAGCCAAGTTCGAATTGCAGTCAAATCCATTACATTCACTTACATGCTAATACCCTTGGGAAAGGTATGAATTCACTTCTCACACAGCTATGGGTAAAATAGCAAGAGTTCTATAGCCTTGGTCTAGGAGAAGGACAACTCTGAATTCAAAACCTGTGGAGGGTAACTGAGTTGCTTGATCCTCATACATTGGAATATATATATATATATAGGATTGGTGTATATGAAATAAATTCCAATAACCAACAATTACTATTCTTAAAACAGTGCTCAATACAGAGTAGAGCAGATATAATTATTTATTTAAAAATTCTAACATAAATATGTTATAAAATCACTACAAAATAAAATATTTGTTATAATTTTTAAATAATTATATATATATATATATATATATATATATATATATATACTTGAGATTTTAGAAACATTTGATTGTTTTGGGTTTTATTCATAATAAAAATACTAAGACTGTGATTAATGGAATAAATCTGGTTGATAGAAAAATGCCCTACTATGAAAATACCAAACATTAAAAAAAGTTGCTAGAAAATAACTCCAAAAATGAAAATGCTTAAAATGGCCACCATCAACATGCCTACCATGAAACCAACTCCTTTAAAAACACCAATCAGGAAAATGGCTACCATAAAAATACCCAATATAAGAAATTTTCCAATCAGGATCATATTGAAAAAGCAAATTGAACAAATAATTAACAATGATGCAATTTTTGACTTTGAAAAATAAGTAAGTCTTGGAGAATGTCTTCAGCTAAAAGCTTTAGCACCAGCTGGATTTGTGCTTTTATAGGAAATGTTTGTTTGTCCAATCAAACTAATTACAAGAACAGCTGGTTGAAGATTTGGTTCTGAAAATGTAATTAATGATACATTTATCAATATGTGTAAAGGTGTTGAAAGATGAAGAATTCAAAAAAAAAAATCTGGTGAACATCCTTGGTTCATGGAATTCAAATGTTTCCAATGAAAAGGCACACATCAATAAATAAGGATTGCTAGCCACCCTAGTAGACAGGCACTATGAAGTACACTTGGTGAAGGACTCAGCATTGTACATTAAGGCTCAAGGATAATTCGATTTCAAAAGTTACAATTTTTAAAATGTCTGGTTAATGAGATTACCTCTGCTTGCATCTGCAGTAAAAATTGGCTTAGTACAGATGCAAAAAGTGTAAAGAATTTCTATAAGCATGGAATCTGCTAGGGAGACAAGGTGGAACTGTGGGTTGATATTTTGGTGAGCAAACATAAGCACACGCACACGTCTGTATGTATGTATATTACACATGGAAACAGAAGTAGGCGGTGTCAGAATTTGGGGTTTGCTTTTTTTTTTACCGACATCATGTTAGGAAGAGGAAGAGAAAAAAAAGGAAGAGGAAATGAAGGAGAAGGAAAGAAGGAAGGATATGAAAGAGGAGAAAAAGAAGAAGAAAATAATGGATGAGGAAAGAAGAAAAAGAAAAAGCAGTAAACAAAAAAGAATCAGAAGAAGGTGAAGGCAAAAATAAGAACAGGAGGAAGGGAGAAAAAGAGAATAAAAGAAAGAAAGAAAGAAAGAAAGAAAGAAAATGAAGTAAGATGTTATTCTAACAGAAGAAGATTAATAAAATAAATTGAAGGAAAATGCTAAAAAATGTAAGAAAAAATAAAAATAAAAGATGAAAGAGAAGAAAAAAAAAAAAAAGAAAATAGTAAGAAAAAAGAAAATTGGGGAAAAAAATTCTTGAATATTTTTACCTGAAGTTTTTCTTTCTATTCTGTACATTTTTACCTGTAAATTCATTTGGAAGATAAACGCTTGGGTGGGTCTCATGGTGGATTGATTGGTGCATACAGTAGGTAGATAGGTAAACATATTGGCAGTTAGCAAGGTAAGTAGAAAAGTTTAGTCAGTTAAATAAAAACAAAAGAAGACAAAAAGCAATAATAATCATGATCACAATAATATTAACATCCTAGTCTTGGCAGCAGGTAAGTAATCATGTAAATAAAACAGAGATGAGGAGTGTGTAAGGTGTAAGTGGGGACAGGAATTTTTGTCTACAAGCAGCAGGAAAAGTCTCAGAAAAAAAACAAAAAAACAGGTAATTCTTTGATGGTATAAACAAAGCTGAATATTACAGGTGGGCGGGTCGATCAAGACCAAAAATAAAAAAAAATGAAACTGAAAAGAACCATTCCCAACCAAATTTTGGCACTTGTATGAGGAGCTTCTAGGTAGTTACTTACCCTGCCTGTCCTTCTATGTAACAGCAAACCCCACTCTTACTACACACACACACACACATATGCTTGTCTGGATAGGATCTCTTTCTTGATTTGACTCAGGTTGAAACATTGTCTGTGGAGAGGAAGGCTTTTAAGTTCGACACTGTGAAAACTTGGAGGTAGCTGTTTATTTCTTTCTACTTGTTCATGCTGCAACTGTTTGTCCAACCATGACGCATTTGACCAATTCCTGTTCTTGTGTGTCCGTTTTGTTATGTTATCAATTTTGAAAGTCTTGCCTTGCCTTTTGTGAAAATAATTTTTTCTAGTTATCTGTGGTGCTTTGCTGTTCGCCATTAACAGCTACAGATAGATTATTCATCACTTGTGTTGTTTTTTCTTTCCTTTTTAAACAAGAATTTTGGGACTTGCTTTTATGTTTGAAAATGTTTGTTTGTTTTTTGTTCTTTTCATTTAAACTTTCTGGCTTCTAAATGTTGTGTTTTTCTTATATTTCATATTTTTGAGACTTTGTTGGGGTCTGGGAGAATACTCAGAACCATGATAGAAATTTGTGAAGATTTGCTGTCACTCAACCGTCAGAAATAAGCACCAGACATTTGACATGAATAGTCAAATACATACATGCAATTAGTAATAACTAATCTTAACCTGTGAAAATTTCAAACTTTTCTTTTTTTTTAATATATTGATGAATCTTAATTCTTTAGTTAATGATTGAGTAAGCTCATGGCGAGTTCTATGGCAATAAAATACTTGTCGAAATTCCCCTCTTGCTTTGTTAAATATTTGAGCTTAGCAATTTTTAACAAAATATTGCAATAACAATCATAAATAGGAATGCTGGTCGTTATTTTAAGAAGTAAGGGGATACAAATAAAAAGATTTGAAATTGACAACTTTTTTCATTTCACTGAAACAGACGTTAAACACTTCTATCTTCTCTTCTTTCTTTCCTTCATTTTCTCCCTGAAGTAGTGTCTTTTCCCTTTTTTTCATGTAATCAAACTGGA
The DNA here is from genome assembly GCA_963932145.1 of Acanthosepion lycidas. NCBI lineage: Eukaryota > Metazoa > Mollusca > Cephalopoda > Sepiida > Sepiidae > Acanthosepion > Acanthosepion lycidas. The sequence continues at coordinate 83,493,837 of OZ010604.1, read as the reverse complement.
ATAGTCCATTATTTATGAGGTACTGGCAGAGCATAACGGTCGTGCAAACTAACAAAGAAGGACAAAGAAAATGATAATGGAATAATAATAATAATAATAATAATAATATCAACAAGAATAACAAGAATAAATTTACCAAAAAGAAAAAGTGTAAGAAGAAAATATGGGCAAGAAATAAATATTTTTTTGCAGTTGGATTTTTATGATTTTCTTTTCTCCTTCATTTTTGTGTCAGTTTTTGAATAATAAGTACTTAAATAATTTCTTTTCTAAAGTTTCCTTTTTTTATATTGCTGACAGCACAAAATTTGGATGAAGATAAAACAAAATGCAAACATCAGTTTATTTTTTTTTTTTTAAATGCAAAAAGATAAAAGAAAACTTTGACTTTGTATTAATGAGATGTAAGCTCCCCAACCTGACAACACACACGTACACATTTGTACACACACACACACACACTTGGTAGGGATGCTGCTTAATGAGTGCAGTAATTACATATTTTCTTTATACCAAAAGGAAATGCCAGGATTTTGGGTACTGATCTGCAAAGTTGTTGGATTCTCCACACTTTGGGGCAATATAATCTTCCAAACTTTTTTTTACTAAATCTTTACCTAATACAAGGCTTAAGAGCCACTCAAGTTGGGTTTAAATGTAAAGGTCAGAACTAGTGGAACATAGAAATGTAGCTTGTCTAAATATTTACCATGAAGATAAGGGATACACATGCATCCCCGAGCAACCCTTGTTACCCCTCCCACTTCTCCCACTGTGTCCCTTAGTCCTCAAGTACATGAGCAAGCTTGTCTTAGTGCCTTTAGGTCTTGGACCGGTATGATGTTTCTGACCCAAGGAGTTCTATCACCTTTACCTCTGGGCAGATGTGACATGTCCATTCAGAGCATAACACATGTATTTTCTTTCTTGGTTTGCTTGTCCCTTCATTAAGGGTGCTGGAGGTAAACGTTTTCTGGGTTTTGGTGTCACCTGCCTGATAGTCAGGGATCTAAACCTTCAAGTAACTCTGAAGAAGGCTACCCTATCAGCAGGTGTATAATATCAGGGCTACTGTACTGCCATTTTGTGAATGATTTCTGGACTATGCAGTAGTCTCTGGTGGGGCCTCTCGATGCTATGATGAAGGGTACTGCTATGGCTTTATCTCTGGACAACTCTCTCCAGTGGGTGTGTCTGTCTCACTGTCTACCAGTCTTCTACCAACCAATGCACACATGAAACCAATCAAAATGCAAATTTACAAAGCTATCAAACCCAACCCTAAAAAAAACAACAAAGCAGACCCCTCATATACCATCTCCTACACCAATGTGAGGAGGCTACGTTCTAACTTTCCAGAAGTGGAACAACATCTTCTCCAAAAAATGGAAATAACAATAAGCATAAAACGTTTTTTTTTTCTGTGAGTAAAGAGCCAAGAACTTTTCAGCACACCCTTGTGTGCACACTTATTTTATTTATCAGTTTGCATCAGCTATTTTCTCAGTTTATCATGAAGATTCAGCTGCATCCTGAAGGTCCATCAGACATAGGATAGAAGGGGCCTCATCCTTCCACACTGTCCTATGATGTATTGGCAAGTGCTTTTAATTTTTTCAAATTTTTGTTTGAAGGGTTTTGTCCTTCTTCTAGACTAGTTGTCCTACCAAGACTAAAGATCCCAGTCTGCCCTACCATTTCACTCATAGCTGAGATGAGATGGATTCATGACTTTCCTAAGGGCATTTGTGAATACAACATCCTTGGCTTTGAATTTGATTTTACACTTGGCTTGCCATTTTCAATATCACCACCGATAAGCATCATACCACCCACACACCTATATATATATATATATATATATATATATATATATATATATATATATATATACTACTGGACTTCCACATTGATTTCGATATATGAGGGTCCTAGAAACCAACAGCCAGACTACCAACACAAGTCACTTGATTATTGTAGTGAAGGCTTGTGCAGAACCAACCACACTTTTTGGAAGAGCCAACAGGTGTACAACATGCCACAAGGTCCCCAAACAACACTCTACAGGTTTTGAATTCAGAGTTGTCCTTCTCCTACAATGGTTGCCACCCAAGGCTACATAACCCATATTTACCCATAGCTGGGGTGAGAAATAGAGGATTTATACCTTTCCCAAGGGTATTAGCATGCAAGTGAATAATGGATTTGACTGGAATTTGAAGTCGGCTCTCTGGTTTATCAATTCGAGCTGCTATCCATTACTCTACCATGCTTCCTTTCTGGGGTCACCCTGTATGTGTTACTAAAACATTATTTAATCTGAAGAAGTCTTTTTAAGGGCTAAAAAATGTTACATAAGATTTTTATATTTTGTAATTTTGGTATATATGGAATATACATACATACACTGAGGTCAGTAGGAAGAGATTACTAAAAAACCTTCTGGCATGGCACAATGAAACAACTTTCCTTGCAGTAGATGCAGCTATTGATTCAATGTAGTTGTTCTACTTCAAATTGGTCAAAAACATGAGACCAAGAAGGTGCAGTGAGACACTCTCCTGGAGTTAAGCATCAGCCATGACAAGGAAGTTTCTCCGTATCTGGTAAATTGCTCAAAATCAATTGCACGACACTAAATTACTCAAAATCAATTGCTTGAAAAATAGTTTCTTGAACTATCAATTGCTCAAAAGGCAGTTGGCTCGAAATCTGTGGTTAAAAATAAATAAAACTACATTGTTTCTAATATTTACAATAAGATAAAATAAAACAACTTTATTGTTGTTAAAATTAAAGAACAAGTACATTTATATAGCAGGTCTTTTTTTTTTTCTCGAAAGACAGTTTGCTCAAAACCTGTGGTTAAAAAAAAATAAAACACGTGTTAAGCATTTCCTTTTTTTGCACATTTTACATTTTCAGTAAATCTTATTGTTCACTGTTTTGTCCTTAATATATAGATATCCATCCAAACAGAACTTCTTTCTTTTTTCACTCTCAACAAAAGTTATGTCCATCACTAGGGTTCGAGATCTCCAAAATTACTGAAATAGAAATCGAAAACAAATATATAAAAAAAAAAATCAGTATTGCTAAAGTTGAGTGTTGTGGCTCCTTTTATATCCAGCTCCATTGACGTGTCATGAGACGGCGCAGTTTACATTGTACTCCAAGCAATCTGCCTTTCGAGCAATTGATAGTTTGAGAAATTATTTTTTGAGCAATTTACTGTTAAGCAATTGATTTCAGGTAATTTCCCTCGAACCAAGTTTCTCTGTGGTGGTTAAACGAGACCTGTTTAGTTTTGGAGGCATTAAAATCTACAAGCTGTTTCTGGCACCAATTAACCACTGATTGGAGGTCTTTTTTTAGAGCAGTGGCCAGATTAATTTTGTCAGCGCTGACAGATTTACTACTTAGACAGGAGTAATTTTTAAAATTAAATTTTAAATAAATTATTTACACATTTTTATATTTAATTAACATTTTAATTAATTCAATTACAATAAAAGAAATTTTAAGAAATAAGCAGAAAAAACAAATACTTCTGATTCTGAAAAATTCAGAAGAAATTTGAATATAAAAAAGAAACCTGAAATATGATCATGTGTGTATCTGACAAGACAAAAACAGATTAATCTAGCATAGAGTATGGGGAGATGCAATTAGGGTCAATTGATTTATTATCAAAATATGAAATTATATGTTTGGCATACACAGATGGTTAGCAATTTCTGAGAGTTATCATTATTTACAATATTTACATGCAGAATACCAACTCAAGTAAGCAAAAACTGCACTTAAATTAATAAAGTCTAGCTACCATAGAGGCAAGTAATATTTATTTTTGTTGAATACAAAAAATGTGGCACAAGACAAAAAAAGGCAGCGATGGTGAAGGCTGGTCTTCATCTGTCTTATAATTAAACTTAGCTAGCCACAAACATACCACAATATTCCATAAACCAAAACAACATATTCTTACTACAGACACCATAATACCTCAGAGTCTCTGTGAAGTCCTAACTAGTCCACATATGTACAAATTGTCTGTGGCTAGTGGGCAATAAAAATAAAAAATTTCATCAGAACAATTATTATGAAAGTATTTATAGAAAAGGTACAGGGAAGCTACAGTATGGCAGTGGGAAAGTGACTGACGGTGAGATGCCAGGTCAGGAACTTAGCTGGAAATATAACAGGTGTTTTCTATAACTTCTGAGGTTAAGTAAAGCAATATAATCCATAAGACTTACTTGATGTGACCTGAAATAAAAAAAAAAAATATTACTTTTACTTTTGTATTTTTATTGTTATATTCTAATATAAAGAATTCTTTTTTATAGAAATATTTAGGCGAGGAGGAGAAAAAAGAAATTTGCTGAATGAAAACCAAAAAAGATAATTTATTATATGAAATTCATTTTATAATAATTTCAATGATTGATATTTATTCTAAAAAAAAAAAATTATCCTTGTTTATCTAATTTATCAATTTTATATTTCAGAAAATAAATTTCCTACTCATTAACAACCAAAATGTGCAAAGCATTATGGGAAAACAATCTCATATTAACACATGCACATATGTACACACACACACAGATGCACATGCACATTATAGACATACATTAAATATCCCCATCACAACGATCACATTTAGAATAAGTTTGTATTTATAATTCACCCTGAGGATGATATATATATATATAATATATATATACACACACTTATACGCATTTATATATATATATATCTGTGATAGAGCTAACAAAATCAGTTGTATTGATATGAGTTTGTAACTCGGGACAAATCGCAAAAGCATGAAACCTAGGGTAACAAACTCATATTTACATTATTCAGACTATTTTCCTCATTTTTGTTGGCATATTATCTACACTATTTACATTATTCGGACTACTGTCCTCATCTTTGTTGCCTTATTTATCACAATGTTTCGGCTGTTGTACGCTTTGGCCTTCTTCATGTGGTTAGAATGTTAAATTGAACCCTAGAAATTGAACCATGGAAAGGGTTCAGTTTGACATTCCAACTACCTGAAGAAGCCTGGAGTGTACAACGGCTGAAACATTGTGATAAATATGGCAACAAAGATGAGGACAACAGTCCGAATAATGTAATAGTGTACATAACACCTCATCTCAGAAATATAGACAGAAACTCATATCTATACAACCGATATATATATATATATATATATATATATATATATATATATATATATATATATATATATATATATCAACAGTGGATCAGGTATAAAGACAAGCTAAAGAGTAACCTTTCAGTTGTCAATATGCCTCATACTAACTTTGAGTGAACTGCCTTGGCTAGAAATAACTGTAGATATTTGTACCAGAGTAGTATCAGAAATATTGAAATCAGTCATATTGACCAGCTAAGAGATGAAAGACAATGGCAAAAAGCATCAGCAAATGTTCCTAGTGCTATGTCCCCAGAGCCTTGCTATTGCACAATATGTGGGCTTGTATGCAGGTCACTAGAGGGACTGAAATGTCACATACGACACAAACATAAAATACCACTTTTATAGTGAATGTAGAAACTGATTTACATAAAGCAAATGTGATATTATATATTTATCTAAATCTACACTCATTCACACACACATACACACATATATATATATATATATATATATATTTGAAAAAAGAAAAAGCCTTATAACAACCAAATAATATTTGCAACCTCTGCCAACAGGAAAAATCAGCAATAATGACATCATCATCATTATTATTATTATTCTAACATTGTGGGATTCTTTATTTATTTATTTTTTTAAAATAATACAATGTTCATTAGTTTTTAAAAAAATAAAGAGTTGGGAGGTCAATTGATAAAAAATCACCTGAGGATACTGTAGGTTGAAGCCAAGGTAGCGGATACAACTGATCTTCTAATTCTTAAAGTATATATATATATATATATATATATATATATATATATATATATATATAAAATACAATGTATATAATAAAAACAATGCTTAAATTTTGCTGTTTTTCCACAACTGAGATTTTCATGTGCTCACAGTGTTTATTTGCTAACAATTGAATTGAGTCATACTTTTCAAACACCAGATGATCATGTGATCACAAGCAAATAAACAACACATATGCATGAAGCTAAATTGAGGAAAGACAGCAAAGTTTATCACTTTTTACATATTGTATATATATATATATATATATATATATATATATATATATATATATATTGGAATTTCAAACCAAACCCTTTATTTCATCCACTGGGGTAGATTCCAATCACCTGAAGATGTCCAGAGCATACTACAGCTGAAACATTGTGAATGTAGCAATGAAGATGACGATAACAGTCCGGATAATGTAAATAATGTAAATAATCATAATACCTCACCTCAGGGATATAAACAGATACTGTTTTTTTATTGTAACTCTTGTTTTTATGAATACAATTCTTTTAATTTTTTTTGTAATATTTTCTAAGTTGTTTTTTTCTTTCACTAACCCCTGATAAATCTCCTTCTATTTTTCTTTAAATTTTATGCATATCTTTTTTTTGTCTTTAGAAAATAAAAAAACATGGAGGCTCATACAAAAATGGAATAAAATCAATAAAATCAGTTTTTCTTTTCAGGTTCCAGAGATTAACAGATCAATTTCAGATTTATTTATTCCAATCTTCATTGTTCTCTTTTTTTGACAAAATATTACTGAAGAATTATGTTGGAAATTTTTCATTTTATTCCAAGGAGGGAAATGATAGACATGTTGAAAAATAAAAGAACGAAAATTAATAAAAGCGTTTAATGAAATGTAAAAATGAGCCAAAAAGTATCTGCACAATTTTTCCAGATATTTTCAACATTTAAATAATTAAACTTAAATTATTGATATTCTCTTTTTAAATAATTGTTAATGGCTGAATTTCATTCACATTTTCTAATTTACTTGATGACTTCTATTCAAAATTTAATTATTAAAATTTGAGTCCATTTTTATCCAATTCTAAGAACTGTTTCTATCAGAATAAAAAAAAGAAAAAAATATATTGTTGAATTGTGGGATGGAAAACTGCCTAATTTGTTCTCTTCAGAGTCTTTTTGTATTTAAAATGAAAAATGAAATTTTCCTATTATTAGAGTAAAAACTCAAGCCTAAAATGATTAGATCCCAAATTATTACAATTTTTCTATTTTCTTCCTGAAAATTACA
>OZ010604.1:83454096-83479096 GCA_963932145.1 Acanthosepion lycidas | reverse complement strand
TTTTTTTTTATTAAAATATTATTTTATTTTCAGGTTATAAAAATATGTGCCGATAATCATACTCATTTAAAAATGCTATTGTTGAAGTGTAATGCTTCTTTTTCATAATATATATTGCTTAAAAACGCCTGATAATTATGCACCAACCTAATATTTTGTACATAATACTTTCAGACTAAAGGTATATTTTTTTTAGATATATAGTTTGTAGATCATAAAATTTTTGGTAATATATTTCTTAAATAAATTGCTGGGAATTTCACTACAAAAATGTATTTTTTAAAGCATTTCACACCAAGCAAGGCTGCCGCTAAAATGCAAGGGGTTACAGAGAGTGAGATCAAGCGTAAAGAGAATTGTTTGAGGAAAAGATATGAAGACGGATGGGGATCAGGATCATGGCATCAGAAGATGCCGATTGACATTACATTTAAATATTTAAAGATTATAGTTATCAGGGAAGCAAGTAGGAGGAAGGGAGTTCCACTGTTGAGAAGTGCGAGAAGAAGAAGCTGTTGGAGTAGAAGAAGAAGTTGCATTTAACTGTTTTAACAGTGAAAGATGCACTGTAGTGAAGCTGATTGGGTGATACACTTTCTGGCCACCACCCTGTACAAGATATGAAGAATGGGTAGATGAACTGTCAGGATGTAGGCAATGGTCGCACAGTACACAAACTCACTCAGCTTCATTTCAGTGGAGACTACATAACGTCACCTCTGAGCGACTGTTTACATATGTACACTAAGGTTCCATCTCGTTGATTCCTGATTAACATCAAGGTCGCACAAATAGTTCTTGCAATAATCAAAACTGCAGGATATTTTCAAAACTGACTTCATGCAATCAACTTTTAAATTATTGAAATATCTTTTTGTATTTTTCACCTTTTATGCAACTGACATAAGTTATGATTTTATTTTAAATATTTGTTTAATAATTAAAAACACCAAAAAATTATCTTACCCTCACATTCACTGGAAACAACAGCTGCTGTATGTTACAGTTTCCTCAAAATATGGAAAGATTGATGTATCATCAAATAGCAATATGATTATTGATTAAAAAAAATCATCCAATTTATTTGATTATTTTCTAACTGACACAAAAACACTGGATTTTCAATCAAATATACGACAGTCACGTTTTTAAGGTATGTAAAATTTAATAATTTTAATTTAAAGTTCATAATTTGCTGTATGAATAAACTAGGATTTTAATTTTGGAAAAAATAATTTAAATGTCAATAAAATAAAAAAACAAGTATTTTTATTTTCTCAGTAAAAACAAAACAAAAACAAAAATACAACTATGAAGATTATTTGATAACTGGTTGGTGCATAATTATCAGGCGTTTTTATAGGCGAGATATTTGTTAATAAAAATTGGGGTTTTGTTTACTTTTTTTAATAAAAATATTATTTTATTTTCAGATTATAAAAATGCATGATTCATAATCATATGCTCCAAAATAATCATTTAAAAATGTTATTGTTATGTTTTTTTTTTCATAATAAGTATTTAAAAACGCCTGATAATTATGCACCAACCCAATAATATCTACTTTAACAGGAATATTTTTAGTGGCACAGTGACTGAAGGTTTTACATCAATAAAAAATAATTAATGGTTTAATAAATTTAATTAATTAAAAACAGTTCAATAATTGATTTTTCAAAATAAAAATTGATAGAAAAGAAAAAGAAAATATAGAATCTTAAGTGAAAGCAAAAATTAAAATAATACATATATTAAAATATAAAAAGAATAAAAATATTTTATTAAAAATATTAATATATATTTTTTTTTAAATATTAAAATATTATTATTGGGAAGTGACAACAGCAAAATGTTCCATATGGTAAATAAGAAAGTCTTGCATTCTCTTCTGGATTTAGAATTCAACTTGCAAAAGTTTTCCTTTACTGACATTTTCATATTCAGTCCAAAAAAAAAAAATTGTAACATTTTAAATGCTTGGAAAATGCATATTCTAAATATTAGATCAAGTAAAATAATTTTTTATTCAATTTTGTTATTACTTTCAACCTCCAAGGAACTACAACTAATAAATAAAATGTTACAGAACCAATCTGAAATCTGTTGCTGCTATTTTCAACTCTAAATACATGACACTATTGGTTTTTTTTCCCAGTGTTCATATTACAAATTTTATATATTAACAGTTTTGTGGAAGGTTTAGCAAGAGTCAAAATATAAATAAAAATATTTTTATGCAGTGGAATTTCCTTTGTATTTTATCAGTCCAGTGGTAATCATTTATACTGAGAGCTACCCTACCCTTACTGCTTGTGTATTTATATAGTCTATGTCAGGGTTTCTCAACCTTTTTCAGCCCATGGAACATTTTCCTTAAAAAAATTCAAATGAACCACTCTTACTTTTACTTTTAGTCTGTACAATTTTCAAACTAAAATATTCAATGAAAAGACAAAAGTAGTCTATTTACGCTTTAAAATTTATTTTAGTAAACAAGGGCAACACAGGATATCAAAAATTAATTTTGATGATGTCATTCAGTCTTAGTTCATTCAGCTAGTGACTACCTTGATCGTGGTGTTTCTGATACAACATATCATGATCATCTTTGATGATGTCATTCAGTCTTATTCCATTCAGCTAGTGACTACCTTGATCTTAGTGTTTCTAACACAAGATATCATAATCAATTTTTATGATGTCATTCAGTCTTAGTCCATTCAGCTAGTGACTACCTTGATCTTAGTGTTTCTCACACAAGATATTATAATAAATTTTTATGGTGTCATTCAGTCTTAGTCTGATAGTTCCTCTGCTGTTGAAATCTTAATGTAGTTCTTTTTCTACTGAAAACATCCACAACAGCCAAAAATCCAGATTCCATCATCCATGTGGTAGGGAAAGAAATAATGCTTACTGCTACATGTTGAAAAATATTTAGGTGGGAGTCCTTTATCAATATGTAGGCAAAGACAGCTTCTTTTTCAACTCTTCTTCTAGATAAAAAATAGAATATATATAGCACTGCATAATATCTACGTAACTTTAAAATTTTCAAATATAATGGAGATGTGTGTAATTAAACAAAATATATTTTTTTAATTCTTCAAAGTATGAATAATTTAGATACATTTTTGTGAAATGGCTACAATTTTTTTATGGCCACAAATTCTCTGTGGACCACTAGAAATGCTATGTAGACCACCAGTGGTCCACCTGGATTATGTTGGGAGACTTTCATCAATGCCTTAGCTATAGTAATTATGCAATCATTTAAATACCACTACAAATATTAAAAAAAAATATTAAAAAAAATAACTAAGTAAAACCCAAATATATTCACATTGGAGCAATACGTAGTTATATAATTTTAAAGGATGTGTACATATTGTAGTAGTTATTAGTACAGGAAGTGAGATGCCAAGTTCAAATTCAAGGTGGGACTGCCTCATTTGCTTTCATACAAACATGCTAGAAAATGTACAAATCCATCTCTTCTCCCCCAGCTATGGGTTAAATAGCTATGGTTGGCAATCAGTCTAGGAAAAAGACAACTCTGAATTCAAAATTGGTTAGGAAGGCTAGTAACTTCACCCCACAGAAACCTTCTTGCTACAGAAATTACAGTAGCAACACATAACTTGGTGATGCTATAGACCTATGCTCTACACAGTGTTTCTCAACAGGTGTTCCCCAGAAACCTAGGGTTCTGCAAGAGGTCGCTAGGTGTTATGCATTTTTCAGTGATTTTTTTCTTAATTTTATATTCATAATTTTTCTATACAACATATTTTTGAAAAATTCTATGATTATTATAATAAAGATTTCAGTCAGTTATGTGGCGTGTTTGATACGCGCTTAGGCAATCATGTCTCCTGATGAGGCAGATTTTTTTTCCCACAGTAAGTTGCTATTTCTTTCTGCAGTAGACCAGTTGCCATCCAAGGCTATAGAATCCGATCTATCCTGCTATTTACCCATAGCTGGGGACAGAAGAAAAGGATTCATACCTTTCCGAAAGGTATTAGCACGTAGGTGAACGTAATGGATTCAACTAGAATTTAAACTCAGCTCTCTGATTCCTCAATCGGAGCGGCTATTCATTACTCCACCATGCTTTAACAATAAAGGCTTCAACATCTTATATTATTTTAAATTATAATCATAGGGAATATATTTAGCAATATCTATATAGCACCAGTGTGAAACCACCTTCACTGGTTAATGAACAGGACCTGTACATTACAGATTCATGTTTTATTGAATGACTCAATTGAGTAGAGGACAAATATCCATATATTATACTTAACATGTGAACTATGATAAAAATATAAAAGGCATAATGGTGTATAATAATTTTTATGTAGAGGTTGCCTGAGATATGAAAACTATTTCAAGGTTGGCATCAGAGTAAAAAGGTTGAGAACTATTATACTACACAGATGCGTATAGTATTTATATCAATACATTGTAATTTTATTATAAAATGAAAATTATATTTCAAGGTTGGCACAAGTATGTAGGGTTCCAGGCTGAGCTATAAACTTTATATATCAAGTGCATGATATGCTTTATCTTAAATATTTATTGAGTTACTTAAAATAAAAACAACATGCTACCAGATTGGCAACTAGGTCCCAGTATTTTACTGTTGAACCAGTTAAATACAATCACCACTTCTACTTGAACAGTCCTTTCAGATTTCTTACTTCCCTGATAACTACAATCTTCAAAAATTTAAATGCAACTTCAATCGCTATCTTCTGTCATCTTTTTTCCTTTTTTGTCCTTTCCTCAATCCACCTCATTTTCAATCTTCTCATTCTATTTTAAAGAAATAAAAAAATAAAAAAAAATAAAACAAAATTATTAATTATTAATCACTACCCATTGCAAAAATTATTAAAGGTCTAGAAAATAATTTTTTTTCTATTAGAATATTGGATTTTCAAAAAAAATCATTTTACTTGCTGTCCCATGTCTAAAAATGCCAAAGGTTAAAAAATTTTATTATTTTAAATTAACGTTTATTTTAGCTTTGACAGTTTCCCATTTCTTTCATCATACTTAATAGTAAACTCCATATTTTTCCATGGTTGTATCATATGTGTTTCACCAGGGCTATATAGATTTTTGAAATCAGACTTGTCCTTCTCCTTGGCTAGAGAGCCAAATCTGATTTGTTATTTAATCCATAGTTGGGATAACCACAGAGTTACTGTTATATTCCATGCTAATAGGAATATATACTTGACAAACACGGTGGATAAAATAAGTAAAGGTTTATTATAAAAACCAGTACAATAAGAATAAAAGCAACAGTTATACACTAGGTCGTCACAAGTCCAGTAGTGAGTGCTACTTTTGGAAGGTCGGTAGTTCTTGCATAAGTCTGAGTTTTACTCAACAGATCCCAGCTAGTATATTTAGCTACCCTCCACCCATGAGGGTTGCATGTGGCACAAGGCTGGTTTAACGTGGGTTCTCCGAGCCTGTAGGCTTAACCAAAGATATTCCCTTTTGAATCCATATAAATAGGTTCAGGGGCAGTCTACCTCCCTGAACAAGACTCTGCCCTTCGGCAGAACCTCGTTCAGGTTCCTCTCTGCTTGAAGGCAGAGTTCAACTGTTTAGCTGGAACAGGTCACAGCTAGACTCTGTAGTCTGTTGACTTACAGACACTTATAGGTAGTTACTACCTATAGTGTAGTAACTCATGGGGATGACAGGTTATTCCATTACATCAGTTACACAATTCATAGGAATTTTTATTGATGTTTGGTTAACATTAAGAGATTGATAGAAATTGGTATAAGCGTGATGCCAAATAAAAGCAAAACCATTTGTATATTTCTGCAATTCATTTTTTTGGAGACACTCCCTGACCGGATAACCATTACCTACCTATCTACCTGCCTCATTGACTGCATTTGACATACTAGTTCAAAATCCCATATTACAGTTAATATGAGCGCTATAATATTTTTCCACCCCTGTATAATATTCTCTTCACCAGGGCTACATACAATTTTGATTTCAGATTTGTCCTTCTCTTAGACTGGTTGTCAATCACAGCTACAGAGCCTAGTCTGCCTTTTTATTTAACCCATAGAAAAGGATTCATACCTTTCTCAAGGGTATTTGTGTGAAAGTGAATGCAGTAAATGCAACTGGAATTCAAACTTGGCTTGTTGATTTCCCATTCTGAGCTGATAACTATTACACTACCTTCACATGCTTAAATTTAAATTTTGGTTAAAAAAATTGTGGAATTTTAAAGAAGTCTGATATATTTCTATCTGTGACTTCAAGCAAAAGTAAATTGAATAATTTATTAGTAATCTCCAATGTAACAATTCTGTACACTCCCAGAAATAACCCATTTTTTTTTTTATACCTAAATATTTTATGCAGAATCCTATCCAAGAATTCTAAATAATTCTTTCTGTACATTTTTTTTTTTGTTAGAAGACAACATAATTGTGCACGAATACCATGTTCATATAAAAGGCTTTGGTTGTGGGAGGAGTCTACTGTAACAAGAAACCTAGGCCAGGCATCCTTTAAAAAATGAGAGAGTGCTTATCTTTTTCCTCTTACTACTCCCAATTTGGTATAAACACGAAAGACACTAGATTCGTCAAACAAAATTAAATAACACTCTTCATGTCATATATCAAAGGCTATCTATTTCATCCTCCCAACACATTGAAGTAGTCACTCAACATAAAACACACACAAAACATGTACAGAACAAGGTGTAGGGTTAGGGGTCTAACATAAATACAGTTGCTGGTATGTGAAGCAGTGATTTGTCTTGGAGACTACCATAGTGTGTATGATGTTTACGCAGTACACCAAACTTGTAGTCTTATCTCATGCTATGCTTCAGAGTATCCCCATGAAAATAGAAACATTACATTATTGTAGCTATGAGTGTGATCTTCATTAAGAGCCTCTCACTTATGACCTCATGCCAGACTAAGCGAAGCTTAGAAAATAAACATTATAATACAAACATACAACATGTCTACAAACATTTTTCATCATTTCTATTTTTTACCTAGTGAATTATATAGTATGGTATATGCATGCATTGACCAAATTACACACAGACATTTTGAGTATATATATATATACACACACACACACACACAAACAGAATAAATAAATATATATACAAATATACACACAAACACAGAAAAAATATATATATACACACACAAACACAGAATATATATATTATATATATACACAGAATAAATATACATATATATATATATATATGTATATTTATTCTATGTGTATATATAATATATATATTCTGTATTTGTGTGTGTATATATTTATATAGACACAAATAGAATATATATATATATATATAAACACAGAATATATATATACACAATAGATATATATATATATACATACAAACACTGAATGTGTGTGTGTGTATATATATATATATACATACATACATACATACATACATGCACAAAGAATATATATTATATTTATATATATATATATATATATATATATATATATATATATATATAAGGGACTGCATGCTCGGTAAACTCACTCTGATCATTCTGATAAGAATTATGCTTCCATTCATCTTCGTAGAGGGCCTCAGACTCAACATGGAGGCCTATATCAATTCCTTCGAGGAGGTAGTGTTGACTTGGGTCAAGAGGATGGCTGTGGCAAGACCCAATGCCTGACAAGAGGACTCTGCACCATGCCACACAAGCAAGAGAACCCAGTCATGTCTGTCAGACAATTTCTGTGACCATATTACACCTTACATCTGGTTGCTTAACTCCCTAGACTGCAATCCCCTTGATTATTATTTGTAGAATGAGAGGCCAACAAAATTCCTTGTCTCACCAAAGATGAACTGAAGGCAAGGATTATGGCAGTATTCACTAACTTAAACAAGGGAACCATCCAGAAGAGATGCAGGATGTTCCAAAGTCGTCTGTAAACCGTGGTTGAAGCCTATGGCAATTTTATTGAATAAATTTGCTCTTTAGTTTTTCAAGATATTTTTGTGTAATTTTGATAAATATATCTGTTAAAATGAGATGTCTTCATTTTTGTATAATTTAAACAACAATTTATCCATCCTATCATTTCACCCCCAAGCAAAGCAATAAAGCCACTAAGATGCAAGAGTGTTACTGAGCTTTAGACAATATGAGAAGTAAAACATTATTAAGACGAGAGATCATTTAAAGAACAAAATTTAAGAAGACAGAAGATAATGATTGACATTGGATTTAAATTTTTGAAGATCAAAGTTGACCTGAAAGAAAGAAGCCAAGAGAGAGAGTTCCACAAGCAAGAAGTACAAGAAAAGAAACTGTTAGCAGAGAAATTATGATTGTGTGTGTATATATTTACCACACATGCCTCAAAAGAATTTCAAGTGTCCTTGTAATTTTCTTTGGTCTAAACATGATGCTGATTCACCTTTTTACTAAAATATTGGCGTTACAATTGTATATAAAATTTTGCAGTCGAAGCAGAACTGACTGGTGGAAAAACTGCCTTGGCATTTATCCAATATTTCAATTGTATATTGAATACAGATGTTAACAATTTTTTCATCATCCAGATATAGACATTTCCATTTAGTCTTCAGTCAAAGAGCTTTTTTTTTAAATCCTTAATTAACAGAGGACAGAAAGTGCAATGCTGAAATGTAGCTATTTCAACTATAAAATGATGAGACCTACCTTCCAATCAAGTACTGTACTTAAATTCATAATGTCTAGGTACCATAGAGGAAAGTTCATCAGAACAATTACCATGAAAGTATATTTTTTAATTGATTTTCCCCCAATCAAGGCAGTGAAGCCCCTAAGACACAAAGGGTGTGGAAGAATTAAGAACAGAAACATTATCAATGAGCAGGAAGAGAAAAGAGTAATCAGGAAGAGAGTAGATAGCAATTGACATTGCATTTAAATTTTTAGAGACTTAAGTTGGCTGGAAAGCATGGATCCAGAAGAGAGTTCCACAAGCGAGAAGTGCGAGAAAAGAAACTATTAGGTTGGTGCAAAAATAATGACGTAATAATGTTGTTTTTTGACGTATTTTTAACGTCAAAAACGACATTATTACGTCATTATTTTTGCACCAACCTAATATAAGCATAGCATTTATAGCTGCATCTAGCCAGGTAAGCTGTAAATTGATGAGTTCTCAACACCAGTCTAGTAGTGCACTTATATTCAAAAAGTTTAGTTACCATAGTGAAGAGTTCCTCCGAACAATTACCACTTGTAGAAAAGGATCCAGGGTTGGCAACGTAATGGCAGTGGGAAAGTGACTGAAGTCAAGATGCCAGATCAGGACTGATAATATTACTGATTCTTTGAATTTTATCAAAGAGCTCAAAGGTATTTATAGAAAAAGCACAAGGAAGCTATGCTATGGAGTTGGGAAAGTGACTGAAGCCTTATCTTATTTTTGAGTTACTGCCTTAACAAGTTCTCTTCTCATCAGGTAAAGGTGCTCCACTAGTGTGGCCTTGTGCCAGTTTAAACTCATTGTAGCGAAAGATTTATAGACATTAATCATTAGCTTTAGACAATTTGAGTAAAAACAAGTACTGTGTTACAGTCAGGTTGCTAAAGTTACTTTCCTGCAGATTTCAAACCTACCAATTTTCAAAAACTGCCATCTATGGTCAAATCACACTGAAAACACCAGTTCTCATTCAATCACAAGAGTTAAGCAGCATCAAGCCTAGTTAGTAATTAGATGGGGAACTACTGGGTACCGTAAGCAATCTCCTACTATCTGAAATATGTTTTGGTTTTAAATAACCCATAAAGGGTTGATAAGTCATAAAAAATCAAAATGAATCACAAGAACTGCTCACTCAGATGTCTTTCCTTTGATTTTCTGCTTATCAACATTACAAAAAACACAGACCTGTGTTTATTTACACTATTTACATTGTTCGGCCTGTTGTTCTCATCTTTAATGCCATATTCACAATGTTTCGGCCTTTGTACATCCTAGCCTTCTTCAGGTGATTGGAATATTTTTTTTTTTTTAAGAATTTCACACCAAGCAAGGTAGGATGCCACTAGTATACAAGAGGTTACAGAGTGGGAGTGAGAGTCAAGAGGCGTGATGGAGGAAAGGATGAAGAGAAGGACAAGGAATAGGTCAGGGCATCTGGAGATGTCGCTAGACATTACATTTGAATAGTTGGAGATTATAGCTATCAAGGAAACAAGTAATAAGAAGGGAATTCCACAGACAGAAGGTGCGAGACATGAAGCTATTAGAGTAGAAGAGACAGCCACATTTAACTGTTTCAACAGTGAAAGGGTGGGACCGTTATGCTAGCCTAGTAGCATGCTTAAATTCATGCAGTCTGGGAACTAGTGAAAGTAGCTCGTCAGAGCAGTTTCGAACCAAACCCTTTATTTCATCCACTAGGGTAGATTATTCTAGTTCCACATGCCATGCCTTTTATGATATCTTAGTTCAGTTATTTCCTTTAAGTAACTCAACACTCCAAGTTTTTTTTCACTTCTGCTGTGGCCAGGTATTGAACTCACAACTCACTGAATTACTTCAACCAATGCTTTTATCTACTGGGTGAACAAAAACTTGAAAAGTTGAATCAGGGTCAAGCATTATCTGTCCTTCCTATGTTCATAATCGTCACATCTTACTCTTACAGCCATATCACACATTTCATTCAATAACCCTCTCCCTTGATTGGCTGTTGAGCCTAAT
Organism: Acanthosepion lycidas; assembly: GCA_963932145.1. Taxonomy (NCBI): domain Eukaryota; kingdom Metazoa; phylum Mollusca; class Cephalopoda; order Sepiida; family Sepiidae; genus Acanthosepion; species Acanthosepion lycidas. The sequence goes on along the minus strand of OZ010604.1, from coordinate 83,468,329 downwards.
ACTATGCGAACACTAGCAAAAAAATATATATATATATATATATATATATATACAGTGTAACCCGGATATAGGAGAGATTTTCTCTGGTCCCAAATTAGAGCCTGTGTTAATGTATATAAATTAGACCAAACCCGGATATAAGAGAAAACCGGATATAAGAGACTTCTTCTCCGGTCCCGACAACTCTCTTATATCCGGGTTACACTGTATATATATTACAATATTTCATAATCCAGGGAGAAAATAAATATAAATAAAATCCATTTATTTGATTTATTTTTTTAATTTAATAATTTCAAAAATATTTCTTTTTTTAAAATTTCTTTTGAATTTTGTTTTCACATTTTTTATATTTATTTTTCTTCTCAATTTTTTCTCTTTTTTCACTTCCTTCTGATATTCTTGCTATTTTCAGAAATTTTACCATCAAAAAATTATTTGGGATTTTTGTTATTTGAAACTGATTGTATCTAACTTGTAAATCTGGTGTAAGTAAGTTTTAAGATGAAGGCAACTCTCAAAAAGTACCCAGAGGTAATCAGCATCTACTAAAAAAATACCAGTAATGGGTGATTTTGCTAACATTTCAAAACCAGTCATGGGTAATTTTCCTAATATTTCAAAACCAGTAATGGGTGTTTTTGCTAATATTTCAAAACCAGTAATGGGTGATTTTGCTAATATTTCAAAACCAGTAATGGGTGATTTTGTTAATATTTCAAAACCAGTAATGGGTGATTTTGTTAATATTTCAAAACCAATAATGGGTGATTTTGTTAATATTTCAAAACCAGTCATGGGTGATTTTGCTAATATTTCAAAACCAGTAATCGGTGATTTTGTTAATATTTCAAAACCAGTTATGGGTGCTTTTGCTAATATTTCAAAACATCTTCCGTGAGAAGGATAAACACAGAATTCTGTTCTTTACTTGTTGAACTTTGATTACCTACAAGATCATTTTTTTCAGATTTGCCTCTGTCTTTCATGTTCTCAAATTGTCTTATAACATTCATGTTTTTCATAATTGTTGGAAGAAATTTTAAACATCATCTTTTCCTTTAACTAATTAAATGTTAAAATTAAATGAAATGTTGTATTAACCATGTAATATTATGAAATTATGTTATTTTTGGTGAATATATGTAAGCATGTATATCTGCATATGTATCTGTCTATGTACATTTTTGTTAGCTTGAATATTTACCAGCACTCTACACACTTTATATATTGATGTACGTATTGACTTATCTCTTTATATCTTTGTATGAGAATGTATACTAAACTGATTTTGTTTCTTTTTTTGTACATGATTTTCTCTTTGTGAATTCATATTTTATATTGATATGACAAATTAATGAGAAAATAGAAAAAGAAATTCTGTGTTGTATTTCATTATTTAGGACTTCATCAGACAAAACATGTTAAACAATTTTTTTCTATTTTCTCATTAATTTGCCTAACATTGTTCTGGTATATAAAAGTTTATAAACCATATTCTTGTTTATATATATATGAACATACTTTTTCTGTGAATGTCTCTTTTTGTACACACATATACACATATATGTGTATGTGTGTGCAGTTGATTATATATATATATACTTTATGCAGGTGCGATTGTGTGTGTGTGTCTGTGTATATATATATATATATATATATAAAATAAATGTCAGTGGGTCACACTTTTTTAATTAAAGGGACACAACTCTCTAATTTTCAATAGCTCATGTTTCAGAAATTTTTGCATTCCCATATTTTCATTACTGTGATTGGGTTCAGTTTCATTACGATGAGAGCTAATGAATTTCATGTGCTGTTTCGTAAAAGATCCCTTTTGTATAATCTTTATATATATATATATATATATATATATATATATATTTATTGTTCTGGTATATAAAAATTTAGACATCATATTCTTCCATTTATATATGAACATACTTTTCTGTGAATGTCTCTTTGTGTAGACATATATCTGTATGTGTGTGCAGTTGGTTATATATATACTTTTATGAATATGCTATTGTGCGTGTGTATACATATATATATATATATATATATATATATATATATATATATATATATATGTATATATATGTTGCACAAAAATTTTGTTTTGTTCCATTGTCTTCTGCCATGTTTTGTGCAATTTCATAATTCGATCATCCCAGAAAATTTTACCATTCTTACCAAAAAACTTCTGTAAATTCCTTTTTCATTCTTCCTGGGAATTCTGTCAAGACATGATAATTTTAAACTACAATATTTTAACAATAATAGTTACAAATGATAATTTCCTCATCATGCCACAATAATTTTTTTTTTAATCATTTCACCCCAAGCATGGCAATAAAGCAAGGATTAACTGAGAAAATGGGAAGAAGAAAACATTATTAAGGAGGAGAGAGAACAATAAAAGAACAGGAATTAAGAATACAGAAATAATGACTGACTTTATAGTTAAATTTCTGAACATCAAAAAGTTGAATGGAAAGCAAGAGGTTGATATGGGGCCTCAAACTCACACCTGATCTCAAATGGAATTCCAATATATAATCCATCACTAAAGATGCAGGTAAAATAATCAGCTCCCTGTACCGCTCAAGTAAGCATCTAACGCTTCATGATATCCTCTATATTTATAAGAGCCAAATCAGGCTGAAAATTGAGCACTGTTGTCATATTTTGGCAGGAGCTGCCCAGACCTCACTTGCTAGTCTTCATAGTGTTCAAAAGCGTCTCTAAGTCCTTGGAGAAGAATTATTTTCCACCCTCCAAACTCTCTCTCTCTTGCAGACAGGATGTGGCATGTCTCTCACTTCTCTATCATTACTACCATGGAAAGTGCTCGGATGAACTGCATTTTCTGGTTTCACTAGGTCTGTCCTTCATGGCTAGGACCTGCCATGCCACTTACATAGTAGCAAACCGCCTATATTCCTTCTGTATTTCATCGACAAGAAGTTCCACTCAAACAGCTTCTTCTCGCAAACTGCTACCCTATGGAACAGACACCCAAGAGGATGCTTCTCCAATCACTACAATCTTAACCTGTTCAAGTCTAGAGTTAACTGTTATCTTCCCCTCCTATACATATAAACTACCCCTTATCAAAACCCTCTACCTCAAGTGGCCCTCGGGCCTTGTACAGGGTGAACTTTAATGAAGAAAAAAAAAAACTAGTTCTCCTGATTGAAAGGGAAATCAAGTCCGATTACTGTCACGAGACGTATTTTCTTTGGTACATCTTCTTGATGTCTAAGCTGGTATACATTAATTTCAATTGTTTAAAGATAAAGCAAAGATGTCTACTCAAAGTCAAAAGTGAGTTCCACAAGTGAGAAGTGCAAGAGAAAAAATTCTTAGTGTAGAACTTGAGGTTACATCTCACCATTTCAACTGTAAAATGATGAGACCTTGCTGCCACTATGACATTTGCCAGGTCATGAAAGAAACATGTGATCGAATATTACCTTCATGAAATATTAAGCCTAAGATTAACTTTTCTTTAAAAGCAGCCACAAAAACAAACCCTGATAGCTTATATCATTGAGATAAATGCTTTGTTGGCTTACCATATATATGTGGATGGCTTCTGTAGTGTCTACTGTTGGGAGGTATTTATATATACATTTAAATGAAGAAATAAATACAGCTTGAGAGAATGTAAAAAAAAAAAAAAAGAAATGCTAACAAAGTATAGAAATACATTACATACTTTCTCCCTAATTCTAAAAAGGAAAACTAGCAAAATATTAAAAATGCTGTCTTTACCGATGTTAGAAACAGCACTCTTCCAGTTTCCTGTCAACTAGGACCTTTACAAATTCAAATGCAATCTTAATCCTTTTCTGTTTCCTTGAATCCCATTTATTTTATTGCCTTTTCTTCTTATTAACATTTTCTTGGTTTCCTTCACTCTATTTTCTTTCAACCTCAGTAACCCATTGTCTTAATGTGTAGTGAACAAAAACAAGATCTAGATTTAAAATTCAAATGCTAAGCACTGACTCACTGATTTTGTTAAAAATTTAAAAAAGACTCAAATTTACAAACTTTGCTTAACACACGCAAAAGCGAATCCAAAACAAAACTCATGAAATTTCCCACCTTGATGCGATATGTTTTTTGGCCAATAGAAAACTAGGAAACATTTAAAAACAAAATTCAAATAATCTTCAATTCTCAGAAACAAATTCTTTTACAGACCATTTCGCAAGCCGACACGAAAATTTGTTCATCGTCTAATGGAAAGACTGAAATCATATCCAGGAGTGAATTCCCAAATGACATTTTCAAGCCCCACAAACAAAATAAAAGACGGGCAAGTTTGCCTGTCACCAGAGAGAAAGAGACAAGCGTATTAACACGTCCCTTGACTAACGTCAAGGGATTGTTATTATCATCTCTACCTTTCTCCCTCACCTCTTTTATTCTTGATAAATGAACGGAACAATTTAAGACTGAGCGATTACTTCAAATACATTCCTACCCTACAATAACACTCATATATACATACATACAAACATACATCCACACATACATTCCTGCCTACGTACACATAAACTCATTCTTGCAAGAACTACTATGGACATTTTGACAACCTTGTATCAGCGAAAATACATTAATTTTATTTGTAGAGACCTTAATTGATTTATATGTATATAAATTTGTTGTTTCACTTTGCAATTTGATTTTCTTGATTCATATCCCACTTATAGTGGGCTAACTAACAAGGCCAAATCAAACTAATCTGTTTCAACACTCATACACTTCACTATAACTGATAACCCATTATAAATGAATGTATATAAAGCAACCCTGCATTGAGATACTAAGGAGCTCAAAGTCATCACTAAAAATTGGAAAGATAAACAATTTTTTTTTGAACAATCGAAGTGGGAGAATGAACTTTGTATCCATATTTCTAGTGACTTTGGACCTCCTTAGTATTTCAATGAAGTCTCAATGATTATTGCTTTACACCTGTGTGGGATATATTCATTTGTTGCTGGCCAGTGTATGCATTGAGAGATAAATATGTGTGTCTCCTGAAATGCCCACAACAAACATGGCGGACTCAGGATGTGGGTCCACATAAAGAAATGTAAAGAAACAAGAACCAATAGGTACAAAAAAATGATAATGTATTAACAACAACGGTATACAAGTGACAAATGAATGTGGAAACTTTTTGGTCCAGAATATGTGAAGTGAATGAATGTGCATAGCATATGTACATGTGTGTCTTATTCATGCATTTCCAAAAGGGGAACGCGTTTTTTTGTGAGAGATTTACATGTTGACGGATAAGAAGATTAAAAGGGTAAGAGAGTGATAAAGAATTGTCGCCAAATATTTATAGTGTCAGAGTGTCCCCTAGTAACAGTTTCGAAAATTGGGAGGAGATAATCCGACACATTCATTTTTAACAGGCCAAAAATTGCATAAGGATGTTATTGTTATCCGAAGATAACCACCTGTACACAAAAAAAGCCACATTCATTTGAAAATCATTCATCACACAAAACTTAAAAGTGTAAATAAGGAGTAAAAAAAAAAAGTAAACCAATAACCATAAACTCTACATTTTGTTTCCATGCGTTTTTATTTATTTATTTTTGAAATTGTGAAATTTTTATTTTTCTAAAATACTACATCTCTCTTGGGACACAAGTCTATGGTTCCACATTAAATAAAAATGGAATCAATAAAACAAACACATTTACAGCTATATTCTAATTAATTCACTATTACTAACTATTCGATTCTATTTTAAATTAAAATAAAAACAGGCGGGCTTGACAAAATAAATAAATAAATAAATAAATTAGAAGACTTAAACTATTTTTGTTTGTTAATTTATATATAAAGTCCAGTTATTTTATTTGTTTATAATAGTTAGAAAATATTTAAAAGTCATTTATTTTAATTCAATTTTTTTGGAGGGACAGCGTATAAAAAAGAAAAATAAGTTTAAATGTAATTAATTTTCATTTTATCTGCATTTAAAAACAAAAAAAAAAAGCCTTTTTAACCAAAAATTGATTCAGTTTGATATTCTTCAATACACAGCAATTTATTTTACAAAATAAAAGAAAGAAAAGAACGTGAACGATATTATTAACTATAAAAATATTTAGATATTACGGATTTTCTATCTGGAAATAATAGTTTCTTTGTTAATTTCTGAGGAGTTAAAAATTCTCCTGTCGGACTAAAAATGTCGGGGTGCAGAATTAATTTCAACTTCATCCACCGCGACGCGAATGAGTTCGAATTTTTATTATCGATAACGCCAAAACGGTAGATTTTATCAAAATTTATTTGTTATTTTCGAATTAAGCATGAACATTTACATCTAGATGGAACTATTCGGCAATTTTTATTAGAAACTGAGCGCGAGGCTTGAAATGCAAATTATTACCTCATTTGTTTGAGGTTCCGAGTTGAAATTCATTTTTTTGTCACCCAAAATGGCCTTCTTTAACTTTGTTTCTTACTATCACAATGTTTTCGTTTGTACCATCTCGCCTTCTTTAAGTGTTTGAAGATCCGGATAGCCTTTAGGGAATTTCGAATTTAATCCTTTTTATTCAATCTACGGTGTAGATTTTTTCTCATTCTATTGTCCGTGTTAAAGGGTATTCGTCTTGGTAACTTGTAAATATTTCCACTGAGTCTCTGTCCCAGCTGATCCAGGAATTGACCTTAATATCCTCGTAAATTTTAATGATTCGGAATGAATTAAAAAATGAATAAATAAAAATCCTTTAAATCTGATAACAGATTTTTAAAAACCTCTAGAAGAAACGAAAATATCGCTCTAAGATGACGTCACGCAAACCGACTTACTGCAGATTTTTTTATTTCAAACGTCATGAATGACATTTATAAAAAAAGGAAAGTAAAAACTTATAAAGATTATTTGTTTTGTAGAATTTGCTGTGTTTTCTTTAATACAGCATTCCGTACAGAATACGTAAGTTTTAAAGTATTTTTGATGGCCTTCCGTTTTCCATTTTCTTTTACCTTTTTTTTTTTTTTTTTTTTTTTTTTTTTTTTTTTGGTAAGGAAAGTCAGGAAAATAAGTGGGGACTACTCCTGCTTGGTGAAAATGAAGTTTTGTACAAAAGTTCCCTTTAAAAATAAGACTGAAGAAAACCTACTTTTCGCTGGATACTTTTGCACGCACCAAATTTAAAAACAAAAATTACCATATTTTCCAGCTTTACAAGATGTTGCGTCTTGGAAGACGCACCCTAGTATTGGAAACAAATTTCTAAGAAAAAAAAAGCAATTTTCATACAACAACAACACATTCACCATGCATTTCTTACATACTGGCGCCACGTATTGTTTACATTAGTCACTCAGCGATTATGTTTGTATGGAAATGACGTACTAGTCAAGAGCAGATAGGCTCCCGCCACTGCTAGTAAACAGAGCATGTCTAAATTTGTGGCTCGACTCCAGGAAGGTTTATATAGTCTTGGAAATACTTGTAACAGCTAAGTACTGAGGTTACATCATATAAAAGGCTGAATTAGATAGCTAACATTATAGTGTAATGATTCAACATACAAATCCACGTCCCTATCACTCAATCTAATTAGGTGACCGTCTAAGCTTAATCGACCCTGGGCATTGAATTTCATTCATCATGGAAGATGCACATATATTTTTCAGGGTATTTTTTAGGAAAAAAAGTGTGTCTTGTAAGACAGAAAAAATGATATTCCATTCTTTTATACAAACACACTTGCACACAACTGGAAGCTTTATATTTTATTAATGCCAATGTAATAAGATTTTACAGGAAACATAATGGTTCTTGGTATGGAGAGTGGTATCAAGAGAGCAGAGTTCAAGTTCTGTCCTAATCTGTGGTATTCCCATTATACTAATGTAGTTGGGAACAACATATATATCTCCTTCCTCCACACAAGCTATGTGTTAAAGAGCAGTGTAGTTGCAGCCAGTTTTCGGAGGACAAACCCATAGAAAAAAATAATATGAAACCATTTCATTATCTTTCCCAAGAAATCATGGAAATTCACCGATAACAAAGAAAAAGAATCTGTGGAGAGCAGTGATTGCTTACGTCTTTAAAGGAAATGACATTTAACAGCAGAAAAACAAGTATAATACAAAAAGTAAGTTCTACTTGAACAGTTTCTTCTCAAGAACTGCTATTTTATGGGACATAGACCCAATAGGATGTTTTCTCAATTGCTACAACATGGCCTTTATGAGTTTAGGGTTAAATGTTATCTTTCCTGTGTAACCACATAAACTTTCACTTCTTGCCTTTCTTACACTCATTCATACAGCACCACACAGTAATACTCTACTTTGAGTGGCTCTTGGGCCTTGTGCTGGGTGAATGTTAGTACCAAATGAAAAAGTTCTATTAACTCCTTATGGCATGGTAATAGTAATATTAGCCATTTCTTTATAAGGAAACATTTGGCATTCAATGACTGAGCAGTCAGTGTTACTTGAGTTCCACTCTTCTTCACTCACTGACTATCAGGCTAGGGCCAAAGTGTAGTATCTGTTCTTATCTGTAATGATAATGACAATATTAGTTTTTCTTTAAATGCAAACATTTGGTATTCTTTGACCAAGCAGCAAATGATACTCTCAGTTGAAATTTATCCAAAGAAGAATCTGCAGAGTATCATTAATCTCGGCTTCAGTCATTTTCCACCAACATAATATAGATTCCCTCTGACTTTTCTGTAAATATTTTCATGGTAATTATTCTGATGAACTTTCCTCTATTTTACCAAGACTTTATGAATTTAAGTACAGCACTAAATTGGTGGCAAGGTCTTAACATTTTACAGTTGAAATGCTTAGATATATCTATAAGTTCTATGCTAACAGTTTCTTTGCTTGGACTTCTTCTAGCTTCTTGCCTTCCAGTCAAGTTTGATCTTCAAAAATATAAATGCAATGTAAATTGCTATCTTCTTAGTTTCTGTTCTTTTATTTTTCTCTCTCCATAATAGTGTTTTCCTTTTACTTATATTATTTCATTTTATAACCCTGTCTTAGTGGGGTGAAATGATTTAAAAAAAAGTTTAAACATGCTTTCAGGAGAATAGTTTTTTTTTAAGTCCAGTAGCTGTTAACGATCTTTCCAGTATTAATGAAGGTTTCCCTCTGAACCTTATTTTTCAAGTTGTGTGTAGTGTTAACATTTTGATTATTTTGTTATATTCCTTTTGAGTTACATGTACTATCCATTTGGGTTGTTGCGGCTGTTGGAAGTCTTCAAATGATGTAGTTTGTGTAATTTGGTACACTTCTTTGTTTGTGATTATGTAGTGCCAGTCCATGAGGTTCAAAGAAGGATGGTCCTATCTTCTGTGACTCATGTGACTGTTAATGATTATTCAACAATAGTGACAATATATGGATCAGACACTTATCTGCTCTTTACAATAAGGGTGGTACTCTACACACAAGCCACCAATCTGTCACTGGGTGGTATGCCACTAGCATTTACTGCTGGTGGCCCACTGTCAGACTGTCAATGTTTTTGTTTTGGCAATGTTACCACTGGCAGACCGCTAGAGGCTCACCAGTAGCTGCCACTAGAGGATCACTGGTGATACCATCAGCAGCCCGCTAGAGGGCCACTAGCAGCTTGTGTGTAGGATAGTGTTGGTACCCATTGACCCAGGTTTTTGTTACTGAGTGTCAGGATTCCAAACATTAAACAACAGCAGCACATGTTTTAAATGAAATATAAAAAAAGTTATTTTATGAATAGAAAGCAGAAGCAGAACATTAGTTGAAATAATATTTATGTATTCTTTTCAGAAATGTGCAATAACAATGAGATGTTTAATTTCCTTTGCAGTGAAGTTTGTTTTATAAAGTAATTAAGTGTTCGTAGTGTGTTGTGGAATGTGTGGACAGACTTACTTTATGACAGTCAACCTAATGTGCTTGTGATTTAATGGGCACAGGTTTAGTTAACAGCTGCTGGTTATTCTCTTCTAGTGTGTGCATGAACAAGGCCTTAGTTGGCAGCTGCTGGCTGGTATCTCATCAAAAGCAACCTTTGTATTCACTTTAATATATCTTACTTCCTTTCTTCCTTTTATAACTCACTTCACCAAGTGACAAGTAGTTTCCTCTTATTTCTTAAATTTACTGAGTTTTTCTTTTTTTTTTTTTCATAGGTTGCCATTTCTTTGGACTGTTTTTCAGCATTTTTTTCATAACATTTTTATACACTATGTTCTTCAAGCAATGAACAAATCTACCAAAAATGTTGTGAAAAAAGGAATTTGCCCAAAGAAAAACCTTAGTTAAAAAATTTTTAAATTTTATATACCTGACTAAGGAATTATGTGACACAATTTTTTTTTTTTTTTTAATATGAGAAGCCCTTATGCATACATTTGGGCCAGTGATAGAAATTGCCAAATCTCTGCAACAACTATTAACCCTGGCATTGTTGTAATGGCAGAAATGATTAACTTGGAAGACAGAACCTTGTTATTTTTGTTACTGTTTTGGAGGCTAATTCCTTCTCTGCCTCAACAAATGTAAATCCAATCATCAAACAAAAGAGGACATTGAGTAGGGAATAAATAAATGTATAATTAATTTACATATATACAAAAATTGGTAATTTCTGAGGTTGTTGCTAAGGCAACATGGACAGAGAGAGTGGTGAAATTAGAAACATGCTTTACCCTCAGAGAGTTTTATAATGCTAAGTCATAGACAAAATTATATATACATATTTACACATATTCTATGCAGAGAAAATATAACACATGTCTACTCAACAAGCAGAGGGAAAAGGAAATGAAAAGATAGGGTCTTACATATAATATTTAGATTTTTTGTGTTTCTGAAGGATTCCAGATTTGTGCAGGCTGGATTTATCTGCCATCTCCTTAGTAAGGATGTATTCCCCAAATGGAGAAATGGTGAGTCTTAGGTTATTCCCAACATAAGGTCTATGAGTCGTGTATCTGGGGAAGATATATTCCCAAAGAGAAATGGCACCATGGGTTTGTAAGCTGTATCACGTGGCAGCTGGTTGCCCCAGGCAGAATCCCAGGTGAGACAACTGTTGGTTTGTCTCCTGGAAGCTGACTGAATGACTGCCACTTTCATCATGGTATGAAGTGATGTCACTAAGCAGCCATCACGTGACCCATATGACTACATATCGAACAAAGGGAAATAATTGCCTTTTATATCCGTACAGGATTATATCTATTATAGATACATTATAAGCCAAAACTTTACGACAACCCTCTGGATTTAATAATTAGAAAGTTTCATGCCTTCTTTAGTTTAATTAACTCCTACTAAGCTAAGATACTGAAACTATTTAACCTATTAATGTATAGTGCCCAATTTTTGAGGGTGGGAATTACTTAAAACTATCCATTAGATAGCTAAGTAAATTAGGCAAAAAGAGATAAAATGTCAAGGAAACTTTATGTATCTGCCTATATTTCTGAGATGAAGTATTATGTACACTATTTACATTATTTGAATTATTGTCCTCATCTTTGTTGGCATATTTATTATGTTTCAGCCATTGTATGCTCCAGCCTTCTTCAGGTGGTTGGAATGAATGAACTAAACCCTTTATTTCGCTCACTGGGGTAGACTGTTCTAGTTCCATGTGCCATATTTAATGAATGTCAGTTGTCAGTTATCTCCTGTTAATTCACCTCTTCTAGTTCTCTATCACCTTAACCAGGTATTGAACTCACACTATTTGGGTCCTGTCACTGGATCTAACTAATGCCTTTATTCAAGGACACATAGCACAGTGGATAAAGGCGTTGGTTAGATCCAGTGACAGGACCCAAAGAGCGTGAGTTCAATACCTGGTTAAAGTAGTAGATAACTTTCAGAGGGAAAATTAACAGGAGATAACTGACAACTGACATTCATTAAATATGGCACATGGAAGTAGAACAGTCTACCCCAGTGAGCGAAATAAAGGGTTCAGTTCAACGTTCCAACCACCTGAAGAAGGCCGGAGCATACAACGGCCGAAACGTTGTAATAAATATGCCAACAAAAATGAGGACAATAATTCAAATAATGTAAATAGTCAAATTTATGTAGTTATGGGTTAATTTCATTATTATTCTCATTATTTTTGAATATATAATAAAACCCTTAAGGGAGAGAAAGTCCTTCTTGACCCAATGTGAGATTATAAATTAATTTTGAAAAATGCATGCAAAAAAAAACTTCAAAAGCCTTTCACTGTTCTATCGTTATTTCCATGGAAAGTGCTCAGATGAACTACATTCCTTAATTTTACCAGTTCTAACCTTTATGGCTAGGACCTGCTATGCTATACACATTGTTGTGAGTCACCCTTACCCCCTTCATATTCCATCTGCGAGATATTAGCTCCACTCAAGCAGCTTCTGCCTGTGCACAGCCACACCAAGAGAGTATTTTCCTGATCACTACAATCTGAACCTGTTCAAGTCTAGGATTAAATATAATCTTTCACACATATCCATATAGACAGTGCCTCTTACTCTGTAACCCTCTGCCTTGAGTGGCTCTCAGACCTTATGCAGGGCGACCATCACTGTAAAAAATAAAAATATTCACCATCCTAAAAATACAGGAGTGTGCATTAATAATTTATAAGTAGAAAGTTATAATAATTAATACTGGATTTTTATAAATTTATCCAGATTTATAAACCTATAATTAATACCAAATTTTTAGTTTTAGTTTTATAATTCAAACCAGATTTTATGGCCACCATTAATAGGTTAAAAACAAGAAAGATGAAGATATTAGGCGAAATGACTCAAATCATGATTAGAGCTAATCTTCTGACTTCATAACTGAATTACTTGGGGTGCTAAAATTACAGATAATGCTTGGAGCATGTTATGAATCCCGAAGAACTTGGAAAGGATCTGGTTTCTACCTGAAAATGGAGAATGGAGACGCATTGAGTATTATCAAAATGTTACAGACATTGTTCTTACTCGTGATAACTCACTAAAGGTGAGTTACATTGATACATGTTGATATAATCAGACTATCACCAAAGATGGGCACACAGATGTTAAATACTTGTTTATTTATTTTCCTTTGCATTGCGTCATCTCCTGACTGTCAGGAGATATTGCTTTGTTTAAAATTGCAAAGCAAGCATTCGTTAACTCTTGACTTTTTCTTCAGTGGCTAAATGCCAACAAAAAGATTACGGTTTTGTAGGGAAAAAAACATGGAAATTCTAGGATGCTTTCTTTCTTCTGGCAGACAACCATTATAAATAAATGCTTTGTCGGTATTGCTTTCTTCATGAATTTCAAATCAAACAGAAAACGTATTTGATTTGCAAGACATTTTTGTTTCAAAATATCTCCAAGAATCTTGTGCCAGGATATAGACCATTTACTTGTGCTTAGAATATTCCAAGAAATGAAGAGAAAAGAAAATCCGACACACGTTCTAAAAAATAATCTTTGTTGGATTTACTGAGCAACCTGATATTAATTCGGATAATTTTACCAGTTGGACTTATTGTCAGATTCTGTGTACAGTGTACTTTCAGAAATGGCTTCTGCTCCAAATAAAAAGAATCAGAAACTTCACATTTACAAGAACCCTGCTTGTAAAAGTGTCAACTTTAAGCTCTTTTTTTCAAGAATAAATTGAAAACAGTATTAAAAAGAATTCAAAACTGCAGACCTTTCTTTTCCATTTGGTAACCAGGCAACAATTACAAAGTTATGAGCAACAGCCTTCTCCTCGGATTCCTTTAATGAAAGAAAAAAGAAGACAAAAAAAAAGAGAGAGGAAATAGTATAATATGTTGTACTGGATTTTTGCAGCTGGGAGTATGTTTTTTGTATTTTGTTTTTTTGTAAATTTAAATGCATTTCAACTAAAAACTTTTAATTTCTTTTTATTTAAAATAATCTATGTATATATATATATATATATATATATATATATATATATATATATATATATATATATTCTTCCAATTGTATTATTTATGGAGAACCATAAACTTATGTGCATTGACATGGAAAGAGATTATGTTGAAAAATAGACTATGGGTATATTTTCACACACACACATTATTATTATTATTATTATTATTATTATGGTCACAAGAAATATAGATAAGTTTGTTTGTACACACACACAAACATACACATATACATCTTGACTTCAGACACTTTCCCACTGT
>OZ010604.1:83449096-83451596 GCA_963932145.1 Acanthosepion lycidas | reverse complement strand
TGTTGGCAGAAGATTAGTTCCTAGCTCTTGTTGTTGAAGGTACCACAGTTTGTATTAGTTTTTGTTAATGTTCTGAGCTTTCAACTGGCTTCAGTCATTCTGAAAAAAAGGAAGCATTTCAATGAAATTAAAAGACTGTGTCATAGTTTATATCTTTGATATTTGTAATATAGCAACAACTCTTAAGTAGAATCTTATGAAGCTTTATTTGACTAATTCAGCTTTAGTGCTAAAAACTATTTTATTATAGTGCATGGTTACAAGCAAGAGTGGGAGAATAGGATGTGTTTATTTTATTACCCCAATAGAGTTCTGAATTTTGAGTTTGAAATGTTTGTGTTGTTATGTGAGTGTGATGTTATTCTTTAAGATTTGAAATCCTTTGGCATTATGGGACTATGTCCATAGTGTAGATTTTGAGAATTTAAATCTCTTTTAGGATATTATTACAGAATCATAAGTTGTTTTATTGTTATTTGTTTTAACTTAATATGAACAGATTCTAAATTTTTTAATCTTTATTTATAATTTTTTTTTTTTTCAGTATTAGTGTATTATTTACAAGTAGCTGCTTATGTTATTGTCATTTTTATGTTTCTGTATCATATGTTGACATATTGTACTTTGGTTGAAGTTATGACAAGTGAAGCTATAAGATAGTGTTTTGGTTTTATATCCTATATGAGAATATTTTACTATTTTCAGAGATGCAAAGTTCAATAGGGCAAGTGAATTCATAAACAATATTGGTATTATTTGTTGGATTTGTTTTTAATGTGGTAATACCATTTTAAAATCAGATCCTATATATAATGAGAAAAACTTATTTAAAATATAATAGACATAACATGACTATTGTTGTTAACAAAACTTGTTTGAATGCCTAGATGCATCATATATATATATATATATATATATATATATATATATATATATATATAGTTTGGTCCTGAAAGAATTACTCCTTTCCTAAGCCAACATACATGATTATAAAAATGTTATAAAATTAAAAGAAAACAGTTAAATTTATAGTTACCTTTTATTTCAAATATTGTTATAGTGGAACATACCTATTCTATAGTTAATAGACTCCTACTTATTATAGGTGGGAGAGTCTCTGTAGGTTCTTCTTGTCGTTCTATTTGTTCAGCCTCTAGCTTCCATTTTGTTGATCTTGTGCTTCTTAACGTTTTCTGTGGTGACTTCAGTTGACTTAAATCATTTAATAATACTGCATGTCCTTGGCTGCGGGTAACTCACTCCCCAGGTTTTCTCAGTGTCGGATTCACCTTTACTTTCTGGAGCTTGTTTTTCATATATATCGTCGGTGTTACCCACTCAACTTTTTTAAATACACCAGTTTTCTCTAATCTGTCCAATTCTTTATCTATCTGTTCAACTGAAGCAAAGAACACATTCCTTTTCTTTTTGAATACTGTCTGAGTGTCTATTAACTATAGAATAGGTGTGTTCCACTATAACAAATATATAGTACATAAATGTTTCCCAAACTAAAATAATATAAGTATTAATTACATTATAAAAAAAAATTGAACATCATTTACTCACTATCATTTATTAGACATTGGATTATGTCACTTAGCATCTTCCATAATTTGTTTAGTCTTTTCAGTTAATGTCCATCAAAGAACAAAACATGTCAACTAAGATAAGTTTTCCTTGTCTTTATTTATATATATGTGTGTGTGTCTGTGTGTGTCTGTGTGTGTGTATGTGTGTAGGAGTGAGTATTTTAATATGCTAAGTGGCGTAATTCAATGTCTAATAAATGAATAAATGATATTGCTAAATCTCTTTCTTTTTATGCAATTAATATTTAAAAATTTAACATCATTTACTCACTTTAGTCTTGGTAAATTATGGAGGATGCTAATTGACCTAATTTAATGTCTAATATAAATGAAAGTGAAAAAGATTTAACAATATCATTTACTCACTGTCATTTACTAGACATTAAATTATGTCAATTAGCATCCTCCATAATTTATTTAGTCTTTTCAGTTGACGTGATGAATATCTCTTAAATTAAAAAATTTTGAAAAACTAACATTTTTGCTTTTGTTTATAAATACTTGCTGCCAAATAAAACCTTCAGCTTTGCCTTGATAAAGTCCACCAAAGAACAAAACATGTCAGCTAAGATAAGTTTTCCTTTTGTCTTTATTTATATTGTCCTTTTAAAGATATATTTTTAGATATACCTGAAATTTTACATACATGCATACATATATACATACATAACTACCTATCTATCTATCTATCTATCTATCTATATATATATATATATATATATATATATATATATATATATATATAAATGTATTTGGATTTACCAATTCGGTTTACCAAGTTCCTTATAACTTAATTATATATATATATATATATATATATATATATATATATGCATGCACATACACACTTTATTTGTTATGTTTTTTAATGGAAATTAATTTTTGCAATAAAAAATAAATGGTCTAAT
>OZ010604.1:83344096-83444096 GCA_963932145.1 Acanthosepion lycidas | reverse complement strand
CATCAATTTGTCTCTAGACTGGTTACACACACATTATATAGTCACATCAATATCTTTGTAGCCTATATACACTACTGTTCAAAAGTTTGAAGCCACCCCCAAAATTATTATGGGATGAAGTTAACAGAAGAGTGAAAAAAAAAAAATGGAAAGAACTCTTAGAGTCATTGAAAAAAGAATGGAATCAATTATCAAACTTATACTTTGAGAAATTTTTGTGGCAAATATAAAAAATTTTGTGCTGCAGTAAACAAGGCTAAAGGAGGATATTTTGACAATAGCAAAATTTAATATCTGTCTATATCTCTGAGATGAGGTATTATGATTACTTGTATTATTTACATTACTTGGACTGTTATCCTCATCTTAATTGCCATATTCACGTTTTGGCCTTTGTACACTCCGGAACTTCTTCAGGTGATTGGAATTTTGAACCAAATCCTTTATTTATTTTATTTATTCTCTGAAGTTGTTTTAAAGTCATTTTTTTCATCATTTTGTTCATAAAATTCTATGTAGTTTTTTTCTAAATCTTTCAGAGAAGTAATTCTCTATCTTATAAATTTATCATTTCTTATATATAATAATTGATTTACTATTATTATTAAAGAAACGTTTTTATATGCACTTCAGTTCAAAAGCTTGAAGCCACCCCCAGAATTAATATAGGATGAACTCATATATATATATATATATACTAACAGTAGAGCCCGGCGTTGCCCGGGGATGTAACAGTAAGAGATAGATCAAGGCTCACAGGTAAAAAATATTTGATTAACAAAATTTCTAAGAATTTTTTTTTAATTTCATTATTGTATAGTGTGATACAAAACCCAAATAAACAGAAATTATGATAAGATTGTGTAGCACCAATTTTCCAAGTTTGTTAATCCTTTTTTCTTAAATGCTAACCTTTTTTACTCATCATGCAAAGCCCATTTTAGTCATTCTCTGGTCTACTTTATTTTCCCTCTTATGAAAAGTTCTCAATGTGAATTACACGATGCATGGGTTGTAGGAAAACGCAATCTTGCTCCGTTGATCAACAGACAAACAATTTGTAGAATAGAAAGAAAAAATTTAAGTTTTAAAAAAAAAATATTCATGTCTTCATGTTTAAAATCATTTCTCTGAAGTTGTTTTAAAGTTATTTTTTTCATCATTTTGTTCATAAAATTCTATGTAGATTTTTTCTAAATCTTTCAGAGAAGTAATTCTCTATCTTATAAATTTATCATTTCTTATATATAATAATTGATTTACTATTATTTTTAAAGAAACGTTTTTATATGCACTACAGTTCAAAAACTTGAAGCCACCCCCAGAATTATTATGGGATGAACTTAACAGAAGAGTGAAAAAAAAAAATGAAAAAGAACTCTTAAGAGTCATCGAAAAAAGAATGGAATCAATTATCAAACTTATACTTTGAGAAACTTTTGCAACGAATGACAAAAAATTTGTGCTACAGTAATCAAGGCTAAAGGTGGATATTTTGATGAGACCAAAATTTAATCATAAAATGCATTTTTTTCTTTTTTTCATAATAAAATTTCTAATAAAAAATCATGTTTCACTTTTTTTTTAATCATTTATAATAAATTTCTCTTGTTTAAAGAAAAAATACTTTTGGGGCCAATTTAAAAAATGACCAGGGGTGGCCTCAAACTTTTGAACTGTACTATTAGCTTGGTGCAAAAATGATGTCGTTTTCTCACATAGTGACATATGTGAGAAAACGACATTATTTTTGCACCAACCTAATATAAGTACATCAGTGTGTCTGTAGTGTGCTTACACATTATACATAGGGATATCAATATGTCTGTAGCCTGTTGATGAAAGTAAAAAATTTACTTTACACATTAAATACATCAGTACACTTTTTTATTTATTATCCTTTAATTGCTATGACTTCTTGTGAAAGATAGTGGATTAGTTTTCCTATTGCTGTCTCCACAGTTTTGCATTCCGAGTTGTACTTTTCCTAGACTGGCTGTCACCTAAGGCTCAAGAGCCTAGTCTATTCTGCTATTTAACCTGTAGATGTCAGGAGGAGAAATAGATTGATTCCTTTCTAAAGGTCATTTATACAACAGTGAAGGCAGCAAACTAGGCTGGAATTTGAACTCTGTATTCTGATTCCACTTTCATTCACAATAACTGTCATATGAGCTGCACATCCAGAGATTCAACATTATACAATGAAAGTTTCACATCAAATATTATACGATGAAAGTTTAGATTAACTGACTTAGCTTTGTACCAAATACTTTCTACACTCATTTTTGAAAGGTCTGAGATTAAATATATTCCTTATTCCATTTATTTGTCATGGGTAGGAGCTGCTCAGCCCTTACTTTTCAGTCTTGATAGAGTTAAAAAATGTCTCCAACTTCTTGTTGGAGAAGAATTATTTTCTACTGTCTAACATCTCTCTCACAGGTGGGATATGGCTGAGTCTATCACTGTTCTATTACTATTACTATGGAAAGTGTTCAGACAAACTATATTCCATAGTTCTGCCAGGTCTAAATTTCATGTCTAGGACCTGCCATGCTACTTACAATAATGAACAATCAGATATATACACTGTACTGGGTAGGACAATAAACTACATCCAACAGCAACGCCTTTGATTAGGAGATTTTGAGGAACATGGAACCACTTCTTAATTGCTGGTGTTCCCAGGTCCACCCTGACCCGGGGTGGTAGATATGGGCAAGTAGTTAACCATCCAAAAGGGATCAAAACACTATGAAAATATAAAAATAGGTTTTAATACCAGAAATACTTCTTTGGAAAAATTATTACAAGCAGTAAATTTTTGAAAAAGAAAAATATTACCAGCAGTACATTTTTGGGAAAAAAAAATACCAGCAATACATTTTTGAAAAAATATCACGAACAATACATTTTCAAAAAAAAATATTACCAGCAATAAAATCTTGTCGGCATTAAATAACCCAATGAGGCTGGTATGCTGTAAAACAAACCAAACCAAACCAAACCAAACCAAACCAAACCAAACCAGGTATATACATTGTAAAGTAAAGAATGAAAATTTATGTAAATTAATAAAATTATGTATCTATTTATTCTTAATTTAAAATAAATAATTATGAACCTTAAATGTTTGTAAATGTGCTTCAAAAAATCCTGTACAAAAAAGTTTAAAAAAAAATATAGCTCAAAAATTCAGAAAAAAAAAAATATGCATATATCAATGATGTTAGCACATTTTCAAACTTTACAATTTTTTTTTATTCTGACAAGTGTTGTGGCCTAAGGTAGGTCTAATCTACAAAAAATTATTTCCTAAAAAAATGTTCCCTATTTTTTTATGAATGGAACACGATATTTAAGTAGTTTCATTTCTACTATAATATAATCATACTTATTATAAAACCCAGGTTGTGTGTGTGTGTGTGTGCCTGTACATCTATATATTGAATCAGATTTCCAACATTTTTCAACCGATTTCAACAAAACTTCACAGGACTACGTAAAATTACCTTGCGGTGGTTCTGACAGTGCCAAAAATTGGAAAAACACAATTGTTTTTGCACGAAATCAATTTGAAAACACGATTAAGATGCATTAATGAAAGGGGGACAACTCATATCAAGTTATACTTATTATAAAACCCAGGTTCTTTGTGTGTGTGTGTGTGTGTTTGTTCATATATGGGATCGGATTTCCTACATTTTTCAACTGATTTCAACAAAACTTCACTTTTTTTTTGGCAGGTAGTGTTTCTTATTGTCTTTCACACTTTTTTCTTTATTTTTACATTCAGAATGCTTTAAAAATTCCATTTACAAGACAATTGTTTATAATAAAATTCTATTCAATTGGTAGACTCATAACAATTGAAAACAATGTTTTTGTTTGAGTTTGGGTTTGACCAATTCATAAAAAAAAAAGAAAACAAAAACAAAAAAAAAAAACTAATTAAGACATGTGTGTCCCTCAACCTTAAACAATAATCTTTGTCAATTTTATTTTTCAGTCTTTATGTTAGTCGATACTTCATCTATCTCTTACTGTTACATCCCCGGGCAACGCCGGGCTCTACTGCTAGTCATTTATACAATGATAATTATTATCAGATTCTCGTTAAATATTTCTCCTTACATAAAGTTTTATTTCCAAGAATTGGTTCATGATTTGAAATAAAGTATTTTACTGCAGATTTTCTTTTGTTTTAATATTTCTTCTGGTTAAATCCTTTTTTCTGGCTTATTAATAAAATAATATTCCTGTTTTTTTTTCATTTCACTTTGATATTTACTATAAACTATAATCAATCAATACAACTAGATATGCCAGATTTCACCTGTCTCAATCCGCTTTGAGTTGCAAGGGAATTCCTTCTGGTCCTGTGTGAGATTCTCCATAGCACAGAGTTGTCCACCAAAATCAGATTCACGCAAATCGACTCATCAAATTATTCCCTTTTTGAATCAGGGAAACCAGTTTCAAGTGTGCCTTACCGTTAGGCCACAGAAAGCTGCCAGAGCAAAACAATGCTTAATTAGTCTTAAGATCTTCGCATCTCTAATTGGGGCCTTTTGAAGTGTATATCTATTAACTTGATTTTCATAACCAAAAACAAATAATTTTTAAATGATTAATGCATTTCTTTTATTAATCTGGCATTATTACTATAAACTTATATTTAGTGGGCACCCATGGGAGGCATGGTGGAGTAATGGATAGCAGCTTGGATTGAGCTGAGTTCAAATTCCAGTTGGATCCATTACATTCACTTATGTGCTAATAATCTTAGGAAAGGTATGAATTCTCTTCTTCTGCCCCTAGCTATGGGTAAATAGCAGGACGGACTGGGTTCTATAACCTTAGGTGGCAACTATTCTAGGAGAAGGAAAATCTCTGAATTCAAAACCAGCCTGGAGAGGGTTGGTATCCATCAGGCTATCTTACCCAAGAAACACCACTTCTACTGTGGCAGCAGTATACATTGTGTCCCTATGACCCTATAGGGCATGAGATAAAAAAAATGTGTTTTAACGAGCATATGGTTGCAAAGGAAAGAACAAATAAATATTAAAGTTTCAAAAGCATGTATTGATCAATTTTCAGAATATATACATAATTGTATGAAAGGATGACAAAATTGTTGATATGTGATTCTTTAGTTGACATAAGGGAAGCAATAATGTGAAGGGTGTTGTTGGTAAGGCTAGGTGTGGATAGTGGGTCATTGGCTGAGGTCATGAGGTGTTAGAAATTATGGTGGTGATGTTGAGAGCCTGCCTGTGTTGTCAGCTACATTGAAGTCAGGAATTTGGAGTTGGTGCATTTGGCATTACAAGGTCACAATGGTGATGAGATGAGCTTGGAAGTCACAAGATTTGCTTAAAAGAAAGCCTCTCACCCCATAAAAGATTAACACAGCACTGGGCTGACAGGCCTGCTATTGACACCATCACCACCATGACTGCCCCTCTATTGCCTTTTATATTTTTGTGGGGATTTTTCTTGTGGACTGGATGGGATGCTTGGAGCCCATGCACAGAAGATAACTTTTTATTTGGGGTTTTGCTTTCTTAGCACTTGCATCCAGCCAACATGTAAAGTGATTCAGAAAGAGATCTAATTTGCAGCAGAATTTAACACATGCCTGAGTAGACATTTGTCTTTTTTTTTAAACAGTGAGATTAAAGTCTATTGACCTAGAGATAGGTAAATCATATGCCTCTAAAAAGGGATTGAAGCTGTATTCCTTCAGGAATTTATTCTGTTTTTGATTATAAATTTTGAAACATAACATTTATCAAAGATTTTACTAGCATTCCTTATTCATCTGGAATTAATTTTTTTTTCTAGTTTGGCCCCCGCTGGTCGTGGTAGGGGAGTCACTCGCAGTCCTAGTGCCATTAAACAGATGCTCTTGGAATGGGCGAAAGCAATGACTCAGGAATATTCTGATGTAAGTTCTTTATTTCTTATTACCTACAGGCATGAACTTTAAAAATATCTTTTAGGTATGCCTTTTGCTTAAATGTTCACCATTCTAAGGTTAAGGGAAAATTATATTACAAAAAGCAAAATATATAAACAGAAATTTTTTAATTATTAGATTATTTAGATCTTGTAGTCATTTATCTTACTAAATCCATTTTTGTAACATTTCCTAAAAGACGAGTTGAAAATGAATGCGAGCTCCATTGGACAATCAGTTTAATGAAACACATAACCAAACTATTGATGCAAATTCAGATGAATAGAGTGCGAAATGGAATAAGACCAGAAATAGGACAAGAACAGTGTGGCTTTGTATGTTCTTACACGTACTATGAACATGTAGCCTTCTCAAGTCATCAGCTGGTCACAAAAATGTGTCATTTTGACTCTGATTATTTTACGATGGCCACAGCTTTGAAGAACGGACAAAATTAATTTATCACTTCTGGTTTAGGTTGATTTTCCATCTGGTTATATACACATCTATAGATCTGCTTCAAAAAAACCGTTCCATTTCTTATTGGTTTGCAGACTTATATCATTGTTGTGTAAGCTTTCTGATTGGTTGGCCAATCTATGACCTTGTTTGCCTAGTGATTTTAAGTACATGCATATATATATATATATATATATATATATATATATATATATATATATATATAAACATTTAATAACAATATATATTTTGGCAAACTTAGACCTTTGTTCCCACAAAAAACCAGAGTGTTAAAGGGAGAGTTTTTCCTTTGACACTGCTATTATTTTAACTAACTTCAATCCTCGGTAACGTTTATTGTTTTCAAAAGCAATGATTAGAATTGTAATGAAATATAAACATATGATGAAAGTGAATATATATTTTTATTTTGTTTTTGAGAATTTTCAACAAAAATATTAATCACTATTTATTTATTTATTAGACTGTTTATTTACGAGAATAATTTCATATTTAAACATTCAAAAAAACTGATACAATTAAAACTAATGCAATGAGATATTTATCCTTTACCAGTTTTATAAAGAAATAAATGTGAAAAGAATTTTTTATTCTTAAATTTATAAACATTGACTAAATTATTAAAATATGTGAACCAACTCTAAGGAAATTTTTATTATTTACAATTTTATAGAGTTTGAATCAGTTGTTAATTAGCTGATGTTTTACGAAGCATTCCAATAAAAAAAAATAATAAATAAACTGTTTATTATTTTTATGGTCAATTTTCAAGAACAAAGAAAATGTATAAATTCACATTCATATGTTTATGTTTTATCACAATTCTAATTATTGCTTTTTAAAACAATAAACATTACTGAGGATTGAAGGTAGTTAAAATAATAGCATTGTCAATGGGAAAACCTATAGGTCTATATTATTACATATAATTTATATAACCCATGATATCATAGGTAGGATTTATCAAATAAATAAATTCTTCTTTCAGTCAATTTAATTTAAAAGAGTGGGATTGTCAAAGGTCAGGAATGGATGCAGGAATTATAGATAGAATAAGATCCTTATATGTCCAATGTAAATGCAATGCTAATTATTTTACTACTTAAATTCATTGAAAATTTAGAAGAGAGGAATTATCAGTGGTCAGGAATTAATACCAGCATTACCAATAAGTTAGGTTTATTTGTAGAATTAATATTTAGATGATATATAAATTTCAATCATCTATATTTGAATGCTATTAAAATTTATTTTATAACATTTTGTTTTTCTAGAAAATTACCATTACCAATTTCTCAAGCAGTTGGAATAATGGAATTGCATTTTGTGCTTTAATTCACCATTTCTACCCTGATGCCTTCGACTTTGATGCCTTGGACCCCAAAAAGAGGAGACACAATTTTGATTTGGCATTCAAAACTGCTGAGTAAGTAATTTTGAGTTTATGATAACATTGAAGGTAAATTAAATGGTTTTAACTTTCCTTCAGCAACCCCTGCCCACACTATTTCTGATCTTCATCAATGATCTCCCTGATGTCATCTGTTCCCAACTAAGTATTTATTCAGATGACACAACTATTTACTTCTGTCTTAGTAACAAGTCTGAAAGATCTGACAAAGTAAAACTGGCAGCAACTCTTAAAAAGGACCTCCAATCAGTGGTTAGCTGAGGCAAGAAATAACTTTTAAATCTTAACATCTCTCAAACAAAACTGCTTTGATTTAATTACCACAGACAATCTTTTCTACTTGCCATCAGCATGGTTGATACTAAATCACAGGAGAGCAACATGTTCTAACTTTTTGACTTCACGTTTTCCACTGACATGAAGTGGAGTGATTACATTGAATCAGTTGCTAGAAAAGTTGGTTCACTGTATTGTGTCATACAAGTTCTCTCATCAGAATTAATCTCACACATTTATAAATCTACCATTTGTCCACACATTGAATACTATTGCCTTATCTGGTTCAGGGCTCCCACAAGATACCTTGAGATTCTTGAAAATATTCAAAGAAGGGTCTGTAATGTACTTAAGCCTGATCTTAAAAATGATCATCATGACTTTATTCACTGTGTGTGGTGGCTTCTCTCAGTCTTTTCTACAA
This sequence comes from Acanthosepion lycidas, assembly GCA_963932145.1. NCBI lineage: Eukaryota > Metazoa > Mollusca > Cephalopoda > Sepiida > Sepiidae > Acanthosepion > Acanthosepion lycidas. The sequence continues at coordinate 83,435,537 of OZ010604.1, read as the reverse complement.
ATATTTTCATTAGGGTCTGTAATTTAATTGATCTTGACCTGGCATCTCAACTTCAGTCATTTTCTCACTGAAGGGAGATGGTTCTCTTCTCTCTTTTCTACAAATATTTTTATGGTAACTGTTCTGATGAGCTTTTCTCCTTAATGCTTTGACTACATGAATTGAAGTGTGCTACTGGATTGTCAACTAGGTCCCAGCATTTTACTGTTGAACTAGCTAGATGTAACTATCTGTTTTATTTTAATGGTTTTTTTTCTTGTACTTCTTGCCTGTGGAACTCCCTTTCAATTCTTGCTTCCCTGACACCTATAATCTTCAATTATTAAAATTAATGTTGGGAAATTAGTTTCCATGTGCTTATTTCCTCAGCATACATGTTTCTCTTTTTGATGTTTTTTAATACTATTGTTCACCCAATACAAAGCCAAAGAGCCACTCAAGTTAGATGGTTACTTATAGAGGTTGTTATAGGGCATCCTCTCAGGTGTTTGTTCCTCAAAGTGATAGTTTTGAGAAAGAGGCTGGAACTTCCTCTCTACAAAAGCAATACAAAGAAGATGAGTTGATCATGTACATGACATGGTGTGTCCATGCTATAAATTTCTGAACTGGTGGAATTAAAGAATGTAATTCATTTCAACATTTGTATTAAGTTGCATATTCTAATAAACTCATTATTCTACATTTTTAGTTTTTTTCCTTATGAAAATTTTTAAAAATTATATCTTTTAGGGCACCAAAGTTCAGCTTGTCATGGGTGCCAGCAACCCTAAAGCCAGCCCTGCTCAGTATCTTTCTGTAGAACCATATCTTTATTGCCACAAGTCTTTTCTTATTCACAAAAGATATATTAAATTTATATTTAATTTGAGTTTTTTTTTTGTTTGGAAATTATTTTAAATATTCCTGTTTAATGGAAATGTCGTTTAACGTCCATTTTTTTAAATTCTGTTTTTATTTCTTTATTTTATCAAAAATCAGGAAGATGGCTGATATTGCACCTCTGTTGGACACTGAGGACATGATGAGAATGAAAAATCCAGACTGGAAGTGTGTATTTACATATGTTCAGAGTATGTACCAAAAACTGAGGTCTCATGAAAATAACAAAGCAATGCCCAAGCCAGAAAAAACAGCTTCATGAAATGAGTGGAGGGGAAAAAATCCTGGAAGGATGTTGTCAATTTGATTACATTTATTTTCCCTTCCAGAAAACAAAATAAAAAAAAAATGTGTATGTGTGTTGCTGCCTGAGGGATCATGGGAAAAATGTATTGTGGGGGAAGCACATGGGACGCATTAAAGCAACAATTTTTTAAAAATTTCAAAATATATAAAAAACAAAAAAAAAAACAAAAAAACAAAAGAGAAAGATTGCAAAATGCTTTGACACAAACAGCATGCTCCATTTTGAACATTTTTGAAATTGTAATATTTATTTTATTATTCTATTTATATTTTTGGTGGGGTGGGAGGGTTTGGTATATAATACATGTGTGCATGACTGGGGTAAATTGAAAATAGTGAACCCTATTTGGTTACGGTAGAAATTACTAAATAATTATAAGATTAATCTAACAAAATCTGTCATATATCTTTACCTGCTCTTCATTAATATGGGATTTTCCAGAATTTTCTTTTTGGTTCACTCTTGAAACACCAGATTCAAGTTTTAAAAATAAAGACTTCAGTGAAATCTTCAGATAGACATTGGATTAAAAAAAAAAGCCTGGTTCTGTTAGCAATGATTCTGATCCAAAATTACTTAAGAATAACAATAAATAGGATAAGAAATCCAAGTCATAAACAAAATAACTTTCGAAATCATCTCTCTCTCTCTCTCTTTATATATATATATATATATATATATATATATATATATATATATATATATATATATAATATATAAAAGGTTCATGGTCAGAGTTGAATCAGACCAGGAAACTGTAGTATTAAAAAGTGCTCAATACATGTGTGAAAAACAAAAGTAAAAATAACATGTAGAGCTTTTAACTTTAAAAATTCAACTGACCTCCTGATTTTTAAAGAATATATATATAGTAAATAACATATATATATATATATATATATATATATATATATATATATATATATGTGTATATGTATATGTATATATATATGTATATGTATATATATATATATATATATATATATATATGTATATATATATATATATATATAGATAGATATATATGAATATGTATATATATATATATATATATATAGATATATATGAATATGTATATATATATATATATATATAGATAGATATATATGAATATGTATATATATATATATATAGATATATATATATGTATATGTATATATATATATGTATATATATATATATATATATATATATATATATGTATATGTATATATATATATAGATATATATGTATATGTATATATATATATATAGATATATATGAATATGTATATATATATATATATATATATATATATATATATATATATGTATATATATATATATATACATATATATATATATATATATATTATTTTAGGATATTACAATCGCCTGATGAGATGCACGGACACATATTAAAACACAACTGCAATTGTGAAGTGATTTTTACTTGTTTTCTGTGTAATATCCTAAAATAAATAATATTGCTCTACTTTGTATTGAGCTTTTTTTTAAATTAAACATTACGAACATACTCTATTCCTTCTCATCTTACCTGACTAAATAGCATGCTAACAATGAGCCCCTTGATAATGGCTAAAGAATTATCCAAAAGAAGAGTTTCTACACACTCTTAGTTCTATTAAAAGCAAAACTGTAAAATCTTACAAAATGTCCCTATCACATTCAATGAAACATGTATAAAAGAAGGATTGCTACCCAAATATATACATATATATATATATTTAATTCTGTGCTATGCTATGCTAATTTTGATTAATCTTGGAAATTTAAAAAAAAAAAAATTTTCGTTTTTAAATCCAATTTCTTTCAGCTGAATTTTTCTGGTTTATTACATTTTTTCCCTTAACTACAAAAAAGAGAAAAAAAAAGATCTGTGTCAAACTCTCATATTAAGTGGAAAATTCCAAGAAAACAAAATTTTGCAGATGACAGAATTATTTTAATATGCGTTGAATCTGGAGTTACTTGATGTTTTCAAGCAACTTACAAATGTAACAAAACTGAAAAAAAATATGGAACAATAGTTACCGAATTATTAATTCTTAGACAATTATAACTTTACCAAAATTATAACAAAACCTAGCAAACTTTGTTAGCATAAAAAATATTTGTATAAATAAAGTGAATTCCCTGATCTCTTTTTTGCTCACACACAATGCAAATATTTTTTCTTATTTATCAGTCTATTAAATATTAAATGATTTTTCTTTTTGCCAAATGAAATGAATACAAAATGTGAATACATTTTTGGGCTTTTTAAACAAATTGCTTGAATTTTTGGGAGAGAATTATTGACATGACTTTTTATCTTTGTTTTTTTTTTTTAATTTCACTCACAGCAAAAAAAAAAAAAAATGAAATAACTAAAAAAAAATTTGTCATTGCTTTTTGCTCACCAAAGTGCCTTTCTTGTATAAAATTAAATTTATTTTAATTTAAATGAAAAATTAAAACTAGTACTAATCATTGAGATGATGCAAGAAAAAACTGAAATAGTGAAATGTTTTTTTGACAAAATGTTTTCTCATACATAACTTGTCAAATGCTGGAATTGAATACCTACATAAAACACATATATGTATACATATACAATGAAGAAAGGTAAAAATTATTAGATCAGGTATCTAATAGGAGTTTTCATTGCAATATTAAGATAACTGTGTTCACTTTTATTTATTAAAAATATTCTGAGACTAGTTATTCTGGAACTGATTTCAAAAAGTGATCATTTGAAATGTTCCTATAAAATATCTACTTTTTACACTTGCTATGATTTTTTTGAAAACTTATTTAGTTAAAATTATTTAATTGTTTTTTAGCATTTTGAAACCATTATGCTTTCTCTACAACTGCTAATTGCAATTTGTAATTTCTAAAAATTTAATTTCAGAATCTTTATTGATTGTTTTCCTTTAATTTTGATTATCTCTTTAGTTTGTAACAGAACTGGCTGCCAAAAACATCTTTTAAATTAATATTTATATTTATTTTGGCAAATTAAGACTTATAACTGGATAACTTGTTTCTGTAAATGTCAGCCATTTTTGTTGATGTCTACATTTTATAATTTCGGACCCTGTATTCTGTGTGAAGTAATGAAAATTTTTTAATTGAAAGAATTTTTGTTTACTTAGGAATACATTCTTTACTTTTTATTGATTTAAACGAAGAAAACATTTTCAATGAAAAAAATATTTTTTCAAAACACAACATATAAAAACAAAATTCTATGGAAGATTATTTTCAGTAATATACAGAATCAAGTTTTCCCAGAAATAAGAAATAAATCTCAGACTGAGAAAACCTTATAAAACATGTTGCCAAAATGTATCTCTTTTTATTAATTAATAATTTCTTTTTCGCTTTGCTATTATTTATCCAATTTTAATTGCCACAGAAAAGAAAGAAATTAAAAAGGAAAAAACACAAAATAATAAAAACATCTATTTTTAATTTATGAACAAAATTAAAGAATTGACACGACTGGATAAGCAATGAACATATTTATTCTCTCAAACAAAATGAAATTAAAACAATAAAAATTAAAAATAATAAAACATGCCAACCATATCTTAAAAATAAAAGATACTAACATTGACTTATTGCTTTGTATACATATATGTGTATTTTTGTACTTATCTATGTACGTCTGTGTGTAAATAGTGATATCTTTAACAAAGTGTACTGAATTGTTCACACAATGTAGATTTACTAATGAGTGAGGCAATACCATTAGCCTTAACAAAGTTGCATTTATGACTGTTTGCATAGTTACCTCCCTTGGGCTGAGGTAACTCTTTAATGTCAGCATTTCAATAAAAATCGTGTTGAACATATCTGGATTCTTTTTTTTGTTAATTATTTTGCTTTCATTGTTGAATGAAATAGTTAATTTTGTTTCTATGAGTACTTTCACAAACATGTATAGAAATATTTTTTGTTCTAATCCTTCATCCCTATAATCAAGTCCTCTGTGTCAGTAGTCTAATGAATCAAAGGGGAAGTTCTCCAGACATATACCCTCTGGAAATCAGAAAAATTATAAGTATTAAAAACGATAATAATAAAAATGGAACTTTCACTGGGTTTTAATGAAACTTACATACATACATACATACATACATATATATATATATATATATATATATATATATATACTTTAGTATATATTAAAACTGAAACAGCTAAATATCTTATTTGCGTTGTAGTAGTGTTATACTAGATCATACCTATTCTATGGTAAATAGACTCTACCACAAATAATAAGTAGTAGTAGTAGTAGCGGTCGCCAGTTGAGCTCAGGGGAGTTGGTGAGTCAGTCGATGTCAGACATTAAAGTATCAACCACCCACAACTACATTGCTGCATCATTAACTATTATTTTAAGTTCCTAACATTTTGTACGTCGAACCCTTTTAGGACCGACTGAGTGAAATACAAGCCTCCACTGTGAAAACTACTCTACAACAAGTAGTTATTGCTTCAGACTTTGTGATGTCATTTGTGGCTACATGCTATTAGCAGGCCACATGTGGCACACGTGCCATAGGTTGTCAACCCCTGGTCTAATGGATCAATGGGGAACTTCCACACATATATACCAACTGAAAATCAGAAAAATTATAAGAAGTATTAAAAAGGATAATAATAAAAATGGAACTTTCACTGATTTTTAATGAAACATACATACATAAATACATGCATATATATATATATATATATATATATATATATATATATATATATATATATATATAGCATAGGATGAACTCTCTCGGTGAGTTTGATGTATGAGGTTCTGATGGTCACAAACTAAAAATCTATGCCTATGATGGGCATGATTTTTGAGACTGGCTCAAGAATTGCACAAAAGACCACAAACAGTACAGGATATATATATATATATATATATATATATATATATATATATATATATATATATATATATATATATGCTGGACTCTCCTATTGTTTTTTTGGTGTATGAGCATCAAGCAACTCAGTTCCTAGGTACAGACAGCCAGACACCAGCACATATCATTTGATTATAGTGGTGAAGACTTTGTGTAGAACCATCCACACTTTTTGAAGGGCCGATTACAGAGACTTGGTACAGTATGTGTCACAAGGTCCCTAAACGATCCTCAGCAGGTTTTGAATTCAGAGTCGTCCTTCTCATAGACCAGTTGCCAAGGCTATAGAACTCAGTCTGTCCTGCTATTTACCTATAGCTGGAGGGAGAAGAAGAGGATTCATACTTTTTCCAAGAGTATTTAGCATGTAAATGAATGTAATGGATTTGACTGGAATTCAAACTCAGTTCTCTGATTCCTCAATCACTATCCATTACTCTACCATGCCTCATATATATATATATATATATATATATATATATATATATATGCACCTCAGTTCCTAGTAACCGACAGCCAAACACCCTACACATATGATTTGATTCTAGTGGTGAATGTTTTATGCACAACCAACCACACTTTTTAAAGGGTCGAATACAGAGACCTGGTGCACTATATCGCACAAAGTCCCCAAATGATCCTCTGTAGGTTTTGAATTCAGAGTTGTTTCATTAGCTACAAGATTACAAAAACAGTCAATTTGGTAGACTTTTCACTAATTATGATTAGTACTATGCTGAAAATATTATAACATGCTGGTTGTATCAGAAAATCTGCAGAAAAGAATTTGGTTTCACCTGTCACATGAAAACATCACAAGCAAGCTGAATAAAAGAAAAAAACAGCCAAGTCCCTGTACAAAACAACTTTGTTTATCACATCTGCAATAAGCATTGAAAACCATTGCAGGCTTCAAGTTCATGAAAACAAAAACCACTGACCAAACTTGACAACAATCATATATATATATATATATATATATATATCATCTTTGTCGCCATATTTGTCACAACGTTTCGGCTGTTGTACGCTCCGGCCTTCTTCAGGTGTTAGGAATTTCGAACTGAACCCTTTATTTCGATCCCAGAGTGTTCTAGTTCCACGTGCCATGTTTGATGGATGTCAGTTATCAGTTATCTCCTGCTAATTTTCCCTCTGAAAGTTCTACACTACCTTAACCGGGTATTGAACTCACACACTTTGGTTTTGTCACTGGATCTAACCAACACCAACCCTACAACGTAACAGCTACCCTGGGTACATGGCAGCAGCCCCCCAAAACTGGGATAGGCGGGTACAAGAGGAGGAGGAGGACAACAACACTCAGAAAACAGTCTGCCTGCCTTATGTGAAGGGGTTATCAGAGAAAATACAAAGGATCTGATTTCAATTGTGAATATACTATTAAAACACGTAAATTTCAGAAATAAGTTATTCCCAAAAAAATTTCGCTTGAAGATGGAACAGATTTAACTCAATTTAATTCAAATAATTATATTGAAGTTTTCGGCTCTTGTTTTGAAGCATGAGACCTCTTATGTAGTGTGTTGGAATCATATTTTTAAATAAATAATTATATTTATGCTCTACTTTTGTATCGAGCACTATTTTTTTAAAATAATAACAAAAATACTAAAGAACTTTGGATTATTTACCTAACCTATTTTCTGTATATTTTCACACACATATATATATATATATATATATATATATATATATATAAAAGTGAACACTGAAGTCAACATTTAGAGGCGACAGGCTGTTTCATGCTAGACACAATCGTCAGGCCATGAGTGTTGTTTTTTTCTCAGTTATTTATATATACAGGTCAGTGGTACATTGTGGGTAGTTTATTTTGGCAGTTATTTTGCCGAAAGTTGTTTATTCGTTTAGTTGACTTCAGTGTTCACTTTTATATTTGCACATGCTCTATCTTTGATATTGAGCACTTTATCCCATAAATATAGCACACCTTAAAACTATTAGGTTGGTGTAAAAATAATGATGTAATAATGTCATTTTTTGACGTTAAAAATACATCAAAAAACAACATTATTACGTCATTATTTTTACACCAACCTAATATATTTCTTCATATATATATATATATATATATATATATATATATATATATATATAAAATGAAATATATATACATATATATGTATATATATATATTTCATTATATATATATATTTCATTATATATATATGTATAATGAAATATATATTTATATATATATATTTCATTATATATATATATGTATATATATATTTCATCATATATATATATATATATATTTCATTATATATGTATATATATATTTTGTTATATATATATATGTATATATATATATGTATATATATATATATATATTAACAAGTTGACAACAATCATATATATATATATGTTATCTGACTGGAGGGGTTGATCCCAGCATGTGGCACATTTGGAAAGTGCCTGAAAACCATACCACAGGTTGACCCAAGCCTCGTGAGTGAAATTGGGTTGACAGAACCCTTGGGCGCCATCGATAGCTGTGCTAGCACAGAGTCACAACTCATCATGGCTGAGGTCTTGAGTGTGCTGGCCTTGTTCAAATTGTTGATCACGTTAGATAACATGCTCTTTCACTGAAACTGTAACTAAGTTCTGCTCAGCATAGTTGCAATCTAAACCACAGGTGTACTCTGTGGGTGTTGAATAAACACAAATGTGCCTGAGCAAGCATCTGCAATAGGGATTGTCTAGCCGCCCTTGTAGACAGGTATCCTCGAATACAAGTGCACAGCTATACAGATTTTTACACCCAATAAAAAAATTTTAGCTAAAAAAACAAACATCCGTCCCTGGTTCAGCCCTGAATGTGTTGCAACCTTAACTCACCATAACCACTACAATAATATCTACCACAAAGAAGATTGTAGTAGGAAACTTGCTGCATTTAGAACTGCCTGCAATCACTGCAAGGGTGTTCTGGAAATGACAAAATGCTGCAGTGCATAAACAGTCCAGGCCAAGGTTGAAACCAAACAAATTAGATTCTGGGAGATCTGAAAGATCTCTAACCAAGCCAAGATCATCTTGTCTTCATTAAATAAGGTGTAGTGCTTCTTGATCTCTGCCTCAAACTCAACATTAGATGACAAAGGTCATCCTCTTCCCGACTTCCCCATCTCACTGAGTACAATCTCAGTGGTATTTTCATTACAGCTTGAGTAGTCTTAACACTTCAAAATTCTTGACCCTAAGAAGGCCACCAATTCAGACAAAATCACAGTAGTTGTCCTTAAGAATATTAGCCCAGAGTTATCCCCAATCTTTGTGAAATTATTTACTGCTGCTTGAAGAAGAAATCCTTCCCAAGTCTGTGGAAGGTGTCAAATGTATGTCCTGTTTTCAAGAATGTAGGTAAGTGCTCATCTCCCTGACAGTATAGACCCATTAATCTCAGAAGTGTCCTTAGCAAACTTTTTTAAGTTATAATCAAAAAGAAAGTTGTTCATGATGTATATAGGAACAACCTCTTGAGCAACAAACAGTATGAGTTTCAATCAGCCCAGTCCACTGCTGAAATCCAAACTGCAATTACTCACGGAATCATTGAGGCACTAGACAACAAATACACCTCAAGGATGATCACACTAGATATTTTAAAGACCTTTGACAAGGTCTGGTTTCAAGCTCTACACAAAGCTCTCCAGCTATGGAATCAGTGAAAGAGTCTTTTCAATTATCAAGCCCTTCCTAATGGGTAAGGTCCCTGAAGATAGTTGTTAACCACTAGTCCTCTGAGGCCCAAGCGGTCAACATAGACATCCTTCAAGGTCCACTTCTCAGTTCAACCCTCTTTCTGTTTTAAATAGATCATCTGCCTAAGTGTATACTCTGATCATTTGTGAATATCTATACTGATGATACAATGATATATGGGCATACCTTCAAAACTCTAGATGACCAGAGCTTGCCAGCTGATCTCTCTTCTGATCAAGCTCTAACAGCTCAGTCAGGGGAAGGGAATAACTGGCTGGTCACATTCAATGACTCAAAAACCAATCTAGTGACATTCCATCATTGTTGATCAGACTCCAAACTTTCACCAATTGTGATAAATGGATATTCCCTCAGGGAGGGTCTGTGGTTACTGGAACTTAAACTCAACCCAGACCTCAAGTGGAATTCGTAAATATGATCCATTGGTAAAGATACTGTAAAAATGGTTGGTTCACTGTATCACTCCAGCAAGTACCTGACTCTTCCTGCAATCCTCCACATTTACAAGGGCCAGATCTGGTCAAAAATGGAGTACAGCTGCTATAAATGAGCGAAAGTTGCTGAGTTTTCACTTTCCAGTCTTAATAGAACCCAAAAAGTTCTCCATATCCTTGTTAGCGAAGAATTATTTTCCACCTTGTAACACCTTCCTCACAGACAAAATGTTGCAAGCTTCTCGGTGCTTAATTTCCATGGAAAGTATTCAGATGAACTACATTCCTTTATTCCACCAATTCTTCATGCCTAAGACCTACCATTCCATGCACATTTTCGAAAACGACCCGTATTCCTTTACTATTCTGTTGGTTCTACTTAAGCAACTACTTCCCACAAAATATTGATTTGTGGAAGCAAATCCCCAGAAGATGCTTCCCTGATCACTATAATCTCAACATGTTCAAGTGTAGGGTTGACCATTATCTTCTCCACATATCCTCATAACCTGTAAACAAAATTTACAAGCATTTTTCAAAACAGTCAATGGATGATAAATTATGAAAAAATAATTTATCATCCATTGACTGGTTTAAAAAATCCTTGTAAATTTTACTTTGATTGACAAGGTGAAAATGATCATTAACCTAATGTAATCTTAATTCCTATTTTATAAAATGTATTGCTCTGTTTAAATAAAACATTGAGCTCTTAGTGTGAATTAGTGAATTAGTTTTAATATTTAATATTGTATTAATAGGATTCACTTGGATTATATACCAATGGATTATTTCCTTTATATATATATATATATATATATATATATATATATATATATATATATATATATATGTGTGTGTGTGTGTGTGTGTGTGTGTGTGTGTTGGCAGTAAAGTAGTATTACAACTGCAAAAAATGAGTAAAACTCTACATAATAAAAACTAGGAATAAAATTTGTTTCAATGTAATTAAAGTGCCTTTGAAATGCAAGCCAATTTTTATTATATGAAGCTAATATTATAGTAAATGAATTCACATTCATTTGAAACTTTGAATCCTTAACAATAATACTACATTGTCTACATTTTCAAGAGTTTTTCATTCCTTGAAAATTACCAAATGGCTGAAAGTACACAGAATATTACACACAATTTTGGCAAGTTCCTATACAAGTCACCACATCAAACAACTTATTCAACACCAGGAGAAATTCACCAAAAGGTTTAATTGATAATTCATGTCCTTTCAATTTGATAGGACATGTTTAAATGAACAGTTGCTGTCTAGATGAGCAATTTGTTGCCGAACAGTAGTGGAAGTTGTATATGTTCCTGTAGATAGAAAATGAGTGAAAGGTGTTATATATGTCTTAAGAACATTCACTGCTATACTGCTTTACATCACAACTGCTGCTGATGATTTAAGCCTAAAAGGGTAGAGAATAAAAATCTTGAATATGAATACACATGTTTGTCCTATCTTCTTTCTTCAGCTTACTCAAGTATTTTCAAGCTGTGTCATCGTGACATATATAAAAAGGAAACTGGAATAGCCAATTAACATCAAGTTCTGTGTAAAGATTGGTAAAAGTACAAGTGAATCATTACCCCTATTAAAAATGGCTTATGGAGAACATGCTATGAAGAAATTGTTTTTGTGTAGCACAGGTAGTTTAAGGAATGGTAAAATGTTCCATAATAATATGAGAGGTGGGCAGCTAAAAACAGGCAAAGGTGGACAGTGTGAACTTTGGTGTGCTCAGATTGAAAGATAAGTTTACCACTCAGAGCAGAAGAACAGTGTGGCAGATTCTAACAGAGGATCTGATAATGACAAAAATGATGCAGTTCCTGGCTAAGAAATCCATTACAAAATGCACAATTGGTCACCATTCATTTATTTATACATTCTTTTCTTTGTTCTTGAGAATTTACAATAAAAAATATTAGTCGCTATTTATTTATTAAATTGTTTATTTACAAGAATAATTTTATATTTACAACATTGTAAAAACTAATACAACTGTATTTAAAACAAGTGTAATGCAATATTTATCATTTGTTAATTTATACAAAAAAAAATAAATATGAAAACAATTTTTTATTGTTAAATTTATAAACATTTAAAAAATTTATCAAAATCTGTGAACCAACTATGAGGAAATTCTTGTTATTTACAATTTTATAAAGTTTGAATTGATTGGCAATTAGCCATTTTTTTACAAAACATTCCAATAAAAAATATAATAATGTAAATAAACAATTTAAGAATGAATAGTATTACTTATTTTTGTGCTCAATTCTCAAGAACAAAGAAAATATATAAATTCCCCTACATCATATGTTTATATTTTATTACCATTCTAATCATTGCTTTTTAAAGCAATAAACATTTTCAAGGAGTGAAGGTAGTTAAAATAATAGTGGTGTCAAGGAAAAAACTGTCCTTTTGACATACTGCTTTTTTCCAGGCAAAAAGGTTAAAGATTACCAAAATTATATTTCTGCAATAAGCTGGTATTATGTGTGAACATGAACCCTGAATTTGGATAAAATAATTATTTTATATGTCAGTAAATTTGGTACATACTTGAAATGAAGTCAAAACTTATATTTAAAAAATGGTTAATAAATTTACATAGCAAATTATTTATCTAGGTACAGATATTTGATTCAAAACAAGAATCAGTCTAAGAATCTAAGATCATTTTGGCTAGAAGCAACAGGAATTTTTTATAATTTTCATAATTACAGAAGTGAGAAACTTTGATCTTGAAACAATACAACTGTTTTTTTTAAAGAACAATTTTCCAAAGAACATTTTTTTAAAATAATTTTTCATATTTATTCCCTTATAAATGACAACCTAAAATTTGAATAAAGTGGAGTTGAAAAAATAATTAAAAAGTGAAACAATAGATTCGTAGTAAGAAATACTGTTTATTGTTTTGTCATTTGGTAATAATTATACATTATGACAATAACGATATTCCGTAGTTTTTTTAAGGTCCTATTCCATAGATTACAAAAAACTAACATTTTATAGTTCAGAAATGTACCAAAACTTCCGGTTTAAAAACACGTTACTGCGGAACTGCTATATTTTATTTCCTGTTTGAAAATAACTTAAAATTTGTTTCATTTTGCTGAAATTCTTGAGAGTTTAGTAACAAAAATAAAGAAAAAATTAATTAAAGAATTAGATGCTAGTCTAAGTTGAATTGATTTTCTTTAAATATGAATTGGTGAAGATTCCGGTACAGTATTAAAAAACTGTTCCCTGAAAATGTTGGCCCGGTTTTTCTGTGACATTCCGAAAATAATGAAATCGATTAATGAACGAGACTTCTTTTTCAGCCAAAATATATATTTTTTCGAAATTAACATGGCTTTCTATTTTTATCTGCCATCCATTGATCTACTTAGCTTTAAAGAAAAATGCGTAATCAAAACGGATTCTTTAGTTTATCGTTACTTTTTAACCAAAAAGGAAATAATTTTGGTGGGTAAAAAAAAAAAAAAAAATTAAATTCATATATAAAAAAAACTAAAAAGGCTTTTAAAATTCCAACAACGTTTGTCATAAGAAAGGAGCGTGATCTTCACTAAGTTGTCCTTCAGTTATTATTTTTATACGACAGAACCAGTTTTATTATTATTAAGTTTGCCCGACAACAAATGTATAACTGGTTTGGAAGTTTGTGATAACATGGTTAGTTTTAGTTGACTGTGAGTAGTGAGTTCGATCCTCGCTGAGCGCACCGTACTTGTAACTAACTTTGTGCCGAAGTTCAGCTTTGGAAATATCAATGACAAATAAATAAAAGATTTTAAAATTGTCGAAAAAAAACAAGGTTTTACTTTAAAATGAAATTTTTTTTTTAAGTAAAAAAAAAAACTAAAAATGGATTTTTTTTTACCTAAAAAAACAGTTTCATTTCTGTCATTATTTTGTTTTGTTTTTAAGTAAAACTAAAAAAAAATCTATTTTTAGAAATAAAAAAGTTATTTAATTTCTGTCGTTTTTTTAAAAGGTAAAATCTTTTTTTTTTTTTTTGACAATTTTCAAAGCAGAAAATTTCAAAAGAAAAAATCCTTTTTTATAGGGTCGTAAAATAAAATATATTATTTTTTTTATATCTCTTTATTAAGGATATCTTCGAAAGATTTAATTAATTATGTTGAACTTTTAAAATATTTTATTTTACAATAAAGTACAGGATTTTATCAAAAAAATATTTCATTGAGCAGCTAAAATAAAATTTGTATTTGTAACATTTTATTAATTATATAACTTTAATCTGCAAAAAATTAAATGCAATTTGAATGATGTCAATTTACTGTCCTGATTAATTAATCTTTTCTCTTCCCGTTTATTAATGTTTCTGTTCCTTATTGTGTCTTAGTGGCTTTAATGCCTTACATGGGGTGGCGTGATACCGATTAAAAAAAGAAAACTTTTTTACGATTTATTTGACAAGATAAATATTTTTTCATAACAAATAACATTTTTATAGAATTATTTTAAAAACGATTTATTTTCTCATATTTTTTTATTAATGATTTTTTTTACAATTTTAATGTGTATTGAGCAATTCAAAAAGAAAGGGAGGGACAGAAGTAGAGTAGTCTGAATTGAGTTATGGGCAGCACCAAGTACCCACCTCGTTTATCTCGCTACACCCAGCTGGCCATGGGCCTCTTCCAACCGTAAACCCCAGGGCTTAGCATCAAGCGAAGTCCAGCAGGGCCTCGCCATCCTTTGCCCTTGACACCCCGGGGCAGGAAACCACGTGGCTGGTGACCCACCCCCGTTAATTATAGGAGTGTCCGCCTAGGACATGAACCGACCTTTGTCTCAGACCTTCCCAAGGATTCGCGAGGTAACCGAATGTACCTGCATGTAATCCCTGAAACGAGCTTACTACTGCCCCTCCTATTCCACTATAGTGAAGATGAAATATATAGCTACGCATAATGTCTATGTCAGGAATGATGGTTTCCTGACTGATGGTGATAGTCATAAGAAATTGTGGAAAAGGTCGTCACTAGTTTTAATGAAGTCTTTAAATTAAAGATTTTATTTTAAAGATGGCAGTTTGTCGAAAGTTGTAAAACTAGAAGGGAATAGATAAAAAATAATCTTATATTTGAGTTGTTATGAAAATCAAAGGGAGATAACTCAACAACTTCCGGTACAGAAAGCTTCCCAAACGCCATGTTACAGTGGTAATAGTAGTATGGCTGATGGGTTTTCAACTGAAATTGGAAGTATTGGAAATTTATGGAAGGGCTGAAACTCTTCAGACAAATGCAGTGTTTTCTTTACAGAGTAAAGAAAGAAGATTTTACAGATTTGAGTAGACTTGCTGCCACTTGATCTCGAGTGGCAACCACCACTACAGTCTAATCATTAATGAATCATGCAGAAATAACAAATAAGTGACTAACTTTCAAAATAATTACTTTATTGTGATTTTATTGATTGATTCATTTTTTACGGTTTATCAACCCTTTGCAGGTTATTTAAAGCCAGAAAATATTTTTTATTGTAAGTTTTTCTTTTTGGTGGGGAATTAGTAAGTCTGACATAAATTGGGTGTAGAAGAGGTGGTTTCATCCCAGGTTTATGTGTATGTAAGTAAATATAAAGAACACAATGAGAATTGAAACGAGGCTCTCAGATTAACAATTCCAAGCCATTATCTGTTACTCACTCATTCAAACCTACAGCACTTGGTATTCCCAAGTAGTCATCCCTGAGCTCTGACCAGGCTTAACTTTGATGATTGTACCATGTTTTGATATAGACAAAGGCTCATATACCTATTGCTTTTAACACCAATTGTTATTTTCAGTGGTTTTTACTGAGGGTCAAATGACAGCAAGTCTCTTAAATAATTAAATACTTTTCTCCACATTCTCATTGATTTTAGGAATGGTATTATAGTATTAGTTTTTCTTTCCAAGTGTTTCTCGGAATATTGCTGGCTTTCCAATAAAGAATACACCTATCTAGTCCTGGGTATGACAATAAACTCCATCCGGTACCAAGGCCTCTGAACATGAGATTGGATGTTTTGAGGAGCATGGAACCATTTCTTAATTGCTGCTGTTCCCAGATCCACTCTAACCCAAGGTTGTAGCACCTGTTAGGGACCCAGCTATGAGTAAATAGTGAACTCCAAACAAAAACAAAACCCTATGAAAGTATAAAAAATACAATTTTATAATAAAAATACCAGCAATACATTTTTATATAAAAAAATTACCAACACTACATATTTATATTAAAATTACCAACAATACATTTTATTGTTATCTGTAGTTGAAGGCATACAGCTGGGTTCAAAATATATTTAGTTGAAGTCATAAGATAGTGTTCAAAATATTTACATTTCAGCAAAATAATTTTGGTAATCTTTAACCTTTTTGCCTGGAAAAAAGCAGTGTGTCAAAAGGACAATTTTTTCTTTGACACCACAATTATTTTAACCACCTTCCCTCCTCATCAATGTTTATCATTTTAAAAAGTGATGATTAGAATCGTAATAAAACCTCAGCAGCAAATTCCTATAGACAAACAGTTTTTCATGCCTATAGACAAACAGTTTTTCTGTTGACACCACAATTATTTTAACTACCTTCACTCCTTGAAAATGTTTATTGCTTTAAAAAGCAATGATTAGAATGGTAATAAAATATAAACATATGATGTAAGGGAATTTATATATTTTCTTTGTTCTTGAGAATTGAGCACAAAAATAAGTAATACTATTCATTCTTAAATTGTTTATTTACATTATTATATTTTTTATTGGAATGTTTTGTAAAAAAATGGCTAATTGCCAATCAATTCAAACTTTATAAAATGGTAAATAACAAGAATTTCCTCATAGTTGGTTCACAGATTTTGATAAATTTTTAAAAGTTTATAAATTTAACAATAAAAAATTGTTTTCATATTTATTTTTTTATAAATTAACAAATGATAAATATTGCATTACATTAGTTTTAAATACAGTTGTATTAGTTTTTACAATGTTGTAAATATAAAATTATTCTTGTAAATAAACAATTATTTAATCCATAGAGTTTGATATGCTGCTAAGCAAAATCAACCAACATTAAAGTAATCGTTCATGACATTAATCCACATAATATCCTACAATTTCTTAAAGAAATCAAACTGTATTTCAAAATTTAACTTCAACAATACTACAACATAAAATACATATATCACTGCCTCTATGTTAACACAAAAATCTATATGCACAAAAGCTGAGTATCATCTACCATGGATTCAATTGTGAAAGCCGAATAACATATATCATATTTTTATTATTTCAAAGCTCCCCCAAAAATTCAATTTTGGCATTAGATGACCCATAAGGATTTGATATGCTGGTAAACAAACAAACAAGTACACCAATCGCTTTCATACTGCATAAGATTAGATTATTATTTCTGGCAGTTATTGTCTGAAATTGACTGACAGCAAGTCTCTACAAAAAAACAAAAAGTCTTACCAGCAACTTTCTCGGTACCCATACATATTTCTTCTTTTTTTTTTCTTTACTTTAGTTGACCAATTATAAAATCCAAGGGTAACTCAAGTTAGATGGTTACTAAGTGAGCTTGTTGTAAGGGAGAAGGAGGTAAAAAATGCATGTTATGAGGATATATAGGATAGATATTGGTTGGCTCTGGTCTTGAAGAGGTTAAGAGTTTAGCAATCAGGGAAGCAGCCTCTCTTAGGAGAGTTCTGGGGAAGAAACTGTCTGAATGGTTGATTGTTTAATGATATATCAACTCCTTCATGAGTCATTTAATGTCAAAATTTAATTCTCTTAAGAGCTTTGAAGTAATGAAAATATGATGTTATTCTGCTTTCACAATTGAATACATGGTAAATAATACTCAGCTTTTGTGCATATGCATGTTTGTGTAGACATTATTACTAGAGGCAGTGATATGTGTGTTTTATGGTGTAGTTTTGTTGAAGTTATATTTTGGAATACAATTTAATTTAAGAAATTGTAGGATATTATGTGGATTAATGGATTAGGATATTATATGGATTAATGGATTAGGATATTATATGGATTAATGCCATGATATTCTTTAATATTTGTTGTTTGGTTGGTTGGTTTTGTTTGACGGTATATCAACCTCTATGGGTTATATAATACTGAAATCTAAATATTTTGATAAAATGTATTGTTAATCATTTTACTATAAATATGTATTGTTGGTAATTTTACTATGAAAATGTATTTTTATACTTTCATAGTGTTTTGTTTTTGTTTGGGGTTAACTATTTGCCCATAGCTGGGACCCTAACCAGTGCTACCACGCCAGGTCAGGATGGACCTTGGAACAATAGATATTGAGGTGGTTTCACACTTCTCAAAACCTTCAATCTCCCAATTAGATACCTTGCTGCCAGTTGTAGTTTATTGTCATACCCAGGACCACAGTCTGAGTGGAACATAGTCTTTACAAAACGAACATGAAGAGAAAGTGGATGACTTATCATCATGAACATGTTATGGTATGTCTTTGCTGTGAATGTCAGAGATGGTGGGACTAGAGAATGTAGCTTAGTTGAACATTTGGCATCTTAATAGCAATAGGTTAGTGGGAGGTAAGCAATGTGTAATCTGTGGGATAACTTTGGTTGGATCTTTTTTTTTCTTTAAACAATTTCTTAATTCAATTTTTAGTTTATAAATAACATTATTATTGATGGCTATATGTTGTGATGTAATGAATAATAGCTCAGAATGAGAAATTGGGGAGCTGAGTTCAAATTCCAATGAGGTTCGTTACATTTGCTTATACGCAAATACTCTTAGGAAAAGTATGGATCCATCTCTTCTCCTTCCGGCTATGGGTTAAATATCAGGGTAGATTGGATCCTATAGCCTTGGTTACCAATCAGTCTATCATAGAAAGAAACAACACCCTACTGTTGGAAAGTCTTCTGCCTAGTTAGTCATGAATTAAAAGAGATATGATGACCCAAGCATGTATCATGTACCGCACTTAACTGATTGATTATCAATATTATTATTATTACTAAGTGCACTACTCTACCCATCATAACAGCCAAGTTCATTAGGTTTGGTTTGATTTGTTTTGTTTTACAGCATATCAACCTCAATGGGTTATTTAATGCCGATAAAATTTTCATTGTAGGTAATAATTTTTCTTCAAAAATCTATTTCTAGTAAGAATTTTCCTTCACTGGTAATATTTGTTTTTCAAAAATGTATTGTTGGTAATAATTATTTTTACAAAGTATTTCTGGTACTAAAACCTATTTTTACACTTTCATAGTGTTTTGACCAAAGTTTGGAGGTTAATTATTTGCCCATAGCTGGAACCTTAACAGGTGCTACCACTCCATCAGGGTGAACCTAGGTACACCAGCAATTAAGAGGTGGTTCCATGCTCCTCAAAACCTCCTGATCAGAGGCCTTGCTGTTGGACATAGTTTATCGTCTTACCCAGGATGCAGATGTAGTTTATCGTTATACCCAGGACAGCCAGGTTGATTAAGGTATACCAGATACATGCATCACAGCCAACATTATTATTATTAATGTGTGCGAGAACAGCACTTGAACAAAGTCCAAATATAAAAAGACCAATGCATCTGTTACAGCATCTGGTCTGATAAAAGTATACCAGGTACATGCATATCAGCCAAATGTGCATGATATGGTGGCAGGTTTTCTGCCTCATGCTTCAAACTTAAAAAAGCAACCCTGTTGATATCGAGCCATGAAGCTCTTCATCTACTCCTGAACAGTGATATATCGTGCATCAGTCTACAGGGGATATGCCCAACTGGTTACGGTCAGGCAAGTGACAAGCAAGTCTTTTGTACTGAAGAGAATATTTAGTGTAGCTCATCTTAATTCAGGCTTATAGAATACCAGGTTCTGTAAGTTTGGATGTGTGAGTGGTATGGATTATAGCCATATAATGAAATACTGGTTCTCTTACAATCACTGAAGTTAAGCAACGTTGAGCCTGGTCAGTACCTAGATGAGTAACTGCTTGGAAATAACAGGTGATGTAAGTTTGGATGTGTGAGTGGTATGGATTATGGACATATTATAATGAAATAGCGGTTCTCTTACAATTACTGAAGTTAAGCAACTTTGAGCCTGGTCAGTACCTAGATGAGTAACTCCTTGGAAATAACAGGTGATGTAAGTTTGGATGTGTGAGTGGTGTGGATTATGACCATATCATGTTGTAACACCAGTTCCTGTCAGATCACCACAGTTAAGTAATGTCTAGCCTGGCCAGTCTGGTCAGTACCTAGATGGGCAACCACTTGGAAATATCAGGTGCTGTAGGCTTGGATGTGCAGGTAGTATGTATCATGATCATAAGTTCAAACAACATTTCTCATTATAGTTAAGCAATGTCAAGCCGCCTGGTCAGTACCTAGACAAGTGACTGCTTGGGAATACCAGGTGGTGTAAGCTTGGATGTGCAGATGGTGTAATGGAGAATGGCTCAGAATTGTTAATCAGAGAGCTGATTTCTATTTTCAGTTGGGTTAACTATATTCATATACATGGAAATACCCTTGGGAAAGGTATAAATCTACTTCTTTTCCTAGCGATTGGTTAATTAGAAATACTTGTATCACTATTTAAAATAATTATTATCATCAAAAGATTCTTACAATCTAAAATTATTTTCTGGCTTTAAATAATCTGCACAAGGTTGATAAGCCATGAAAAAACAAAACAATCTTAATTCCTGAAGACAAATAATGTACATGTAAATATCTTTGGTTAATTAAAATCAAAAGCCATGAGAGCCATGTCTAATACCCAGGCATTCAATCAGGTGTGTGTTCACACCAGTAGAAATTATTGACTTGCACCAGGAATTAAGTGACAGCAAGTCTCCTTAGTTTCTTATTCTTTGGATTGTTTTGATTCTTTGATTTCCATTTGTTCCAAATATATTAATCACCTTTTGGAACCATTCTAGGGGGTCCAAAAAACATTGACACAGCTATCATCTTCATATTCCACAATTATTATTAAACTAGATAAGAATGGAATCTGTTCTGTGGAAAAAGAGTTGACCTGGTATTTATTATAATTATAATTTGCTAAGAAACATGGTTCACTCTGTCATGCTAAGCAATTTTTCCTGCTAGAATCTATCTTACATATTTATAAGTTGATCATTCATCTTTGCTTTGAATATTGTTACCACATCTGGTCTGGTGCTTCTGCTATATATTTAGGGATTCTTGATAAAATCCAAAGAAGAATCTATCTTACATATTTATAAGTTGATCATTCATCTTTGCTTTGAATATTGTTACCACATCTGGTCTGGTGCTTCTGCTATATATTTAGGGATTCTTGATAAAATCCAAAGAAGAATCTATCTTACATATTTATAAGTTGATCATTCATCTTTGCTTTGAATATTGTTACCACATCTGGTCTGGTGCTTCTGCTATATATTTAGGGATTCTTGATAAAATCCAAAGAAGAATCTATCTTACATATTTATAAGTTGATCATTCATCTTTGCTTTGAATATTGTTACCACATCTGGTCTGGTGCTTCTGCTATATATTTAGGGATTCTTGATAAAATCCAAAGAAGAATCTATCTTACATATTTATAAGTTGATCATTCATCTTTGCTTTGAATATTGTTACCACATCTGTTCTGGTGCTTCTGCTATATATTTAGGGATTCTTGATAAAATCCAAAGAAGAATCTATCTTACATATTTATAAGTTGATCATTCATCTTTGCTTTGAATATTGTTACCACACCTGGTCTGGTGCTTCGACTATATATTTAGGGATTCTTGATAAAATCCAAAGAAGAATCTTCCTTACATATTTATAAGTTGATCATTCATCTTTGCTTTGAATATTGTTACCACATCTGGTCTGGCACTGGTAATTGTTCTGATGAACCGTACTCTATGGTACCTAGACTGAATTTAAGCACAGTACTAGATTGCCGACAAGGTTTCATCATTTTACAATTGAAATAGCTAGATGTAATCTTAATTTCTATGAAAGCAGTTTCTTCTGATGCACTTCTTGCTTGTGGAACTCACTTCCGGTTTTGTGCTTGTCGGTCAATGTTGATTTTCAAAAATTTAAATGCAATGTCAATCATTATCTTCTGTATTATTGTTCTTTTATTGTCCTCCCTCTTAATATTAGTTTTTCTGATATTCTCTAACACTCAGTAACCCTTTGCATCCTAGTGGCTTAATTGCCTTGCTTGGGGTGAAATGAATCAAAAAATATAAATTAATAGAATAGAGGAAAGGGCAGATGTTGTAGTAGTAGTTTCAGTTTTAGTAAAGCTGTTAGACATGCTATTTATTAGTTTTCCCTTACCATTGTAGGGATACAAATGATGCTTATCTTTGGTGAAGATAAGTCACATGGGTTAGCTGATGGACTGCTTAGTGATATCATGTTGTACAGTGATGAAAGTTGCAGTCAAATTCAGTTTGCTTACAGCAGCCACCATGTGCGGTTGCTTTCTTTTAGCCTGGGCCAAAAAGGTTGGGTTTTACATATATGGAGATATTATATATAAGATCCTTCCTTTTTGTTTCTTATTACACTTTGCTTTGCTGTGTAGATATATGTGATATACATGTATATATTTATATATAGAGTTGTGTATGTTTTAATAGTATATAAGTCTCTCTAAGAATAAAACATGTTTGTCATTCTTTTTCATTTCAGTCATTCAGTTCCGTCCATGAATTACAGTGTTATTATATCACAGATATAATAATGCTCATAATGGGGGAAATGCAAATGGAACAATAAACCTTTCTTTCATACCTCTCTCCTGTTGCCCCATAAAAAAACAGCTATTTTTTTGTTAAGCCCTTATTATTATCAGAAGGTTTTTACACGTGGATCCTTAAATATTTTCAAATTATTATATTAATATTTAGTAATTTTTGGGTTATCAATTTATTACTTCATAATCATGGAAAACAAATCTCCCACTTTATGTCCAGTAGTAACTTATATTAATAGTAATTTACCTATCTATGCTGTCAGAAATATTTTGCTAAATCCTTTCTATTATTAGGTTTTCTCATGTGAGTTTTGTTATATTTTTTCCAGCTATTATTGTTATTGTCCTCAGCTCGTTCAACTGGATTTGTAAAGATATTCAAACAGTTTTCTAGAGTTGCAATAAACTACAACATGACATGGTCATTGCAAAAGAGATAACTTTTGCACAACAAAAGGTTATCTGAATTTACACACAAAAAATTATATAAACGCATACAGTACATTATAGGAGGTCTATCTGAAAAGTAATGGGACTGAGTGTGCTGTGTAAGCTATAGGTGAAAGAGGGCTAAGCTGATCGATATCTTGTGTGTATATAACTGTAATATTAGCATTTGCTTTGCTCAGTGTGCAAGAAGAGATGAGAGTTGTGGAAGGACACATGATGGCTGCTTCACCACGATAATGCAAATGCTCAAAACACCGTAATCAGTTGGCATTTTGTTGAGATGTTGTGTGTTTCTGCATGAGTGTATTGAAATAAGGACAAACACATACGTAGGGAAAAATACTGGTATATTCGAAGAGGTATTTACAACACAGAGAGATTAGTAGTCAAACGAACGCAGGTTAGTCAGTAACAATAAGAAAGAGTATAAAGTCCAACTGTATCTTCCGGTAGAGAGACGGAAGTGTGATGGTCACTTGATCTCCGCCCAGAACTCTATAGAACTGTCCTATTAGTAGTAGAGAGATCAGTCCATTCTGATGAGAAGGTGGGTGCGCCCCAACAGATTTCCTGGCTGAGAAGAAAACCGCTATACTGAAACAACCTCCCTATTCACCTGATCTTGCTCTGTGTGACTTTTCTTTTTCCCCCAAGGTTCAAAGGGATCATCAAGATGACCTGTTTTGAAAACATGAGGCCATAAGAATGGAGATGAGGGGACATCCAAGAAGAATCCTTTCAGCAGGGCATAGAAGTGTGGCAGAGAAGGATGGAAAAGTCCATAAGACTTGAGGAGGATTCCTTTGAAAGGGAAACCATGTAATTTGTTGTTTGGAATTGAAATAAATTGTTTGTGGCACTAATGTCATTACTTTTCAGACAGACCTCGTATATATAGATTACTAACATTATTATTCTCCCTTCATTCGACTTTTATGCTGTTCATTTATATAAATGTTATTTTGGTACACTCTAGTTGTTTCATTTATTCAAACATCTTTAAATAACGTAAAAAGCAAAAAACATTGAAGCTTTATGAGTTTTCTTCTTAATATTTATTAAAATAATATTATTAATAATAAATAATATTAATAATAAATAATATTATTAATATATTAATACTATACTGGTGACAAGATCACATTATTTTATAGTTGAAATGGCTTGATGCAACCGTAAGTTCTATGTTAATAGTTTCTTCTCTCGTACTTCTCGCTTGTGGAACTCTCTTTTAGCTTCTTGCTTCCCAGTCAACTTTGACCTTCAAAAATTTATATGAAGTGTTGTTATCTTCTGTCATCTTAATTCTTGTTATTTTATTGTCCTCTCATTAATAGTAGTTTTTCTCATATTCTCTAACACTCAGTAACCACTTTGCATCTTAGTGGCTTTAGTACCTTGCTTGGGAGAAATTTAAATGCAATGTCAATTGTTATCTTTTGTCTTCTTAATTCTTGTTCTTTTATTGTCCTCTCTCCTTAATAGTAATTTTTCTCATATTCCCTAACACTCAGTAGCCCCTTTGCATCTTAGTGGCTTTAGTGCTTTGCTTGGGGTGAAATGATAAAGAAATGATTATTTGTCCATTGTTTTTTTAATTTTTGTTATTGTTCAAGCATTTTACTTTTGTTGTTGTTATTAAATTAAAATTTAACACAATTGATTATAATAATCATCATTTTATATATTTCTTTAATTCCTAAAGATGGAATTATATTTTTGAACAATTTGTTTTTTTATGGCTTATCAGCTTTTTGTGGGTTATTTAAAGCTAAAATATTTTGGATAGTAAGAATAATTCTTTTTTTGTGTGAGTGAGTATTGCATTAATAATTTATGAAAATAACAATGATTTTTCCTGATAAAAGTCCTATAATTTAACCCATAGGTCGAGGGCATAGAAAAGCTGGCTTCATACTTTTACTAAGAGTATTTGCATGGATACGACTGTAACAATACTGACTGGAAATCAAACTCATTTCTTTTATTTTGCATCCCAATCTTTTGCATTATCCACACATCCATTCCTGAAAATAAAAAAACAATAAAAATTAGAATTTGAACAGATGTTTTTGATAAAATATTCACAGCAAATTTTATGAAAGCAAAAGTTAGGCAATTTTTGTCTTTTGATCGGCAGGTTAAAAGTAATTTCACAATTGCTGTTAATTTTGAAATGATTGGTTTGAGAAATAAGAATGCCTTATGGAGTGATTTTCAAGGCAATGGATTTAAACCTCACCTGGTGCCCTACAACACTGAAAGAATAAAATTCACATTGGTAAATAAAAGAATAAATGAAAGAACTTTTATGGGAGGGACAAACACTGTCCTTACTAATGTAAGCCAAAACCTTCCTAGTGTTAAATACCAGGCATAAGTTTACTAAAGGAAAGCAACAAGTGACAGACTCAGTAATTTGTTGATAGAACCAAAGGCTAACTGACATTACACAACCAAAGAATTTTAGATATATTAAACACCTGAATTTAAAAAAAATTTTTGTTGAAAGTATACCACTGTGCAAATTAATTGAAACAATCACTTTAATTTCCTTTCTTTCACCATACAGTCAGCTTTAGACCCACTTGAGTGACAGTGTGTAATCGATTTCTATTTTTTTCTCAAATTAAGTCATTTGCAGCAGTGTGCAGAAACATGAATCTATTTTGGGGATGTATAGTGAAATTTGTTTAGCCTTGAAAAATATTGCATCATCCGTGATTGCATCAGATTTTTATCACACCCAGAGACTATTGTTTCGACTGTCAGTTTTCCTACGGCTATTGTCCACAATAGACGTTACTCCAAGGAAGCATTCTAAAATTGTAATGCTGCACGAACACACTAGCAGGCCTTACCAGTGAGAATACTATAGACTGACCCAGAAACTCTCCTGATTTAAATCCAATCGAGAATCTGTGATCAACCTGCAAGGAACGACATTGTGGAACAGGCATACGAAGTACTAACATGTGCACTGGGCCATGTTTCATTGCAAAAATATGAGAAAAGAGTAAATAATAACGGAATTATTTGTTTTGTTTCAATTAATTTGCACAAGGGTGTATCTGGGAAGTTCAATGTAAAACTGATGTTAAAATCTCACCCTACACTCCAACTAAAAGATTGTTGATCAATCTTTAGAATTTGGTAGAATGTGTCTCTCGTTTATTCAGCTCACTGGGAGATTTTCTGTTATCAGTGACAAAATCTTTGAAAGTAGAGAAGAGATCAATTCAGTAGTAACAGAATTCTTCTTGTCCAGAATCCTAAATTCTTTTGATTAAGATTAAGAGAATTTCATTCACTGATGTTTTCTTCTCAAAAAAAATATTTTATTTTGTTACATGCAAAGAGACTTTTATACTCTTCAAAATGACATCATTACTTTCCAAGATTTAAGGATATTTCAAGTATCAGCTTTTTGAGAAGGGACGACACAACACCGCCAACACAACACCACCAACACAACACTGCCAACTGAACAGCACCAACTGAGTGCCGCGAGTGAGACAACTAAGGAGTGAGACAACTAAGGAGTGAGACAACTCAGGAGTGAGACAACTCAGGAGCGAGACAACTCAAGAGTGAGACAACTAAGGAGTGAGACAACTAAGGATTGAGACAACTAAGGAGTGAGACAACTCAAGAGTGAGACAACTCAGGAGTGAAACAACTCAGGAGTGAGACAACTCAGGAGTGAGACAACTCAGGAGTGAGACAACTCAGGAGCAAGACAACATAAGAGTGAAATAACTTTAAAGCCAAATAAAAGTGATTTATTAAAGATTAAAACGTTAATTAGTGAAAATGCATTATGTAAAATGCAAACCAGTTTTTGTTTTTAATTATTAATAAATTTTTGTTTTAATAAATTAAATTGACATATAAAAAATAATTTAATAAAACACACTTGTTTTAAATTTTTTTAATAAAGTAAATCAAAAAATGCAAAACAAAATGAAGCAGTTTTTGATTTTAATTAGTTTTAATAAATTAAATCATAATGTAATTTATTTTTTAATAAAGTGAATCGAAATTCTAAAATATTTTTATAAAAAATGTTATATCATTTAATGTTGTGAATTATTGAAATTATTTGGCTGACAATTATTATCAAATAAAACAAATTTAAACAATTTTTGTATGGGAATTCATTACAGTCTTGAAAAAGGTATAAAAAAACAGATATTATTGAGCAGTTAATTGGGGTTATCTCCCTTACCCTAAATTGAAGACGTATAATATATGAAGAAAAATGACAGAATTTTACAAATATTTTCTTCTTTTTCATGACAATTTCCACTGAATAGTTAAGAGGAATTGCTCACAATTTTTAGTAAATTTTTAAATTAAAATTTAATTTAACTTTTATTTGGTTTTTATCTTTAATCAATTACTTTTATTCAGTTTTTAAAAGCTATGTTTTAATATGATCATTAATAAATTACTTTCATCTGTTTTTAAAAAGTCAATGAAAGAGGTATTTGGGGTTTATTTTAAAGGATGGTAGCCTTGATGATTGGGAGAGATATCCTAGAGAGGACATCATTGTTGGTAATGCAACCCTCCTAACTAATGCAAAGGATTCCTCACAGCTTTATTTGCTAGAACCTCTCTAGACGTTTGATGATACAAAGTCCAGGTATATATAAGAATAACTTACAACACAAAACTAAAAGTGCAAAGCACTCAGTGTGGTTCAAACTCATTACATTCATTATGATCTGTAATTTTAGTTTGTTAACCATAACTTTATAATACTTGTTGATATCTAGTATCTTTTATTATGAAAAACACCTAATCTGTTCTTTCTTGAATCTGATGATGTCAGAGGCCGATGTTGTTAAGGATATGGTAAAAAAATGTTCAATAAGATTAATTTCACTTGTGATAAAAGGAAAGTTAATATATTCAACAACTGATAGGTACAGTGAATTGGAAAGAAAAACGTTAATCAGAATGTCATGATACATATTGTAATTTCAACAACGATAAGTACTGAACTGGAATATTACAGTCACTAACCAGTACCAGAAGCCCTGAAGATAGCTGGGGTGACCATCAGAATGTATTTAATTTCACAATAATTACAAATTACTTTTTTGTATTTGTTTCTTCACACACTTTAAGCCCATCTACATAAATCTGAAAACTTATTAAAGATACTTATCAAAAGGGATTTGTCTGATATTTAAGACAATTTTTGCACACACACACACACACACACACAGACACACACACACACACACACACACACACACACACTTCAGAATACCTTATTCATTTTTATTTTCTTCTCTTTATTCTTGATTACTAGTTGTAGGAGGAGGAAGATGGATTGGATTAAAACTTGTAATAATTAAAAAATATTAGTCCAGAATATTATGACAAAAATCAACAAGAATAAAATAGATTAAAAATAGTAATAAAATCATAGTATTTTTTTAATCATTTCACCCCAAGTAGAGCAACAAAGCCACTAACATGCAGGGTTTACTGGGTATGAAATAATGTAAGAAAAATATTATTAAGGATAGAGAACAATAAAAGAACAGAAATAAAGAAGACAGATGATAACGATCAACACTGCATTTAAATTTTTCGAAGATGAAAGTTGACTGAAAATCAAGAAGCCAGAAGAGAGTTTCACATATGAGAAGTGTGAGAAAAGAAACTGTTAACATAGAACTTACAGTTACATTTAGTCGTTTCAAATATAAAATGCTGACAATAAAGTATTGCACTTAAGTTCATAAAGTCTAGGTACTACAGCGAAAAGTTCATCAGAACAATTACCATGGAAATATTTATAGAAAAGGCGCAGGGAAGCTATATTACAGCAGTGGGAAAGTGATTGAAGCCAACTTGCCAGCTCAGGACCAGTGACATTGCAGATTCTTCTTTGGATTTTATCAAGACTCTCTAAATATACAGCAGGAGCACCAGACTAGATGGCAGCAATATTCAAAGCATGGACAAATGTTAGACTTGTAAATATGTAAGATAGATTCAGGAAAGAAAAATTTAATATGGTTTACACATACTCTATATTATTCATATATGTAAAATATAATATAATGTAGACTTATATATGATATATATATATATATATATATATATATATATATATATTAATAAAATTAAGTGATTTTAAAATTAATAATAAAATAATAGTAGTTTTATTATAAAAATAATACTTTGGGATAAAAAATAATAAGATGAAATGAAGGTACTAATAAATATTATAGTTAACCTAAAATTAATTATTATTACTGATTAATTTTAAAATGCAAATAATCTGAGGAGCTGGTCCTGTACCATAAAATTAGCTTAAAATTAAAACTTGATAGATATACTTGTAAAAATAAATTGTCATAAATTATACAGTCTAAGGGAAACAACTCTATTTTACTATCTTTCAAATTATCTCGCCTGTAAAATGGTACGACAAACGGTCTATTTTTGGTCTCATTGTTATAAAGCAATAAACAAAATCTGTATTCAATTGGTTTTGTGCCGGACTAAAGATGTAATCACATTCAGGTAATGGCTGACAACCTCTTAACACTGACTATTTTCAAGTATAATAAATCTGATTCTCATTGGGTGCAGTATCGTTTTTACAAATGCAAATTCATATCATCTAAAGGGAAAAATTCTTTGCAATTTAGAGTTAACTCCCTTCTTTCTTTTCTTTTTTTTTTTATACGTAAATTGTGCGGTTTTGAGAGTGAACATCGGAGACCTTCTGAGAAGTTGGGCCTTTTAAAGAAAAACAATAAAAGACTGACATGTTGTTGATACAGTTACTTCATTGGACAATAGTGAAATAGAAACATAATGGTGGCTGTATGACCCATAATAACTGGAGCACCAAGAACATCTCATATTTGGTTTTTGAGGAATTAGAGATTTGAGAAAGTGAAGCCATGACTTTGAGTACTGATAGGAAAATGAATTTTTCAGATGATTAAGAGCGCAGTAATCTCTCTCTCTCTCTCTCCCTCTTTCTCTCTCTCTCTTTCTCCCTCTCTTTCTCTCTCCAGTGCGTACTACTCTCGAATCCCCGAACGAAGTGGAGGGTGGGAGTGCAAACCTAAATCGGGGTCCCGGGCAATGCTTTGACCCTCGTCATTTTAGCAACATTTGCATTTTTTCTACTTACATTTATATACGTTACTAATTAAACTAAACAGAACTATTAAAGGATGAACAATTTTCACGGATTTTGGCGTCATTCTGGGGTCCTTTTTCTTCGTCCAATTCCATGAATTTGTTTTGCTCATGCTAAGTCTCCAACAAAAAAAAAAAAAAAAAAAAAAAAAAAAAAAAAAACACGACATAAAATTCGCTATTTTTTTTTTTTATCCATAACGTCAAATGTGTTAAAATTCTTCAACTTTTCAACAAGATAAATCTTAAGTTGATGTTAAAAGTTGGCGCAAAACATTGTTGATTTATTTAAGATGGGACAATCTATTATGACATGTCTTTAATTTGTATTTAGATACATTGGATTTATTTTCAAATTTTCTAGATGAATTATTAACCTAAATTGCATATGATCCTTAATGTACATAATTAGGTCACAAAAAATTTGTATTTTATGTGAATTCTACTCTGTGAAAATTGAGATGCAGTAGAGTTGGGGGGCATATAGATTCGTGGGTCACGAGACCCTTGCATCAGCGCTCTGTATATAATCATTTCACCCCAAGGAAGATAATAATGCAACTAGGAACCTGGAAGTTACATGGAGACTGAGAAGGGAGGAAAGGACAATAAAGGAACATGTTTCTGGAAGATAGATGGTGATCGAGGTCGCATTTAAATTTTTGAAGATTGTAGGTGACAGGGAAGCAAGAAATCTGAAGGGATATCCACAGAAAAAAAGAAAACGAGAAAAGAAACTATTACAGTAGGACTAATAGTTGCATCTAGCTAGTTCAATAATAAAACTGTGAGACCTAACGGCCAATTTAGTAGAACGCTTAAATTCATGCAGTCGAAGGACTAAGTAGAAAAACTGATAAGAACAATTGCCATGAAAATATTTTGTAGAAAAGACAGAGGTAAGCCAAGTGACTGAAGTCGAGATGCCAGGTCAGGATCGATTAAATAACTCACCCTTCTTTAAATTTTGTCAAGAATCTGGAGATATATAAAGGGTGTTCCAATAATTTGGACCGATTTTAAATATGAAATAATTTTAATCGTCTAATGATTTTTTCTTTTTCTTTCGGATTTAACAAAAGACTTTAGCAATTTCAATTTGAATTACATTTTATGGATGTCGAAGATTTGTGGTTCGAACATGATGGCGCCACATGCGACACAGCCAATGCAATAATGGCTTTATTGAATGAGAAGTTCCCAGGTCGCATCCTCTCTCGAAACAGCGATGTCAATTGGCCACCACGATCGTGCGACTTGACGCCTTTAGTTTTCTTCCTTTGGGGTTATCTCAAAAGTAAGGTCTATGCCAACAAGCCAACAATTAAACAGCCGAAAGATGAGATAATAAGGCATATTGGTGAGATCGAGAAGCAACTATGCAGTGACGTCATCAAAAATTTTGACCATCGAGTGTTGGGGGGGTGCCACCGAAGCCTTGGCGGACATTTGGGCGATATTATTTTTCACACGTAATTGCCATGACTTAAATAACATGATCCAATTGAGAAATAAATAAATTTTTATCAATAACATTGAATTATTTACTGCTGACTTTGATCCGTTTTAATGAAACACCCTTTAGTAGGTGTACCAGACCATATATATTAGTAATATTCTATACACGGACAAATAGTAGATTTATAAATGTACACGATGGATTTCGACGAGAAAACTTGTCTGGCACGACATTGTGAGCCAACGTTTCAAGCAGCAGACGTAGCAACCAATTCAATAATGTTATGGTGTCTTCCCTCTAATGAGGCTATTGTGGACTCTTCCACTTAATATAAAGTAGTAGGAAAGTAAGCCTCGTGGGGAACAGTGATAGATTGAATGCTGGTCAACCGACACACACTCCCAAGTTGTGTAACACACTTCTGTTGTATTTACTGTTCAATATACTATTTATCTGCGACCTTTTGTTTTTTTTTTTTTTTTTTTTTCTTAACCAATTACTTGGTGACAACAAATATAATCACACCACTTCATGTCAGTGGAAAATGTGAGCCCCAAGAGCCGCAAAGTATTGCTCTTTGGGAGTTTAGCATCAGGCAGAAGAAAATGTTCTCTGTGGTGATTAAATAAAAGCAGTTTTATTTTGGAGACGTTCACATTGAGAAGTCATTTCTTGCACCAGTTAACAAATGATTGGACAGGCTTTTCGGGGTCATTTGCCAGTTTTACGTCGGCGGATCTGTCGAAATTGCTACTAAGACAGGAGTGAATAGTTGTGTCATCTTCATAAATATCTGGTTGTCAATGGATGACAGCAGGAATGTCGTTGATGAAGAAACGTCACTGCAAAGTAAATGTTTCCTATTTTATCATGTTGACCGATGACGTCAGAGACGAATATTGGCGGTTGAGCCTTCTCGCCAATAAAGACTTTGATCCTTAATACAGGTAGCAGTCTGGCAAAATGGTGTCTGACATGAAAGTGTGTACAAAGCAGAGTGTATCACAGATTCGGGAGAAAAAGAAATCCAAGAAGTAGAATAGTTTCTGGTAATCGATCATTTGTCGTTTCAGAGGCTTCCGTTTCGTAGGTTTAAATGGCCTAATTTGGCGAGTGTAGATAGGAAGAATTTATTGCTTCAATCGTCTAAATGGGGGGCATTAATCTGGCTTGAAAATCAATATTCAAAACATTGCATTTTTAACCTCACTTTCAAGAATGTCCAAGAGTGAAAATGAAAAACGTACAATAGCACCATTCTAATGAGCGGGACTATAGATGTGTCTAGATTAAAATCACTAATGTGAAGGCTGAGTTTTCTATTTAACGAAAATATTTTATAGTCATCCTACTGAAAGTATTCGAATTAAGGATCACATGTCCGCTGAATATCTTCGAAAAAAACATTGTCATTGCTAATTATTTAATACGTAGAATGTTTTCCCTCGTCCTTCGAAAAGTCTAAAGCAATGGCTTTTTTAACGTTCGAAAGTGATGCCTGTCGATTACCAGTGTGTGCATAAACGTACTGAATTTTGTATATACAGCAAATCGATTTGATGTTTATTAACTCTACATCAGTAGGATAAACGAGCCAATTTGGCAAGTGTAGACAGGAAGAGGTTTTTGCCTCAATCGACTAAATAGGGGTAAAGTAACCTGCTTTGAAAATCAGCATTCGAAAGATTAGCTTTTAACCTCACTTCCAAGAATAGCAGGGAGCGAGACTGAAAAACACCGTGCGGACGTTATAGATGAGTCTGGTGTAAAATCACTAATGTGAAGGCTGGGTTTTCTATTTAACGAAAATATTTTATAGTCATCCTACTGAAAGTATTCGAATTAAGGATCACATGTTCGCTGAATATCTTCGAAAAAAACATTGTCATTGCTAATTATTTAAGGATTTTTTTTAATTTAATCTTTATTGATGCTTTTTAGCAAAGCGATCAAATCGTTGTATATTCTACGAAATAAGGCAACGTAGAAAAAAACAACTAACGGAGACAAACGTTTATTCCACAAAATATGAAAAGTAAGGCCCAGATGTAGAGTAGTCTGAATTGAGTTACGAAGGTTGGACAAGTTCTTTGCCTCCGCCTCGTTCATCGAGCTTTCTGAAGCTGGCCAGGGACCCTTTTCAAGCTATGATTCGGTGTAACGCATCAAACACCGTCTCCAACGAAGCGATGTCGTCCTTTGCACAGCCGATCAAGAACACGTTACTGGTAATCAACCCCCTGTTTTTACACAGGCACCCATTTCGAACGTCTACACGACCTTTGTCTCAGACCTTCCCAAGGATTAGACGAGGTAAGTAGAGTAGATTCTACCTGATTGTAATCCCTGGAACGAGCTTACACCTGGGCCTCCGTTTCTAACCGCTAAAAATCGGCTTTTATGCTAGTAATGGATGACATTTCAACATCACCGGTGACGGTCATGTGCAAAAACATTAAAAATAAATTTAA
Source organism: Acanthosepion lycidas (assembly GCA_963932145.1). NCBI lineage: Eukaryota > Metazoa > Mollusca > Cephalopoda > Sepiida > Sepiidae > Acanthosepion > Acanthosepion lycidas. The sequence continues at coordinate 83,400,829 of OZ010604.1, read as the reverse complement.
GAGATTTAAAATAAAATCAAAAAGATGTTTTGTTTAATAATTGCAATATTTAATTTCTGAAAAGCACAGAATAATAATAAAATACAACGGATTAATCACATGTATTGACATTTCAATTTTCTGAAAAGTTTTATGAGAAATAAATATTTATAATATTTTTCAGAACAACGTGAATTTACGAGAAAACAAGCGAGAATACGGAGATAAAGAGAGAAAGAAATATATATATAGAGAGAAGACGAAAATAAGTACTGACAAAGAGGGAAAGGAAGAAGAATGGGAAAAAGAGAAAAAAGAATAAAAACTATAAAGAGAAAGAGAGAGAGAGAGAGAGAGTGTGTGTGTGTCTATGTGTGTGTGTGTGTGTGTGAGAGAGAGAGAGAGAGGGAGAGAGAGTTAAAAAATGGATGAAAGAAACAGAATATATTGATATACGTAAAATTATGGGATTATTATGTAAAGTCTGTTTGAGAAGAATTTTAATTTTATCTATAAAAGTGCTCAGTAAACATCCAGGTTAACAATAATTATCAATTTAATAAAAATAATTCACAATAAAACTTATGCAAACCTATACCTCGTGACCATTTTATTCAAGAATACATACAAATTTTATACGTTATTTTTATTTTATAGATACAAATATTTAAGTAAATGCTCTGTTTATAATAACGACATTTACCGAACTAAATGTCCGAGGAATTTTATAGAAAATACGTGTCATCCGACAGGAATCGAAACTGTATTCTACAGAGAACCGTCATATAACCTGACGTGCTATACCATTTAGATACAGAGGAAGCATCTGGTTAACGAAATCAAATTAGTATTTTTAAACAAAAATTCACATGAATTTTTGAACTCTCATATCTGCTCGAAGCATATGGAATTTCTTGTACATTCAGGTCTGTAAATGTAGTTAATACCGTTTATTATGAACAGAGCATTTACTTATAAAAATAACGTATAAACAAAAAACATATGAAGCGATTTGTCGAACTTCTTCCATTTCATTATATATATATATATATATATGTATATATATATATATATATATATATATATATATATATATATATATATATATATATATATATATATATATATATCCACAAAATGGTTTCGAAAATTATTGTTGATAAGTGTTTGTTTGATGTTGTTTAGTGCTGAAAAAGACAATGTGTCCGAAGAGAAAATCATTTTCGCACGCCCAGTCATATTCTTTTTATAATACCGATTTTATATTTGTGAGCAAATTAACTTTTACAATTAAGAATACATAAATTTTTACTTACGTGTCTTTTACTGATTGAAGTGATAAAATAATGAATATGTGGATATATAAGCAACAAAAAACTAACTCATATATACAATAATTTCACAAAGTATACATTTATATAGAAACGCAAATACCGAAGGTTTAAAGTGAATCTTTAATATGCAAAATCTTCATTGAAGCTTCTATTTTAGCTTTAATTTCAAGCTAATATATTAAGTTTAATATTTCCAATAAACAAAATATTTTACTGTATTCAAAACGAATTTATATTGATTGGAAGGAGCATTTTTATTTAAATTTCTAAGAATCGCTGATTTTAACAATTTTAGCCATCTGTCAACACGATGTAATTCTCTGTAATGAAAAATATTTAAACAATAAATTATACATTTTTGACACTTTATTTAAGGAATATTTACGGATTTGAATTTTAAGTGATCTGATTGGAAGCAAATATTAATTAATTTTACAATAAAATATTGCAGAAATGCATTTTTAAAAACTGAGGTAGGTTTTTATGAGGTATTGACAGCTCTATTGACTGCCGGAAATTTAACTAATTTTTTCTACCTGGGGATATATCTCTAAAAATTACTTTACGAATATAACGTGAGCGCGATGTTTTGTTTAATAATTGCAATATTTAATTTCTGAAAAGCACAGAATAATAATAAAATACAACGGATTAATCACATGTATTGACATAGAAGTTTAGAAATTTATTCTGTTTTACTGAATTTTATGTTTTTTGCATTTAAATTTACTATAGTTACCAGTCTTATTTTCTGATAATGCCATATAAGGACATTACAAAAATCAGCACATCTATACACAGAGTAAACAATTCAAAATTCTTTTTAAAATACTTGGAATCACTGAATTGTAGTAAAGCTTTCCATTAATGATTAGTAAATATAATTTTTACTTAATAACAATATGACCTAAACGGCATAAATTAATATAGAATTTTAACAGATTTAAAACTGTATAAATTATTCTTATTAAAATTTTAAAAAAATTAAAATAATTCTTGTAAAAATTCATTATTCATTGACAAATCTTTTTTTTAAGAGAATCGTGTCCATAATATATCTTATTGATGAAAGCAATTAAAAGCTAAATATTTTAAATAATGTCTTAGTTTTACAGCATTTTTTATTTTAAGGTTCAGATCAGATTTTCGGTAGATGGGGGTCATGTTTTAAAAAAAATTGATGATTTATATTTTCTTCGGACTTCTGGTTTGAACTTATATAAACATTAAGAGGGCACAAAAAAGAATTTCTCGAAATTTCATAAAATTAAATAAGTGAAGGTTAGCTGATGTAAAACAGAAAAATGTTTTTACAAAGATTTTCTATGAGAAACATTTAAAAAATAATTAATTTGAAAATAAGTCCTGAAAGTTTCATGAAAATGCGAAAATTATTTGATTTGTTTTTTTTTCAGCACAAAAAAGACTTTAAAATTTCATGCACTAAATTATGCCACCCGAGGACGCAGAAAAACAAAACAAAAACAAAATTTAGAAAATTATATATATATATATATATATATATATATATATATTATCAATTGATAATTAGTAAGTATAATTCCTAAGAGGACATTAATCCAAAAAGAGCTCAATGTAAGAACAGAGCAGTATAATAATGATGAGTTAAGATAAGATATATATATTACACACACATATATAATAATAATAATAATAATATATATATATATATATATAAATTGTGTGTATTTAGGTAGCATTTTTTCATTAACTTAAAATAAATAGACAAAACTTGTCTCTATTATTTAGTGAAACATGCATATATATATATATGGATGTGGTATGTGGCTCATATTGAACATCGAACTCACTATACAGTCGTAAGATATATATATATATATATATATATATATATATATATATATATATATATATATATATATGCATGTTTAACTAAATAATATAGACAAGTTTTGTCTATTTATTTTAAGTTAATGAAAAAATGCTACCTAAATACACACAATTTTTATATATATATATATGTATATATATACACACATATATATATATATATATATATATATATATATATATATATATATATATATATATATATATATATATATCTTACGACTGTATAGTGAGTTCGATGTTCAATATGAGCCACATACCACATCCAATCGACGCATAGAAAATCACCGTATATTTGATAATTATTGTTATTCTCGTTGTCTGTTGAACACTCTTAGTGACAAAATTCTTTTCAACCTAATATACATTAACTTATATAATTTTATATATATCAATATTCTGTTTCTTTCACCCAGTTTTTTGTTTTCTCTCGTTCTTTCTTTAATTTTCTTCTTTCCTTTCTCCCTATCTTTCTTATTTTGATCTCTCGCTCCATTTCTTTCTCTCGTTATCTTCGTATTCTCGCTTGTTTTCTCGTAAATCCACGTTGTTCTGAAAAATATTATAAACCTTATTTCCTCTTTCTCATAAAATTTTTCAGAGAATTAAAATGTCAATACATGTGATTAATCTGTTTTATTTTATTATTATTCTGTGTTTTTCAGAAATTAAATATTACACTTGCTAAACAAAACATCTTTTTTATTTTATTTTAAATCTCTTAAATTTATTTTTAATGTTTTTGCTCATGACCATCACCAGTGGTATTGAAATGTCATCCATTGCTAGCATAAAAGTCGATTTTTAGCGGTTAGAAACGGAGACCCAGGTGTAAGCTCGTTCCAGGGATTACAATCAGGTAGAATCTACTTACCTTGTCTAATCCTTAGGAAGGTCTGAGACAAAGGCCGTGTAGACGTTCGAAATGGGTGCCTGTGTAAAAACACGGGGTAGATTACCAGTAACGTGTTCTTGATCGGCTATGCAAAGGACAACATCATTTCGTTGGAGACGGTGTTTGATGCGTTACACCGAATCTTAGCTGGAAAAGGGTCCCTGGCCAGCTTCAGAAAGCTCGATGAACGAGGCGGAGGTAAAGGACTTGTCCAACCTTCGTAACTCAATTCAGACTACTCTACATCTGGGCCTTCTTTTTCATATTTTGTGAAAAAAAAACGTTTAAGTCTCAGTTAGTTTCCACACTGGTTAATTTCGTAGAATACCTACCGATTTGATCGTTTTGATAAAAAATATGAAAGGAAAACCTCCTTAAAGATTTTGCAATGACAAATCGATCATATTCAGGGAACATGAAACCTTGTACTGATGTTGAAATGTCATCGTGTACTATTATAAAAACAGATGTTTTTGTTGCAATTAAATGGGTTTGTGATGTAAGATTTTTCCAGGGATTACGAATACGTAGAATGTTTTCCCTCGTCCTTCGAAAAGTCTAAAGCAATGGCTTTTTTAACGTTCGAAAGTGATGCCTGTCGATTACCAGTGTGTGCATAAACGTACTGAATTTTGTATATACAGCAAATCGATTTGATGTTTATTAACTCTACATCAGTAGGATAAACGAGCCAATTTGGCAAGTGTAGACAGGAAGAGGTTTTTGCCTCTATCGACTAAATAGGGATAAAGTAACCTGCTTTGAAAATCAGCATTCGAAAGATTAGCTTTTAACCTCACTTCCAAGAATAGCAGGGAGCGAGACTGAAAAACACCGTGCGGACGTTATAGATGAGTCTGGTGTAAAATCACTAATGTGAAGGCTGGGTTTTCTATTTAACGAAAATATTTTATAGTCATCCTACTGAAAGTATTCGAATTAAGGATCACATGTTCGCTGAATATCTTCGAAAAAAACATTGTCATTGCTAATTATTTAAGGATTTTTTTTAATTTAATCTTTATTGATGCTTTTTAGCAAAGCGATCAAATCGTTGTATATTCTATGAAATAAGGCAACGTAGAAAAAAACAACTAACGGAGACAAACGTTTATTCCACAAAATATGAAAAGTAAGGCCCAGATGTAGAGTAGTCTGAATTGAGTTACGAAGGTTGGACAAGTTCTTTGCCTCCGCCTCGTTCATCGAGCTTTCTGAAGCTGGCCAGGGACCCTTTTCAAGCTATGATTCGGTGTAACGCATCAAACACCGTCTCCAACGAAGCGATGTCGTCCTTTGCACAGCCGATCAAGAACACGTTACTGGTAATCAACCCCCTGTTTTTACACAGGCACCCATTTCGAATGTCTACACGACCTTTGTCTCAGACCTTCCCAAGGATTAGACGAGGTAAGTAGATTCTACCTGATTGTAATCCCTGGAACGAGCTTACACCTGGGCCTCCGTTTCTAACCGCTAAAAATCGGCTTTTATGCTAGTAATGGATGACATTTCAACATCACCGGTGACGGTCATGTGCAAAAACATTAAAAATAAATTTAAGAGATTTAAAATAAAATCAAAAAGATGTTTTGTTTAATAATTGCAATATTTAATTTCTGAAAAGCACAGAATAATAATAAAATACAACGGATTAATCACATGTATTGACATTTCAATTTTCTGAAAAGTTTTATGAGAAATAAATATTTATAATATTTTTCAGAACAACGTGAATTTACGAGAAAACAAGCGAGAATACGGAGATAAAGAGAGAAAGAAATATATATATAGAGAGAAGACGAAAATAAGTACTGACAAAGAGGGAAAGGAAGAAGAATGGGAAAAAGAGAAAAAAGAATAAAAACTATAAAGAGAAAGAGAGAGAGAGAGAGAGAGTGTGTGTGTGTGTGTGTCTATGTGTGTGTGTGTGTGTGTGTGTGTGTGAGAGAGAGAGAGAGAGGGAGAGAGAGTTAAAAAATGGATGAAAGAAACAGAATATATTGATATACGTAAAATTATGGGATTATTATGTAAAGTCTGTTTGAGAAGAATTTTAATTTTATCTATAAAAGTGCTCAGTAAACATCCAGGTTAACAATAATTATCAATTTAATAAAAATAATTCACAATAAAACTTATGCAAACCTATACCTCGTGACCATTTTATTCAAGAATACATACAAATTTTATACGTTATTTTTATTTTATAGATACAAATATTTAAGTAAATGCTCTGTTTATAATAACGACATTTACCGAACTAAATGTCCGAGGAATTTTATAGAAAATACGTGTCATCCGACAGGAATCGAAACTGTATTCTACAGAGAACCGTCATATAACCTGACGTGCTATACCATTTAGATACAGAGGAAGCATCTGGTTAACGAAATCAAATTAGTATTTTTAAACAAAAATTCACATGAATTTTTGAACTCTCATATCTGCTCGAAGCATATGGAATTTCTTGTACATTCAGGTCTGTAAATGTAGTTAATACTGTTTATTATGAACAGAGCATTTACTTATAAAAATAACGTATAAACAAAAAACATATGAAGCGATTTGTCGAACTTATTCCATTTCATTATATATATATATATATATATATATATATATATATATATATATATATATATATATATATATATATCCACAAAATGGTTTCGAAAATTATTGTTGATAAGTGTTTGTTTGATGTTGTTTAGTGCTGAAAAAGACAATGTGTCCGAAGAGAAAATCATTTTCGCACGCCCAGTCATATTCTTTTTATAATACCGATTTTATATTTGTGAGCAAATTAACTTTTACAATTAAGAATACATAAATTTTTACTTACGTGTCTTTTACTGATTGAAGTGATAAAATAATGAATATGTGGATATATAAGCAACAAAAAACTAACTCATATATACAATAATTTCACAAAGTATACATTTATATAGAAACGCAAATACCGAAGGTTTAAAGTGAATCTTTAATATGCAAAATCTTCATTGAAGCTTCTATTTTAGCTTTAATTTCAAGCTAATATATTAAGTTTAATATTTCCAATAAACAAAATATTTTACTGTATTCAAAACGAATTTATATTGATTGGAAGGAGCATTTTTATTTAAATTTCTAAGAATCGCTGATTTTAACAATTTTAGCCATCTGTCAACACGATGTAATTCTCTGTAATGAAAAATATTTAAACAATAAATTATACATTTTTGACACTTTATTTAAGGAATATTTACGGATTTGAATTTTAAGTGATCTGATTGGAAGCAAATATTAATTAATTTTACAATAAAATATTGCAGAAATGCATTTTTAAAAACTGAGGTAGGTTTTTATGAGGTATTGACAGCTCTATTGACTGCCGGAAATTTAACTAATTTTTTCTACCTGGGGATATATCTCTAAAAATTACTTTACGAATATAACGTGAGCGCGATGTTTTGTTTAATAATTGCAATATTTAATTTCTGAAAAGCACAGAATAATAATAAAATACAACGGATTAATCACATGTATTGACATAGAAGTTTAGAAATTTATTCTGTTTTACTGAATTTTAGGTTTTTTGCATTTAAATTTACTATAGTTACCAGTCTTATTTTCTGATAATGCCATATAAGGACATTACAAAAATCAGCACATCTATACACAGAGTAAACAATTCAAAATTCTTTTTAAAATACTTGGAATCACTGAATTGTAGTAAAGCTTTCCATTAATGATTAGTAAATATAATTTTTACTTAATAACAATATGACCTAAACGGCATAAATTAATATAGAATTTTAACAGATTTAAAACTGTATAAATTATTCTTATTAAAATTTTAAAAAAATTAAAATAATTCTTGTAAAAATTCATTATTCATTGACAAATCTTTTTTTTAAGAGAATCGTGTCCATAATATATCTTATTGATGAAAGCAATTAAAAGCTAAATATTTTAAATAATGTCTTAGTTTTACAGCATTTTTTATTTTAAGGTTCAGATCAGATTTTCGGTAGATGGGGGTCATGTTTTAAAAAAAATTGATGATTTATATTTTCTTCGGACTTCTGGTTTGAACTTATATAAACATTAAGAGGGCACAAAAAAGAATTTCTCGAAATTTCATAAAATTAAATAAGTGAAGGTTAGCTGATGTAAAACAGAAAAATGTTTTTACAAAGATTTTCTATGAGAAACATTTAAAAAATAATTAATTTGAAAATAAGTCCTGAAAGTTTCATGAAAATGCGAAAATTATTTGATTTGTTTTTTTTTCAGCACAAAAAAGACTTTAAAATTTCCTGCACTAAATTATGCCACCCGAGGACGCAGAAAAACAAAACAAAAACAAAATTTAGAAAATTATATATATATATATATATATATATATATATATATATATATATATATTATCAATTGATAATTAGTAAGTATAATTCCCAAGAGGGCATTAATCCAAAAAGAGCTCAATGTAAGAACAGAGCAGTATAATAATGATGAGTTAAGATAAGATATATATATTACACACACACACACACACACACACACATATATAATAATAATATATATATATATATATATAAATTGTGTGTATTTAGGTAGCATTTTTTCATTAACTTAAAATAAATAGACAAAACTTGTCTCTATTATTTAGTGAAACATGCATATATATATATATATGGATGTGGTATGTGGCTCATATTGAACATCGAACTCACTATACAGTCGTAAGATATATATATATATATATATATATATATATATATATATGGATGTATAACTAAATAATATAGACAAGTTTTGTCTATTTATTTTAAGTTAATGAAAAAATGCTACCTAAATACACACAATTTATATATATATATATATATATGTATATATATACATATATATATATACATATATATATATATGTATATATATACATATATATATATATATATATATATATATATACATAAATTTATATATCTTACGACTGTATAGTGAGTTCGATGTTCAATATGAGGGACATACCACATCCAATCGACGCATAGAAAATCACCGTATATTTGATAATTATTGTTATTCTGGTTGTCTGTTGAACACTCTTAGTGACAAAATTCTTTTCAACCTAATAATTTTATATATATCAATATTCTGTTTCTTTCACCCAGTTTTTTGTTTTCTCTCGTTCTTTCTTTAATTTTCTTCTTTCCTTTCTCCCTATCTTTCTTATTTTGTTCTCTCGCTCCATTTCTTTCTCTCGTTATCTTCGTATTCTCGCTTGTTTTCTCGTAAATCCACGTTGTTCTGAAAAATATTATAAACCTTATTTCCTCTTTCTCATAAAATTTTTCAGAGAATTAAAATGTCAATACATGTGATTAATCTGTTTTATTTTATTATTATTCTGTGTTTTTCAGAAATTAAATATTACACTTGCTAAACAAAACATCTTTTTTATTTTATTTTAAATCTCTTAAATTTATTTTTAATGTTTTTGCTCATGACCATCACCAGTGGTGTTGAAATGTCATTCATTGCTAGCTTAAAAGTCGATTTTTAGCGGTTAGAAACGGAGGCCCAGGTGTAAGCTCGTTCCAGGGATTACAATCAGGTAGAATCTACTTACCTTGTCTAATCCTTGGGAAGGTCTGAGACAAAGGCCGTGTAGACGTTCGAAATGGGTGCCTGTGTAAAATCAGGGGGTTGATTACCAGTAATGTGTTCTTGATCGGCTATGCAAAGGACAACATCATTTCGTTGGAGACGGTGTTTGATGCGTTACACCGAATCTTAGCTTGAAAAGGGTCCCTGGCCAGCTTCAGAAAGCTCGATGAACGAGGCGGAGGTAAAGGACTTGTCCAACCTTCGTAACTCAATTCAGACTACTCTACATCTGGGCCTTCTTTTTCATATTTTGTGAAAAAAAAAACGTTTAAGTCTCAGTTAGTTTCCACACTGGTTAATTTCGTAGAATACCTACCGATTTGATCGTTTTGATAAAAAATATGAAAGGAAAACCTCCTTAAAGATTTTGCAATGACAAATCGATCATATTCAGGGAACATGAAACCTTGTACTGATGTTGAAATGTCATCGTGTACTATTATAAAAACAGATGTTTTTGTTGCAATTAAATGGGTTTGTGATGTAAGATTTTTCCAGGGATTACGAATACGTAGAATGTTTTCCCTCGTCCTTCGAAAAGTCTAAAGCAATGGCTCTTTTAACGTTCGAAAGTGACGCCTGTCGATTACCAGTGTGTGCATAAACGTACTGAATTTTGTATATACAGCAAATCGATTTGATGTTTATTAACTCTACATCAGTAGGATAAACGAGCCAATTTGGCAAATGTAGACAGGAAGAGGTTTTTGCCTCTATCGACTAAATAGGGGTAAAGTAACCTGCTTTGAAAATCAGCATTCGAAAGATTAGCTTTTAACCTCACTTCCAAGAATAGCAGGAAGCGAGACTGAAAAACACCGAGCGGACGTTATAGATGAGTCTGGTGTAAAATCACTAATGTGAAGGCTTGGTTTTCTATTTAACGAAAATATTTATAGTCATCCTACTGAAAGTATTCGAATTAAGGATCACATGTTCGCTGAATATCTTCGAAAAAAAACATTGTCATTGCTAATTATTTAAGGATTTTTTTTAATTTAATCTTTATTGATGCTTTTTAGCAAAGCGATCAAATCGTTGTATATTCTATGAAATAAGGCAACGTAGAAAAAAACAACTAACGGAGACAAACGTTTATTCCACAAAATATGAAAAGTAAGGCCCAGATGTAGAGTAGTCTGAATTGAGTTACGAAGGTTGGACAAGTCCTTTGCCTCCGCCTCGTTCATCGAGCTTTCTGAAGCTGGCCAGGAACCCTTTTCAAGTTATGATTCGGTGTAACGCATCAAACACCGTCTCCAACGAGCGATGTCGTCCTTTTCACAGCCGATCAAGAACACATTACTGGTAATCAACCCCCTGTTTTTACACAGGCACCCATTTCGAACGTCTACACGACCTTTGTCTCAGACCTTCCCAAGGATTAGACGAGGTAAGTAGATTCTACCTGATTGTAATCCCTGGAACGAGCTTACACCTGGGCCTCCGTTGCTTATGGCTAAAAATCGGCTTTTATGCTAGCAATGGATGTCATTTCAACTCCACTGGTGACGGTCATGAGCAAAAACGTTAATAATAAATTAAAGGGATTTAAACTAAAGTGTAAACGGTGTTTTCTTTAGCAAGTGTAATATTTAATTTCTGAAAAACACAGAATAATAATAAAATAAAACAGATTAATCACATGTATTGACATTTTAATTCTCTGAAAGGTTTTATGAGAAAGAGGAAATAAGGTTTATAATATTTTTCAGAACAACGTGGATTTACGAGAAAACAAGCGAGAATACGAAGATAACGAGAGAAAGAAATGGAGCGAGAGATCAAAATAAGAAAGATAGGGAGAAAGGAAAGAAGAAAATTAAAGAAAGAACGAGAGAAAACAAAAAACTGGGTGAAAGAAACAGAATATTGATATATATAAAATTATATAAGTTAATGTATATTAGGTTGAAAAGAATTTTTTTAGTAAGAGTGTTCAACAGAGAACCACAATAGCAATAATTATTTTCGATTATATATATATATATATATATATATATATATATATGTAAGCAAATATATGGATATAGATCCGACAGTATGAAGAAAAATATACGGAAAAAACAAACAAAAATCCTTATATGCAATTATGCTGTTTTAATGTTAATATAATGTCAACGTCGGACGTTTCGGTCTAATAAATCATCTTCAGGACATATTCATAAAATATAATTAACATTATCAATTCAACATGACAAAGACGATGGACATAGGAACATGACTGGTATTTATTGGTACAAAAAGTACAAATTGTGGCACAAGGCTAATAAAGGGGAGGGGTAGAGGCTGGTCAACACTAACTATCTTATGCCTAGCTAATCAGATTCGCGACCCATTCGTACATTACATTTTACACATTCACCAAAAGAACTCGTCCATCACCAAACAATCCTTCAACCATCATAATACCACGTGCTCTCAAGGGAGACCTACCAAAATCGCGCCCCATACCATGAAAATTCTAATGATGATATATATATATACAATTCTAATAATGATAAAATGAGAGGGGAGGGAAATGAACACAATAATAAACTTAAAATAAACACAAATACAAACTAAACATAATTGATGTTAGTAGGAACCGTCCAACCCATAAAACAGAGAGGCCGCTGTATTCTGCCCAGGGGACAAAATCAAGAGACGCTCTCGCTAAGGGAGTGGGAAAAAGTATAAAATATTAGGCTGGAATGGGAAAATATAAAACTGACCCAGTCGAGATGAAAATGGGGCGGGGGTCAAAACAAACTGGGGAGGATGGGAATCTCGACTTGGATCATAACCAAAGAACGGCCGGGATGCAGGCCAGGAACAACACTTACTCACATTAACTAGGTACACTGAAGCTTGTCTAACCTAACCAAGGGGAGGGTTCCACAGGAAGCCACCCCGATGTGCAAAAGGTTGACCTAGAAGAGAAAATCAAGGCTAGCCCCGTTCACACGAAGCAAGCGGGCTTCTTTTACCCACCTTTCGCTAAAGACTTTCGAATGCAATCGTTTTCTATCCGATCTAATCTTCATCTTGAGCTGATGCTCAAAGAATCGAATTAGATCCGAATGAGAAAGACGATTGCCTCGCAAGACTTCCTCCTTTCGCGTTGTCCAAATCACAATTCGAGCCGTGGCCATCAGCGTCAGAAACACCATCCGTTTCATTGTCACGCGCGTATGCGCGATCAATGGACACAAGCTGTTCGGGAGCGAGACGAGCCGTCAGCTCGCCGACATGGTCCCATAAGGGGCGGACCTGGGGGCAATGGTAGAAGGCGTGCGCAGCCGTTTCTTCTAAGCCAAGGCCACACCGTTCACAGTCTGGCAAATCCGCCAAGCCCCATATGAAAGCCTTGTCGTTGAGAGGCAGCCGATTCCGAGCCAATCGCCAGCTAAGCGAAAACTCAGGGTTACTGAGGTAATCCGCCGCTGGCGCCCAAGACCAGTAGGAGCAATACTCCTCCTCCGACAAGCCGAGCGTATCTCGTAGGAGATCCTTCGCGGGCCTCTCCACTAATTCACGATAGAAGACCTTCCTAGGCCGAGAAAGGTCACTGGACCGGAGAACGGCCCTCAAGGCCGACCGACACTCGCGAAGGAAAACCGATTGATCCCGGGGTTTACGACCGCGCTCAACCCGCGAGATGGGGGGACTGATGGTAAGGCCAGGGAACGCGTCCCTAACAATCCCCTCCAGAATCGGATCTCCTCCAGTCAATGCACGGCGTAAGAAAGCCAACCTAGAGGCACGGATGTGACTCGGCAGGTGCGGCATTCCCAGCCTCCCATGACACGGACGTTTAGTGCAGACTCGTCTGTCGACCCGATTCCCGCGTCCCCTCCATAAAATGGAGGATAGCGATTGCTCGAGCGCCTTCTTGTGAGTCTTACAGAGAGGAAGTACGGACAATCGATAAAGAATCAGGGGGAAAATGTATGTAGCACACACCTCCGCCCTGCCCTTCACGGACAACCTCCGTCGATTCCAAGTCTGACCGGCGGAATCGACCTTTGCTCGTACTTCAGACCAATTCTTCTCCAGCTGGAGGTCAGGCCCAAACCACACTCCAAGAATGCGGACAGGACCGTCTGTCCAACCGAAGCGGCCCGGAAGAGCGACCCCCTTCCAGGCACATAACCGCAAGCCGGACGACTTGTCGCGGTTTATTTTGGCCCCTGTCACCTTCTCGTACCGATCAAGCGCCTTCTGTACCACCTCAATGTCGTTGCGGGACGACACGAAAGCAGATACGTCATCGGCGTACGCGGAAACCCTGGCTCGAGACCCTCCAGGAACGGCAATTCCACGTAGGGCCGGACTGCCGGTCTCGTCCTTCAGCCGGCGAAGGAGAGGCTCCAACGCCAAAGCATAAAGGAGAGGCGACAGCGGACAACCCTGACGAACCGACCTAGACAGCACGAACGCGTCCGACAGCCTTCCGTTCACCTGTACCACCTGTACCACCGCACCCAACTTCTGCCGCTGGGTTAACACCCAGCGGCAGAAGTTGGGTGCGAATCCAGCGGCCTGCAGGACAGCTGCAAGGTAGCGATGGTCGACCCTATCAAATGCCTTGGACTGATCCAAATTTAATCAGCACGGCTTCTTCGTCGTCTTTTACACCCTCTATGATCGTGCGGATCAGATGCAGGTTGCTCTGAATTGTTCGGACCCTCACAGAACAAGTCTGCTCAGGTCCCAACAGAGACTCGGCAACTGACTGCAAACGCTCCTGCAGGATCTTGGCCATAATCTTTAACTCTGTGTTTAGCAGAGTTATGGGCCTGTAATCATCTAGGTTCCCCCCACCACCTTTGCCCTTTTTCAACAGAGTGATCACACCCCTGGTGATCCGGTTGGGGATGGACCCCGACCGAAACCAGTTGTTGAACACTGCAGTCAAAATTGGAACAAAGATGTGCGACAGCCTCAAGTACAATTCATAGGGCAAACCATCCAGACCGGGCGACTTGCCTCTGCCGACCTTCTTCAAAACCGCGTAGACATCGCCCTCCATAATCTCTCCCTCGCAGCTAGCCGCTAAAGTCGGCGAAAGCCGAGGAAAGTCAGCCAAATAGCTACGAAACTCCTCCTCACGGAGACCAGGCTCCTTGGTAAACTGGTTCTCGAAATGGCGCCGAAACGCTCCGCACATGTCGTCAGTGGCCCGAAGAGTACGCCCCTCCGGGGATTTGACTTCACGAATGTAACGATCGCCACCTCGACGGACCTCTTCCCTGCGGAGATCTGCGCCCAAGTTCACGGCTTCGGAAGACATCTTGCTTAACTTATGTCTAATTACCTGACCCATGTACCGCTCGCTATTCGATCGATCCAGGGCCTCCTTAGCTAAGGCTATCTCTAGGGGATCCCCCCCCCCAGCCACCGCCCGGGAATAACTAGCTAAGCGTCTTCACCTTTTCAGCTCTATCTAGAGCGAGCCGTTTGCTGAAATCAGTGGTGAAGGACCTAATCCTACATTTAAGGCGTTCCCACCACCTATTCCCGATAACCGCCCCCACTAGCTCCCGCTGCACTAGTCTAGTTAGCTGCTCCTGGAAGTCCCGCCTCTCCAGTAAAGACAGATTGAACTTCCAGTAGCCAGCCATTCTAGGCGTATTGTCTAACGCCACCCGGGCACAAACGAGTTTGTGATCCGAATAGCCTACCCAGTGGAACGTAGGGCAATCTAGTAGTTCTATGTCGGCTCTTCTCACTAACATTCTGTCAAGGTAGCTAACCACCTTGTCAAAAGGCCAATTAAGAGCCCACGTCCACATTTTTCCCTTGGGATGATCGACCAGGTATCTATCGACGAGACCATAATCGTCGATCAGATCGACCAAGCTGCGATCGCCCCCTCTCCCGCTAGCACCCCGCCCCCTGTCTAACTTGGGGTCCAGGATGGCATTCCAGTCCCCCATTAAAACTAGGCGCGTTGAATCCACCAGGAACGGCCCCAACCGCCGAAAGAACAAGACCCGCTCCCCCTGGTCATTGGGCGCATAAACCGCAACGACCCGGAACGAACCACTTTTTACGGCAATATCGGCCACGATCAACCGGCCCTCTGCATCGGTATGCACAAGGTCTACCTTCGCATCGAGAGTACGTCTGACAAGGAAAGAAACACCTCTGGCAGACCGGTCCCCATATGCTGAATAAACGACAAAGTCATCCTCCAGCACACACGCATCGGAACTGTAAACAAAGTGGGTCTCTTCGATCGCGGCGACATCCACATCAAAGGACAACAGGTCCCGGAGCAGGCGGGCAGCCTTACCCCGATCCCTCAAACCATTCACATTCAGTATAGCTAACTTAACTGCCATCGTCTAGGCCTGCAAAAAGAAAAAAGAATAAGTGCAAAAACTTTATACACATACGGGGCGGAAATCTGCGTTGAGCAGGACCCCGACAGATTGTCCCAGACTTCCAGTGCCCAATTCAGTTGTCATACGACCGCCCAGGACAATACCGCCGACGTCAATAGGGTACATTAATTTAATAGCCCTATATGAGGAGGGGTGAACTAAAACCGGGACCCTCCCAGAACAAAAGTTGCGCAATCTCTTTATGTCCATCGTCTTTGTCATGTTGAATTGATAATGTTAATTATATTTTACGAATATGTCCTGAAGATGGTTTATTAGACCGAAAAGTCCGACGTTGACATTATATTAACATTAAAACAGCATAATTGCATATAAGGATTTTGGTTTGTTTTTTCCGTATATTTTTCTTCATATATATATATATATATATATATATATATATATAAAGGGAAGAGGTTATAGTAGTTCCAACGAGAGAAAAGTATGTATATTAAAAAGAAGAGAGAAACCGCTAACTTTTTTGGTTGTAATGAGGATTTTTTTTTTAATTTATTATGCTTTATTTTCCATAATTTTGCTACATGAGCTTCCGGTCAGGCGACCTTCATCAGC
This sequence comes from Acanthosepion lycidas, assembly GCA_963932145.1. Lineage (NCBI taxonomy): Eukaryota > Metazoa > Mollusca > Cephalopoda > Sepiida > Sepiidae > Acanthosepion > Acanthosepion lycidas. Next base: position 83,384,156 of record OZ010604.1, on the reverse strand, counting down.
AAAGAGTGGATATTTCCGCATATTATTAAAAGAAATTAATTTTTCTTATCTTTCTTTTCGATGTTAAATATTCTCGATATTAGACATTCTCTTTTTGTGTGTTAATGACCCAAATGTCTTCCTTGAATTAATATACGCATATATGCATATATATATATATATATATATATATATATATATATATATATATATATATATATTGTTATACGTTATTTATATAGACACAAATATTTAAGTAAATACTCTGTTTATAATAAACAGTATTAACAACATTTACATATGTATGAGCACTATTCTTTTAAGAAAAAACATTTGTTAATGGATAATAAATTTTTACAAGAATTATTATATATTTTTTTAATTTTAATTAGAATGACTTATAAAGTTTTAAATCTGTTAAAATTCTGTATTAATTTGTGCCAGTGAGGTGATATTGTTATTAAGTAAAAATCATATTTACTAAACATTGATGGAAAGGCTTACTATAATTCAGCAACCACAAGAATTTAAAAAATAATTTTGAATTGTTTTTGTGCATATAAACGTACTGACTTCTGTAAATACGGATGTCCACACACGACATCATTAGAAAATAAAAGCAGTAACTATAGTAAACCAATTATTTTTTTAAAAATTTTGATAAGAATAATTTATATAGCTTTAAATCTATTAAAATTCTGTATTAATTTGTGCCGGTTAGGTGATATTGTTATTAAGTTAAAATTATATTTACTTATCGTTAATGGAAAGGCTTACTACAATTCAGAAACTCCAAGTATTTTTTAAAGAATTTTTAATTGTTTCTGTGTTTATAGACGTGCTGCTTTTTCTAACTACAGACGTCCAAACACGAAATTATCAGAAAATAAAAGTAGTAACTATAGTAAATTTAAAAGCAACGAACCTAAAATTCAATAAAACAGAATAAATTCCTAAACTTGTTAAATCACTAAATAGTTCAAAAAATGATATTAAAAGGGCGATCACGTTTTATTCCTCAAGTAATTTTTACAGATATATCCCCCGGTTGAAAATATTAGTTAAATTTCAGGCAATCAATAGAGCTGTCAACAACTCCTAAAAACCTACCTCGATTTTAAAAAGTGCATTTCTGCTATATTTTTCATTTTAAAAATTCACTTTCAACCTTAGGTATACACGTTTCTATATAAATGTATACTTTGTGAAATTATTGTATATAAGAGTTAGTTTTTTGTTGCTTAAATCTCTATATAATTATATGTTCACATATTCATTATTTTATCACTTCAATAAATAAAAGACACGTAAGTAAAAATTTATGTATTCTTAATTGTAAAAGTTAATTTGCTCACAAATATAAAATCGGTATTATAAAAAAAAAACATGACTGGGCGTGCGAAAATGATTTTCTCTTCGGACACATTGTCTTTTTCAGCACTAAACAACATCAAACAAACACTTATCAACAATAATTTTCGAAACCATTTTGTGGATATATATATATATATGTATGTATGTATATATATAAACATATTAAATTAGGCAGCATATATTTTATATATAAAGAAATAATCATACATAGAATCAATCAGCAATATTAATGCGATTAATGGCGAATCACTTCGTTAGTAGACTTCAATGGATTAACAGTATTTCAATGCATACATTATGTTTCTACTAGCGAAGTGATTTCGCCATTAATCGCATTAATATTGCTGATTGATTCTATGTATGATTATTTCTTTATATATATATATATATATATATATATATATATATATATATATATTATTATTATTATTATTATTATTATTAAAATAAAGTTCGAAAATTATTTTAATATATTTTCTGCTTATATATTTTTAGAGATACATATCTTTAAGTAAATACTCTGCTCATAATAAACAGTATTAACTGCATTTACAGACGTGAATTTACGAGAAATTTCATATGCTTCGAGCAGATATGAAAGTCCAAAAACTCATGGAAAATTTGTTGTTTAAAAACAGTAATTTCACTGCTAACCAGGCGCTTCCTATGTAGCTAAATAGTATATCCCACTTGTCCGCTGTGTAAGGAAAAGCCACAAACATTAGAACATGTTCTTAGTTCCTGTAAAACAGCCCTTGTCAATGGCAGATATACATGGAGGCACAATAGTGTTTTGGATGAGCTGGTCAAAATTATGAAGAAGTATATGAAGTCTGAGTCATCTAATTCAGCCCAGGAATTTGTTTCAGAAGGAAAAAGATACGTCGACTCTAAGCAAACAAGCAAATGTCATGCTATACCCGAGAAAAATCTCCTTAGTTCTGGTGGCATCTGGGAGGTATCTGCAGACCTTCCTGGTTGGCGTAATGATTACCCCAAAATAATATCAAGTAAAGGTCTGCGACCAGATATTGTTCTTCTGTCAAGGGTGAACCATAAAATCATCCTGGTTGAATTAACAGTACCATATGAATGCCGGATGGAACAAAGCCACGATTATAAAACTAATAAATATGAAAATCTAAAGTCAGAGCTAATAAAGGAGGGGTATAATGCAATTGTTAGAGCAGTGGAAATTGGAGCAAGGGGTTTCGTTTCAGGTACCAATTTCTGGGCCAAATGGGAATCAAAGGGCGTAATACGGCCAAAAGTATAAAACGCCTAATAGAAGTAACAGAAAATAGTTCTATGTGGATATGGAATAAACGAAATACTCCGTGGAGTGTTTCAGCGAACATGACGACATGACATGACTGATCGTGAATGCGTAATGAGGTTCACGTTGCATTTTCAGAACGCGAGGTTTGCCGTTTTTCGGAATTTTCGTAAATTTAATTTCGCCGTTACACATTCGAACTAGTTTATCTACAACACTTGTATATCGTTATAATGGGGCCTCACATCAGTGAGGGGGGCCGGTGTGCAAATGAAACCGTTGAGAGGAAGGCCCCGAAACGGTGCACATTCTCTCCTGATGACCCCAGTTTAAAATTCGAGAGGAACACATCAAATTTAGTGAAGCCATATGCCGTAGTGAAGCTCGGTGGAAGTGTCATTGGCATGAGGAGCATTACACATTCAGCTCGCTTCAGGTGAGTTTCAATTACTTTCCAGTAATTTCCTTCTAGGCGATATGACGGTTCTCTGTAGAATGCAGTTGATTCTTGTCGGAGGACACATATTTTCTATGAAATTTCTTGAACATTTAGCCGGTAAATGTCGTTAATACTGTTTATTATAAACAGAGCATTCACTTAAATTATTGTATGTATAAAAATAACGTATAAAATTTCTATGTATTCTTGAATAAAATGGCCACGAGGTATAGGTTTACATAAATATTATTGTGAACTATTTTTATTAAATTGATAATTATTTTTAATCTGAATGTTTACTGAGCACTTTTATAGATAAAATTAAAATTATTTCCAATAAGACATACGCTAAATTACCAATTTTTACATATATCAATATTCTGTTTCTTTCAGCCAGTTTTTTTTTCACTCTCTCTTTTTATATTTTTTATTTTTTTCTTATTTTGTCCCATTTTTTTCTTCCTTTCTCTCCATGTCTCTATTTTTCGTCGTCTCTTTCTATATATTTCTTTCTTTCTTTATCTCTCTATTCTCGCTTGTTTTCTCGTAAATCCACGTTGTCCTGAAAAATATTATAAACTTTCTTTACGCTTTCTAATAAAACTTTTCAGAGAATTAAAATGTGGATACATGCGATAAATCCGTTGTATTTTATTATTATTCTGTGTTTTTCAGAAATTAAATATTACACTTGCTAAAGAAAACACCGTTTACACTTTAGTTTAAATCCCTTAAATTTATTATTAACGTTTTTGCTCATGACCGTCACCAGTGGTGTTGAAATGACATCCATTGCTAGCATAAAAGCCGATTTTTAGCCCTAAGCAACGGAGGCCCAGATGTAAGCTCGTTCCAGGGATTACAATCAGGTAGAATCTACTTACCTCGTCTAATCCTTGGGAAGGTCTGAGACAAAGGTCGTGTAGACGTTCGAAATGGGTGCCTGTGTAAAAACAGGGGGTTGATTACCAGTAACGTGTTCTTGATCGGCTGTGCAAAGGACGACGTCGCTTCGTTGGAGACGGTGTTTAATGCGTTACACCGAATCTTAGCTTGAAAAGGGTCCCTGGCCAGCTTCAGAAAGCTCGATGAACGAGGCGGAGGCAAAGGACTTGTCCAACCTTCGTAACTCAATTCAGACTACTCTACATCTGGGCCTTCTTTTTGAGTATTTTGAATGAAAAATAAAAAGAATTCTATTTTGACCTAAAATTTATATGTACGCTTGTCGAGCATTCAAATTTTAGGAATACGTTTTCACAGCGTCGCCCACGTGACGACAACGTAACCATGTTTAAACGGAACGCTGATCATATAAAACTTTCAGTTATCTATGTCCATCGTCTTTGTCATGTTGAATTGATAATGTTAATTATATTTTATGAATATGTCCTGAAGATGGTTTATTAGACCGAAACGTCCGACGTTGACATTATATTAACGTTAAAACAGCATAATTGCATATAAGGATTTTTGTTTGTTTTTTCCGTATATTTTTCTTCATACTGTCGGATCTATATCCATATGTTTGCTTACATCTATATATATATATATATATATATATATATATATATATATATATATATATATATATATGTGTATATATATATATATATTCGAAAATAATTATTGCTATTGTGGTTGTCTGTTGAACACTCTTACTAACAAAATTCTTTTCAACCTAACATACGTTAACTTATATAAAATTATATATATCAATATTCTGTTTCTTTCATCCAGTTTTTTGGCCGATATTGCCGTGAAAAGTGGTTCGTTCCGGGTCGTTGCGGTTTATGCGCCCAAAGACCAGGGGGAGCGGGTCTCGTTCTTTCGGCGGTTGGGGCCGTTCCTGGTGGATTCAACGCGCCTAGTTTTAATGGGGGACTGGAATGCCATCCTGGACCCCAAGTTAGACAGGGACGGGGTGCTAGCGGGAGAGGGGGCGATCGCAGCTTGGTCGATCTGATCGACGATTATGGTCTCGTCGATAGATACCGGATCGATCATCCCAAGGGAAAAATGTGGACGTGGGCTCTTAATTGGCCTTTTGACAAGGTGGTTAGCTACCTTGACAGAATGTTAGTGAGAAGAGCCGACATAGAACTACTAGATTGCCCTACGTTCCACTGGGTAGGCTATTCGGATCACAAACTCGTTTGTGCCCGGGTGGCGTTAGACAATAGGCCTAGAATGGCTGGGTACTGGAAGTTCAATCTGTCTTTACTGGACAGGCGGGACTTCCAGGAGCAGCTAACTAGACTAGTGCAGCGGGAGCTAGTGGGGGCGGTTATCGGTAATAGGTGGTGGGAACGCCTTAAATGTAGGATTAGGTCCTTCACCACTGATTTCAGCAAACGGCTCGCTCTAGATAGAGCTGAAAAGGTGAAGACGCTTAAAGCTAGTTATTCCCGGGCGGTGGCTGGGGGGATCCCCTAGAGATAGCCTTAGCTAAGGAGGCCCTGGATCGATCGAATAGCGAGCGGTACATGGGTCAGGTAATTAGACATAAGTTAAGCAAGATGTCTTCCGAAGCCGTGAACTTGGGCGCAGATCTGCGCAGGGAAGAGGTCCGTCGAGGTGGCGATCGTTACATTCGTGAGGGCCGTCGAAGAGGTCCGTCGAGGTGGCGATCGTTACATTCCGGAGGGGCGTACTCTTCGGGCCACTGACGACATGTGCGGAGCGTTTCGGCGCCATTTCGAGAACCAGTTTACCAAGGAGCCTGGTCTCCGTGAGGAGGAGTTTCGTAGCTATTTGGCTGACTTTCCTCGGCTTTCGCCGACTGAAGCGGCTAGCTGCGAGGGAGAGATTACGGAGGGCGATGTCTACGCGGTTTTGAAGAAGGTCGGCAGAGGCAAGTCGCCCGGTCTGGATGGTTTGCCCTATGAATTGTACTTGAGGCTGTCGCACATCTTTGTTCCAATTTTGACTGCAGTGTTCAACAACTGGTTTCGGTCGGGGTCCATCCCCAACCGGATCACCAGGGGTGTGATCACTCTGTTGAAAAAGGGCAAAGGTGGTGGGGGGAACCTAGATGATTACAGGCCCATAACTCTGCTAAACACAGAGTTAAAGATTATGGCCAAGATCCTGCAGGAGCGTTTGCAGTCAGTTGCCGAGTCTCTGTTGGGACCTGAGCAGACTTGTTCTGTGAGGGTCCGAACAATTCAGAGCAACCTGCATCTGATCCGCACGATCATAGAGGGTGTAAAAGACGACGAAGAAGCCGTGCTGATTAAATTTGGATCAGTCCAAGGCATTTGATAGGGTCGACCATCGCTACCTTGCAGCTGTCCTGCAGGCCGCTGGATTCGCACCCAACTTCTGCCGCTGGGTTAGCCTCCTGTATCGCTCCCCCAGTGCGGTGGTACAGGTGAACGGAAGGCTGTCGGACGCGTTCGTGCTGTCTAGGTCGGTTCGTCAGGGTTGTCCGCTGTCGCCTCTCCTTTATGCTTTGGCGTTGGAGCCTCTCCTTCGCCGGCTGAAGGACGAGACCGGCAGTCCGGCCCTACGTGGAATTGCCGTTCCTGGAGGGTCTCGAGCCAGGGTTTCCGCGTACGCCGATGACGTATCTGCTTTCGTGTCGTCCCGCAACGACATTGAGGTGGTACAGAAGGCGCTTGATCGGTACGAGAAGGTGACAGGGGCCAAAATAAACCGCGACAAGTCGTCCGGCTTGCGGTTATGTGCCTGGAAGGGGGTCGCTCTTCCGGGCCGCTTCGGTTGGACAGACGGTCCTGTCCGCATTCTTGGAGTGTGGTTTGGGCCTGACCTCCAGCTGGAGAAGAATTGGTCTGAAGTACGAGCAAAGGTCGATTCCGCCGGTCAGACTTGGAATCGACGGAGGTTGTCCGTGAAGGGCAGGGCGGAGGTGTGTGCTACATACATTTTCCCCCTGATTCTTTATCGATTGTCCATACTTCCTCTCTGTAAGACTCACAAGAAGGCGCTCGAGCAATCGCTATCCTCCATTTTATGGAGGGGACGCGGGAATCGGGTCGACAGACGAGTCTGCACTAAACGTCCGTGTCATGGGAGGCTGGGAATGCCGCACCTGCCGAGTCACATCCGTGCCTCTAGGTTGGCTTTCTTACGCCGTGCATTGACTGGAGGAGATCCGATTCTGGAGGGGATTGTTAGGGACGCGTTCCCTGGCCTTACCATCAGTCCCCCCATCTCGCGGGTTGAGCGCGGTCGTAAACCCCGGGATCAATCGGTTTTCCTTCGCGAGTGTCGGTCGGCCTTGAGGGCCGTTCTCCGGTCCAGTGACCTTTCTCGGCCTAGGAAGGTCTTCTATCGTGAATTAGTGGAGAGGCCCGCGAAGGATCTCCTACGAGATACGCTCGGCTTGTCGGAGGAGGAGTATTGCTCCTACTGGTCTTGGGCGCCAGCGGCGGATTACCTCAGTAACCCTGAGTTTTCGCTTAGCTGGCGATTGGCTCGGAATCGGCTGCCTCTCAACGACAAGGCTTTCATATGGGGCTTGGCGGATTTGCCAGACTGTGAACGGTGTGGCCTTGGCTTAGAAGAAACGGCTGCGCACGCCTTCTACCATTGCCCCCAGGTCCGCCCCTTATGGGACCATGTCGGCGAGCTGACGGCTCGTCTCGCTCCCGAACAGCTTGTGTCCATTGATCGCGCATACGCGCGTGACAATGAAACGGATGGTGTTTCTGACGCTGATGGCCACGGCTCGAATTGTGATTTGGACAACGCGAAAGGAGGAAGTCTTGCGAGGCAATCGTCTTTCTCATTCGGATCTAATTCGATTCTTTGAGCATCAGCTCAAGATGAAGATTAGATCGGATAGAAAACGATTGCATTCGAAAGTCTTTAGCGAAAGGTGGGTAAAAGAAGCCCGCTTGCTTCGTGTGAACGGGGCTAGCCTTGATTTTCTCTTCTAGGTCAACCTTTTGCACATCGGGGTGGCTTCCTGTGGAACCCTCCCCTTGGTTAGGTTAGACAAGCTTCAGTGTACCTAGTTAATGTGAGTAAGTGTTGTTCCTGGCCTGCATCCCGGCCGTTCTTTGGTTATGATCCAAGTCGAGATTCCCATCCTCCCCAGTTTGTTTTGACCCCCGCCTCATTTTCATCTCGACTGGGTCAGTTTTATATTTTCCCATTCCAGCCTAATATCTTATACTTTTTCCCACTCCCTTAGCGAGAGCGTCTCTTGATTTTGTCCCCTGGGCAGAATACAGCGGCCTCTCTGTTTTATGGGTTGGACGGTCCCTACTAACATCAATTATGTTTAGTTTGTATTTGTGTTTATTTTAAGTTTATTATTGGGTTCATTCCCCACTCTCTCATTTTATCATTATTAGAATTGTATATATATATATCATCATTAGAATTTTCATGGTATGGGGCGCGATTTTGATAGGTCTACCTTGAGAGTACGTGTTATTATGGTGGTTGAAGGATTGTTTGGTGATGGACGAGTTCTTTTGGTGAATGTGTAAAATGTAATGTACGAATGGGTGGCGAATCTGATTAGCTAGGTATAAGATAGTTAGTGTTGACCAGCCTCTACCCCTCCCCTTTATTAGCCTTGTGCCACAATTTGTACTTTTTGTTCAAATAAATACCAGTCATGTTCCTATGTCCATCGTCTTTGTCATGTTGAATTGATAATGTTAATTATATTTTATGAATATGTCCTGAAGATGGTTTATTAGACCGAAACGTCCGACGTTGACATTATATTAACATTAAAACAGCATAATTGCATATAAGGATTTTTGTTTGTTTTTTCCGTATATTTTTCTTCATACTGTCGGATCTATATCCATATATTTGCTTATATATATATATATATATATATATATACACATTCGAAAATAATTATTGCTATTGTGGTTGTCTGTTGAACACTCTTAGTAACAAAATTCTTTTCAACCTAACATACATTAACTTATATAATTTTATATATATCAATATTCTGTTTCTTTCACCCAGTTTTTTGTTTTCTCTCGTTCTTTCTTTAATTTTCTTCTTTCCTTTCTCCCTATCTTTCTTATTTTGATCTCTCGCTCCATTTCTTTCTCTCGTTATCTTCGTATTCTCGCTTGTTTTCTCGTAAATCCACGTTGTTCTGAAAAATATTATAAACCTTATTTCCTCTTTCTCATAAAACCTTTCAGAGAATTAAAATGTCAATACATGTGATTAATCTGTTTTATTTTATTATTATTCTGTGTTTTTCAGAAATTAAATATTACACTTGCTAAAGAAAACACCGTTTACACTTTAGTTTAAATCACTTAAATTTATTATTAACGTTTTTGCTCATGACCGTCACCAGTGGTGTTTAAATGACATCCATTGCTAGCATAAAAGCCGATTTTTAGCCCTAAGCAGCGGTGGCCCAGGTGTAAGCTCGTTCCAGGGATTACAATCAGGTAGAATCTACTTACCTTGTCTAATCCTTGGGAAGGTCTGAGACAAAGGCCGTGTAGACATTCGAAATGGGTGCCTGTGTAAAAACAGGGGGTTGATTACCAGTAACGGTGTCTTGATCGGCTGTGCAAAGGACGACATCGCTTCGTTGGAGACGGTGTTTGATGCGTTACACCGAATCTTAGCTTGAAAAGGGTACCTGGCTAGCTCCAGAAAGCTCAATGAACGTGGCGGAGGCAAAGGACTTGTCCAAACTTCGTAACTCAATTCAGACTACTCTACATCTGGGCCTTTCTTTTTTACATTGTGATTTACAGAAAGTATCTTCCCTATAAAGTTTACACCTGCAGAATATGTCGACTCGAATGACGTATGAACATGAAAAGTAACAAAAATAATAAGTTTAATTCATTGAAGTTACGGTCTTCCCAAACCCAGCACAGTAGAGAACCTCGTGCTCTGTCAATGAGTTCCAGGTTTACTGTATGCTTTTCTGTTTTGTTTCATTCCATAATGAAGAACATAACAAAAAGAAAGTGTACTGATAACAATAAATAAATTACCAAATAAACGCCAACCACTATTAGTAAATTTGGTAACCTGGAACCTAAATAATTAATAAATAAAATGAAAATTTAACTAATAAAAATACTTTAAAATACAAACAAGAATGGTAATTAAAAATAAAGAAAGATAAAAATAGATTATAAAAAATTCAGGTAAAATATAGAATACTTCAATGATGCATCAAGAGAAAGGTTTTACCGCCAAAAGAGACAACAATCAAAACTTTCTCTCTCTTTGTATTTCGACCGCCAAACGAGGCAGACGTCCCCGACATTCTCGGAAAAACGTCGTCACAAACAGATCAACTGCATCTCTTTATTTCTGTATACGTATTTGTTCTTTAAAATATAGAATCATTTCTTTACAATGTAATACAAAATAAAATGCATCGTTATTAGTTCTAAGCCTATTTTATTGTATCTCATAAATGATTTTGTTTGTAACATTGTAATCCTGTTGTGGTCATGTGATGGCCTTTTTACTCCTAAAGAAATACACTCAAATACACAGACACGCGCACACACGCACGCACACACACGCACGCATATATATATAAGGTTTGGTGCAAACAAATTATATTTAGTGAATTTAAAAATCTAAACTTAAAGATAACAGTCTGTACTAAATTGAAAAGGGTAAACTTCCTCGACGTAACTCTAGATTTAGCAAGCAACACATACCAACCTTATAGAAAACCAAATACTAACCCCTTATATATACACCCGAAGTCGAACCACTCTCTAACCCATAATTAAACATATACCCTCATCAATAGAAAATATAATTAGCATTAACTCCGCTAACAAAGAAATATTCCAACAACACAATAGCTTCTATAACGCTGCCCTAAAAAATAGTGGTTACAAAAATGCAAACATTAACTATAGAAACAATTGCACTGGCCAGAAGAAAAAAAACAGGAAAAGAAAAGTCATTTGGTATACCCCTCCGTTCAACCAAATGATTAGTATTAAACTAGGACAGAAATTCTTAGCTTTAATTGATAAACACTTCCCCACCAATAGTAGGCTTAGTAATATATTTAATAAGAACACCCTAAAATTGCGTTACAGCTGCACTGAAAATCTAGAAAGTATAATAAAAAAAACACAATAATAAAATCCTGAACAAATCCCCATGCCTGAATAGTATTAATAAAAACCCTACACTTAAAGCAGACAATAACAATGAAAAATTGTGTGATTGTAGAAACCCAGAAGACTGCCCATTAGAAAATAAATGCTGCATCAAATCTGTGGTATACCAATGTACTATCTGATCCACTGAGAGTCCTAATACTAATATGATATACATTGGGTCCACGAAGAATGAATTTAAAGCCAGATGGAAGCAGCATAAGTGCTCTTTCAACAATATAAATAAAAGAAATCAGACATCTCTATCTAAATATTTTTGGCATCTGAAGGAAATAAATAGGACACCTAAAGTAAAATGGAAAATTATAAACAGGACTAGAACTTGTAAAACTTGAGATGACCCATGCCCTTTGTGCCTCCATGAGAAACTGCACATTATTAAGTTTCTAAATAATAAAATCTATTAAACAATAGACATGAGTTAACGGTTTTTTGCCAACATCATCAAATTTATGCATTGAATAATTAGCTTAAAAACAAACATAAAATAAAATAGCTTTTATAATCCATAGCCCCAATTAATAGTTTAAATACCCTAAAAAAAAAGATAACCCTTTATGAAGTCATCAAAAACAAATGTTACGGCAGTTTATATACACAAAACACTTTCATAAAGAAATAAAATAAAAAAATAAATAAATCTCCATAGACACGTAAACCAGACTAGGCGAAAACATCTTCCGTTTTAAATTTAGACACCCCCACCTTACCCTGACTTGACATCTATGAAAGTAACTTTAGTAATATTGATACAAATTATTAACACCCAACACCCTACCTATTTAAACAATTCGCCCTGACTGTTACCATGGAAATTTTGATTTCAATTATGAATATGCTATTAAAACACGTAAATTTCAGAAATAAGTTATTCCCAAAATAGTTTCGCTTGAAGATGGAACAGAGCTTACTTTAATTCAATTTAATTCAAATAATTATATTGAAGTTTTCGGCTTTTGTTTTGAAACATGAGATCTCTTATGTAGCGTGTTGGAATCATATTTTTAAATAAATAATTATATTTATGCTCTACTTTTGTATCGAGCACTATTTTTTAAAAATAATAACAAAAATACTAAAGAACTTTGGATTATTTACCTAACCAGTTCTTTCCTATTTTCTATATATTTTCACACACACACACACACACACACACACACACACACACACACACACACACACACACACACACACACATATATATATATATATATATATATATAAACAAATATATGTATTAAACAAAACAACTACAAAACACATAGAGAGTTAACACTGTGTTTGTGTGTGAACATTTGTGTTTGTTCTTTGGTGAATGTTCGTACGTGCGTGTATGTTTGTAATGTTCATAGCGTCTTCCCAGAAATGGGAAACGCTGTCTTTTGTGAGAGCTAACATAGTAGCGGTGTTTGCTGAAATGAAGAAAGAAGAGAAAGAATTACCTCACCTCCACGCGAGGTGGGATGCGGCACGAGGCCTGAGGGAAAAAGAACGAGGCAAGAGGTTGCCCAGTATTTATAGTACTGGGAGAACGACCCCTAGTGACAATTTGGGAATTAAGGAGGAGGTAACTCCGACAATATATATATGAGAAAAATAACATTCAGATAGGTCAACGTCTCACCAGCTAACCGCAAAAGAAGAAAGATATCTATTTTTAAATGCCAAATAAATATTTTCAACACGAAGACTGTCGTTGAGAAAAAAAAAAAGGATAAATAAATTGCTAAAATAAAATTAGGTTATTTAATGATGAATTTTAGATTCTGTTACGACAGAATGCACGAATCACTAACAACTGTGTTCATTAACAAACCGTTTCAGAACTCTTGTCATGTGTTTTTTTTTTTTAAAAAAAAGAAACCACTTATCGCCAATTATCCGCCGACGACATAAATTCTTCATTAATGTATCCAATGGTTTTATTTTAAATTACATCTAATAAAAATGATGTGAAACTTCAATGGTAACTGAAATATGTTACAGCTGATAGCGATCACGCAATTATTGATTAAATTTATCTATATCTAGAATTCTCAAAATGTGTGTGTGTGTGTGTATGTATGTTTGTGTGATCGGATGTTGTTTATGCATTTCCACAGTTTTCATCCGATTTCGATTATTTTTTTTTTGTTACATACATAATTCTTCAGTGCCGGTTTTGAGTCGAAATTGGCTGGAAAAAAATTTCAACCACGAAGGAGAAAAATCGAAAAACTGATTTTTTACACTTTGCGCAAAAAAGAATTAAAGCCACTAAGACGCAAAGGGGTTACTGAGTGTTAGAGAATATGAGAAACACTACTATTAAGGAGAGAGAACAATAAAAGAACAAGAAGACAGAAGATAACGATTGATATTGCATTTGCATTAAAAGGCAAAATTTAATGTCTGTAAAAAACAGCGTACAATCAATTTAGAGAGTTGAAATCTAGCGCAAAAGATTATTGGAATTTAAAAAAAAAATATATATTATAAATAAAAATTATTGTATATTATTATTATTATGACGGTCCATGGAAGAGGTTCCTTCCTTGCAAGTTTGAGAACGCAAAAACGGACCTTTTTCAGGACCACCCCCATTCAAATTGTTAACCAACCCTTCATTTGGGGATGTGCCTCAGCTGCACCCAATTGTTGTAACTAATATTGATTTTCAGGTGGGCTGACTTTAAACTTAAACTGTTCCTATTGAACGGCAAAAATTCCCAGTAATGAAACACTTGGTGGAAGACAGTTTATACTGCTAGTTAGAAAATATTTTCAGCCAGGAGGTCTGTGCAAGGGAGACAAATCCGCTTGCTTTGTATGCGAGAGATATAAGTGATGTAAGGGAGGTAACTCTGTTTTTTTTTTGTTTTGTTTTTTTTTTGATAAATATGGCTAGATTCAAGAACTGAATGAATACACTTACTTGTGAATTTGATTGTAAAGTGTTCGGATCCAAGAAAAGGGGCCAGGATTTTGAATGCAAATTTTAATGTCAGCACACAGGTTTAATTCTCAGGGACAATTAGCACAGAACAAGCTTTTCACTCTCCATCTTTTACTATTTCTATGCAATTCAGATATGATTGTTCATAGCCCCCCCCCCACACACACACCAAAGAAAAATGTGATACCTAAAGTTTAAAATGAATTTTAAAAATGAAAATCTTTCAGGAAACTTTTATTTCAGTTTTAATTCCAGTTCCGTTCGTTATATTCACTTACGCGCGAATACCATTGGGAGAAGTATGAATCCACCTTTTCTTCCCCAAGCTATGGCTTAATTAGTAGGATGTCTACCAGTAAATAATTATTATCTCCAAAAATGTTCTTACAAACTAAAACTATTTTCTGGTTTTAAATAACCCTCAAAAGGTAAAAGCCGTAAAAATCAAGTTAGTCTATCTACAACGAAGATTGACGCAATACAGTCTTCTTATACTCGATTCGAGTAACGTTTAAATACCGTATTTCATGGCATATAAGACTCACCCTGTCAATTTATATCTAATATTGTAACAGTAAAATAGTCTGAGTTAAAAACTTTCGTCTCGATTGGCGTTTCTGCTTATGATTTTTATTTTTTACTATTGTTCATCCAATACAAGGCACAAGAGCCACTCAAGGTAGAATGTTACTAAATGAGATTGTTTTAAAGGACGGAGTAATAAGTGCATATTATGAGGACATGTAGGATAGATAATGGTTGACCTTAGACTAAAAGCGATTAATTAAAATTGTAGTGACGGAACAAGCATTCTTTTGTGAATCTGTTCCACAATGTAACAGATTTTTTTAAACGTTTCGCCCCAAGCAAGGTGACAATGCCCCTAAAACGCAGGGTTTGGTGGGGTGGGGGTATAGGGAGTGAAAATGAAAGAGAATGAGGAGACTGAGAATAAGGAGGATTGAGGAAAGGACAAAAAAAAAGGAACAACGTTCAAGAAGACAGAAAATGGCGATTTACGTTAAATTAAAATTTTTGAAGGTTGTAGTTATCAGGAAAGCAATACTCAGAAGGAGTTTCACGGGAAAGAAGTGCGAGAGAAAGAAACTATCAGAATAGAAGTGGCGTTCACATCTCGCTAGTTCAAAGCAAAAACGGCGAGACCTAATCGCCAATCTAGTAGCACGCTTAAATTCAGACTGAATTTATAAATTATTTATCATCTACTTCGAGCAATTTGAAAAGAAATATCATTTTTCTAAGAATTTTTCAGACTAGTATCTACAACATTTAGCATATTTCAGCCGATAAGTTCTTTGACCTTCATTAGTTAATCCTTGGGCATCTTTGATGAAGGTGACAAACAACGCTTGTTCAAGCTTGTTTTTTTTTCATGTTCTTCCTTGTCAATTTATTTTAAAATTTTTCCCTTGATTTTAGTTCAACGTTTTTGCAATTTATAACGTTATGTTTCCATCGTTATATGGGAGTTATCATCAGTTTTCTTATATATATATATATATACATATATATATACATATATATATATATATATATATATATATATATATATATATATATATATATATATGAAATGGACAAAGTCCGACAATTATTTAAAAAAAAATGTATAAACATAAAAATGTCTTAAAATAATTGTCGGACTTTGGCCATTTCATAATGTGTGACGTCATTCGTTTACATTTGGATACGCATCGAGCAGATATGAATGGACGAGAGAAAATCATGGAGTATTGTAGTTTAAAAACAGTAAAATCGACCTTGCTAAACGAAACGCTCCTCTATGACAAAACCGGTAAAGCACGTCAGGTGTAATGACCGTTCCGTATAGGATGCAGGCTCGATTCCTGTAGCAGGACACATATTTTCTATGAAAACTTCTCTGACTTTCAGGCCGGTAAATGTTGTTAATACTGCCTATTATAAACAGAGTATTTACTTAAATATTTCTATATATAAAAAAGAATGTATAAAAATATCTTTATATACTATTTTAAATATATAAATAAAAATGTCATAATATAAATAAATATATTTATTTAATATAATATATTTATTTCTGTATAGTTAATTCGTATAGCACATCAGATAAAATGACGGTTTCGTGTAGGGTACAGGTTCGATTCCTGTTGGAGAATGCATATTTTCTACAAAATTTATCCAACATCCAGGTCCGTAAATGTAATTAATACTGTTTAATAATAAAAAAAAACAAAAACAAAAAAAAAAACAAAACAAAACAAAAAACACGCAAAACAAAACAAAACAAAACTGTATCTGTAAAGATAACGTATAAACAGAAGATATATATATATATATATATATATATATATATATATATATATATATATATATATATATATAGCTCTACACACATATGTATATATATCTATATCTATATCTATCTATCTATCTATATATATATATATAGATAGATAGATAGATAGATAGATATGCATCTGACAGTGGCGTTTTATATTCAGCATTGTTTTGTTTATTCCTCTTGATGGATGCCGAGGGCATAATCTCCATCCATACGATTGAGTTCTGCCCGTCTCAGTTCCACGGGGAACGTTCCGTCGTACGTGATTGGCCTTTCTTATGACCACTTTTCATTGCAAAGAGACGGCACTTAGTGTATGTTCTTGTTTTCCTATGCAAATTGTAAGTGACTGGCTACACGGGCTTGTGGCGGGGCATCACCCTCGACTTGGGACAGAACATGCGTTAGTGCTTATTAATGAATCAAGGAGAATTTTAAGTACAAATTTAGTATTCCGTACAACTATGAAAATATTACAACGCCGATGAGTAGGGGAGGGCGTTTAACATCATCCGGTAGAAGGGAGTAGTTCTTCCGGTTACAGCAGTTTACTGTTAATAATTGGTGATGATTATGAAAATACTTTCGATGTATCTATCTATCTATCTATCTATCTATCTATCTATCTATCTATCTGAGCATGTTCATTATCTATCTATCTATCTATCTATCTATCTATCTATCTATCTATCTATCTATCTGAGCATGTTCATTATCTATCTATCTATCTGAGCATGTTCATTATCTATCTATCTATCTATCTATCTATCTATCTATCTATCTAAGTTCATTATCTATCTATCTATCTAAATAGATTTCATATATATATATATATATATATATATATATATATATATATATATGAGCATATCTGAAATATATAAATGATATGGCACACAGACATATATGCACAGATAGATATATATGAAATACACTATGTCTGATCTTATTGTTTTTATAAAAACAATAAAGTAAAAATACAATAAGCAGTATCGATCAATCTATATTTACAGCTGCACACACACAGAATACACACACACACACACACACACATATATATATATAGTTAATTATGTATATATATATATATATATATATATATATATATATATATATATATATATATATATATATATTACATATATATATAGTCAATTAGTTGGTGCGTTTCGTCCTTTAGGACTTCATCAGAGTAAATGTAAGTTTACGTTGATGCGGCTCCACGTACGAACAAAGTAAAATGGCGGGTGGTACATAAACAATAATTTTAATCCCCATGAAATCATAAAGAACGAACCGCGTCCACATGAAAACTTTATCCATTCTGTCTTTTGCTCGGAATTGGTCTTGAATATATAAAAATATATAATATATCGTATTCCCATATATATATATATATATATATATATATATATATATGTATGTATATACCCAAGTATAGGATTGGTGTATACGGAATAAATTACAAATACCAACAAAGGCTATTCTTAAAAGAGTGCTCGATACAGAGCAGAGAAAATATAATTATTTATTCAAAAATTATTATAAATGTTATAAAATCACTACAAAAATAGCCATTTTGTTTCAACACTTCTGATTCAACACCATCACTTGATAAGACACCAAAACAAAATGTCTATTTTTGTAGTGATTTTATAATATATTTATGCCATAATTTTCGAATAAATAATTGTATATATATATACTGAGTCTCTTATTTATACCAAATCGGTCGGTTTTCGATCCCGGTTTGAGGCAATCGGATGTCTAGCCACACTGGTGAAACAGCGAAACAGTCTAAAAATATATATATATATATGAAATATATATATATATATATATATATATATATATATATAACACTAAATATAAACACTAAAAAATCCAAAATAGAAACCAAAAATTTATGAAAACACTAAAAAGAAGTCTACGTTACTACACGGGTTTCGACCGCAATGACTACTCAGGCAAACAGAAGGATGGACAATCGAGGTATATACTTATATAAACTATATTACCACAGGAAAAGAGAATGAAAGGTGTAAAATTGAGGAGAAAGGAAAAGGGGGAGGAGGAAAATTTATTCCTTACTCTCATCTTGGTTCATACAGGCTCCCTCCCAAAAGATATTTACTTAAATGCGTGCACTTTGCCATATAACCAAAGTTCGTTGTCAAGTTTTTTGAATTCTCATATACTTGCATTTTGATTGTTCATTCCATCTTAAGTGACAGCGTTTCCCCTAGCGAGGTATGTTTGATTGATTTGAACCTTTTAAAACCCTATATTATATTGAGTTCGACATTCCAACCACCTGAAGAAAGCCAGAGCGTACAACGGTCGAAACTTTGTAATAAATATTGCGACAAAGGTGAGGACAATAGTCCGAATAATGTAAATAATGTACATAATACCTCATCTCAGAGATATAGACAGATACTAAAGGGCCAAAAAGTTGTAATAAATTTTGCGATAAAGATGAGGATAATAGTCCGAATAATGTAAATAGTGTACATAATATCTCATCTCAGAAATATAGACACATAAATGTAACATATCTTAAAATCTACATTTTTATCATCTCTCTCTCTCTCTCTCAATATATATATATCTATATATATATATATATATATATATGATTATATATTCGAAAATTATAACATAAATATGTTATAAAATCACTACATAAATAGCTATTTTGTTTCAACACTTCTGGTGTCTTATCAAGTGATGGTGTTGGTGTTGCTTTTCTCTCGTACTCCTTATTACTGGTTACCATATTGTATTCATTTCTATGCTTGGCCGGCTCAGGAGAGTTTTGTGGCCTAGCATATACACAGTGGATAAAAGCATTAGTTGGATCCAGTAACAGGACCCAAAGAGTGTAAGTTCAATACCCGGTTAAGGCAGTGGAGAACTTTCAGAGGGAAATTAACAGGAGATAACTGATAACTGACATCCATTAAACCTGGCACGTGGAACTAGAACAGTCTACGCCAGTTCGACATTCTAACCACTTGAAGAAGGCCGTTGTAATAAATATGGCGACAAAGATGAGGACAATAGTCCGAATAATGTAAAGAATGTACATAATGTACATAATACCTCATCTCAGAAATATAGACAGATAGTAATTTGTATATTTGAAACTTATAAGAAACAAATGATCGATCGTCTCGTATGTAAAGATTTGGGAATGTTGTGAGTCTGATTGAAAATGTAACAAAAAACCTAAAATCTGTTATGTCGGTAGAATCATTCAAGTACTTTGCCTGTCATCGTCATAATGAAATTAAGAAACAATTATTAGAAGTCAGCTTTCATCTCCTGAAGGCAGCCTTGTTCCTCGGTGAACTCTTAGCCTCAGGGACATTCGAGCATGATAACTGATAGGATAACATCGAGATTACACAGGCCTCGTTACACTCTGAAGTCGAAATACGAATATGCGGTAATTGGGTTGCCCTGGGAACATTGTTTGCGTAATAAACTAACGGTTAAATCTCCAAGGGAGATTTTTTTTTTTTTTAAATTCCTTCTATATTTCTTTTATTTACTTTACTTTTTATCCGTCTTGTAAATAATATTCTGAGGGTTAGAAATAATTGACACAATTGCAAACAGATTTTAAACGAAAAACAGACAAGCTAAAACAAATCTGCACATGCGCAGAACTGCATGGAGTTCAGGCGCACAGGGATTGGGGTTGATACCGCATCGAGCGCGCACACACATGCACACACATACATATACAACACATAACAAATACAGCTATACATTCATATACACATACACATACACGTACATATATCGCATTTGGTACCCTATTGTAACGCAAAGTTATTTCCTGTGTCTTTGTCTCAGTCGAAATAAGACAGGAACACACACGCACTTATAAATACACACAAACACTTATGAATACACACATTCACATACGAATACAAACAAGCACGCATACACTTGCATGAATGTACAGGTACCCATTCGAATGCATATATACATATTCCTATAAAAATTATACGTACGCATACATACACTCACACTCACACATACCAATGCACATGCACTTACATACACATGCATATAAAAATACACATACTAATACACAACTGCTGATAACACGATAAAACGGAAGAGATGTATTGATAGGATGTGAGCACATATGCACACACTTACACAGACGCATAAACACGCATACATATACAAATGCACACACGTACATATATGCATATACAAATACACATACACTTACAAATATATACAGGTGCACATTCAAATACGCACATAAGTATATATACATGCATATCAAAATACACATGCATGCATAAATACATTCACAAAATACACACATACATATATACATACACAGACAAATACAAATACACATTTATGTACAAGCACGCACAAATACACAAGCACATATATACATACATAGATAAAATACATACGGTTAAACATTCAAGTACACACAGGCTTATATA
This sequence comes from Acanthosepion lycidas, assembly GCA_963932145.1. Classification (NCBI taxonomy): domain Eukaryota; kingdom Metazoa; phylum Mollusca; class Cephalopoda; order Sepiida; family Sepiidae; genus Acanthosepion; species Acanthosepion lycidas. The sequence continues at coordinate 83,363,205 of OZ010604.1, read as the reverse complement.
CACATGCATATAAAAATACACATACACATACATACACTCGGGTGGCTTATGTTGAAACGCCGGTTCTCGTATAATCACCGAAGTTAAGTAACGTTGAAACTGGTCAGTACCTCGATGGGTGACCCCTTGGAAATACCAGGTGCTGTAAGTGTGCGGGCCGTGTAACCAATAATGGCTTGGAATTGTTAATCGGAGTGCCGAGTTCGCTTACGGGCAAATACCGTAAGGAAAGTTATGAATCCACCTCTTCTCTCCCTAGCTATGGGTTAATAAGTAAATGTTGTACCATTAAACCATTATTATCTTCAAAATAAAAAAAAATTATTACAATCTAAAAAAAATATTTCCTGGCTTTAAATAACCAGCACAGGGTTGGTAAGTCATAAAAAACGGATCAATCAATAATTCAATCAATATATATTTGTAAATATATAGACGTATGTATAGCGGAGTTTCAGCTTGTTTGTTTTTAGTTTCTCGAATTTGGTTATTTACAAAGTATTTTTCTTAAACAATCGCCATATTTTCGATATAGTGACGGCATTTTATGAATATACCACCATAAAAACACATTGCCGGACGTTGTAGATCAGGTGATATTGTAAATAGAGCCATACACATGACAAAATGTATCAGAAACAAACAATACATTACCTTTCCTAGATATCATGTTATACCCCTACTGATAATGACCTAAAACTAAGTGTCTATCATAAATCTACAAGTAAAAATGATATCGTAAATTTCTATTTTCACCATAACAATAAAATAAGACCCGGAATAATTACCGGATTCTATTTAAGTGCACTCACGATTTGTAGCCATCACTATTTACATGAGGAGGAGAAATAAATTGAAAACAATTTTAAGCTCCTCCAATACCCGAATTATTTTATATTCGACGCGAAACAAAACGAAAGTAATATATGACAATCAACTCTTATAGAATTTCTGTTTTCGATGGGGAAAATGCTGCAAAGATCCATGGGTCAGTGAATGTCTATGGAAAGGCTGTATTTGATGTAAGCACAGTAAGGTGAAGGCTGGCTGTTGATTTGAGTCAGTTCAATGTATATGTTATAGAACTTAGGGAATAGTAAAGGGCATTGTAATAATTCTGTAGATCAAGTCTTCATGATCTAATGGGTGTATCCTTCTTCCTACGCATCACGCTGAAACACTGAATCACCTATGATCACCGAAGTTAAGCAACAAATGGGTGGCAGTTTGCGAATACCAGGTGCTGTAAGCGTGGAAGTGTGTGCAGTGTAATGGATAGTGGCTCGGAAATGTAAAGTGGAAGCTGAAATACCGTTGGGAAAGTTATCAATCCACTTCTCCCCCAGCTATGAGTTAAATAGTAAAACATGTATCACTAAATCGGTATTATACCCACGCTCCACCAAAAAGGGTTGATAAGCCGTAAAAAACGTATCAATCAATCAATCAATACTTTACTGGACACAAATTTGATTTTATTTTTTTGTTTTTTTTTAATCATTTCACGCCAAGCAAGGTAATAAAGCTTCTAAGGCACGTGTTACTGAAAGTGAAAGAATATGAGAAAAAGATAAAGATTATTAAGGAGCAAAAGCAATAAAAGAACAGGAATTAAGAAGATAAAAGATAACGATTGACATTGCATTTAATTTTTTGAAGATCAATGTTGACTAGACAGAAAGAAACCGGAAGATATTTCAACCAGTGAGAAGTGCAACAGAAGAAACTGTTAGCATAGAACTTGCGGTTACATCCAGCCATTTTCATCTTGCCGCCATTCTAGTACTGTGCTTAAATTCATTAAGTTTAGGTAGCATAGAGGAGAGTTTATTAGATCAATTACCATGAACGTATTTATAGAAAAAGACACAGCGGCGCATTACGGCGGTGGGAAAGTGATTGAAGATGAGATGCCAGGTCAGGACCAATAACATTGCAGATTCTTCTTTGGTGTTTATGCATGTTTTTGTATTTTTCGATACAAAATTTAAGAGAAATAAAATAAGATTTAATTATTCAAGTTGTTAGTCTTTAAGTAGTATTTTTGCCAGGATTACTTTTTATTTTTCGATCTTAGATTATAGATTACAAGTAATCATTATAGTTGCTTTTTTTTAAGTTAAATTTCCTTGCTTATATTTACCGATCCTAACTTATATTTCCTATTCTATTTTATGGTCACCGGCCGATGAAAGAGAAAACATTTTAACGAAAAATTTCAAGGTTCTAAAAAGGGTTAAAAATAATTTAATAATCAGAAAATCGTTTGGTCTTTCCTCTTAATAATAACAAAGATTTTGCCAATAAAACTTTAAAAGTTTGGGGTGTTTTGTCATCATGGTATGGTCAATTTTTAGAGAATTTTGGAGCTGCTTAAAATAATCTATGTTATACCTACCGTAGCATGATAGTTAACTGTTGTGTTTTTATCTCTGACGAAGCAAAGCGTAGCTGTTTCGGATGTGATGGTTAACAATTTTGTTTTATAATTCACTGCAATGAGGAGAGGGGTAAATAAACTTACTAGTTTGTCATCTTTCCCAAACAGTATTTTAGAAGGACAGAAATCTTATTTTTTTCTTTTAACAATTTAATTCTCACAAAAACAAATATTTTCCATAGATATGTCATTCAGAAACAGAAAATCTGACTAAATTCACATCTTGCCAAATCGATTGGAATAAAATATTGGTTCTTGTTAAATATTGTTTCGGGAATACCTACGCGGGAGTTTGTTCAGCAAAGTAGCAATTCTGGAGCTAAAAGCGGTCTGCGCGGAACTTCCTCCTTACAAATGAAATACGGAGGAAATGCCTGTGATTAAACCTCATGAATACATATAATTGCATTCATTTTAGATATTTGAATTACTTTTGCAATGGTATGACAGCATATTTTGTTGAGTTCTTGCTGTGATGAGGTTTTCACAGAGGAGATTTAATGTATTTTTGCAATTATCACATTAATATGTCGTAATTCTAGAGGGATCAGTTTTTATAATACGGTTCACCCATTACAAGGCTGAAGAACCACTCGTGGTAGAGGGTTTCTAAATATGAGAGGAGGTAGGTGGAGGTAGAAAGAAGTGTAGATTATAAGGATATGTAGGATTGATTGCGATTGATCCTTGATTTGGAGAGGTTAAGATTATAGTGTTCAGGAAAGCATCCACGCAGGAGTCCCACAGAGTAGCAGTTCTCAAGAGTCTCAGTGGAAATTCTTCCTTACGAATGCAATACAAGCGAAATGTAGGTGATTCGTCTTCGTGGACAGGGAATGGCGAATCCTAGCTGTAAAGATGAAAGTAAAGAATGGAGTTCATTTAAACATTTGTCATGGAATTAGCGATACAGTAGAGAGAGAGTCTTGCAACTTTGTGACTGTGGGGAAAGAGGTTGTAGCGTGGGAAATGTCATCCTCCACAAGGCCGCGTAAGTTATTTTGAATTCTATGAAAGCTGTAAAGTGGGGATTCCGCAGCTTTATGTCAGATATGGCAGTGATAATTTATTTTCGGTCAGATCTGACATGGCAGAAGGAGTCAGGTGCTTTTTGGACCATTTGAGCCAACCATTTTTGCAGCCTTTTTAGCGACGGATTTTATATCTACGTACATTAACAAGTCCATAGCCTTATCAGGAAAAGAAATTCATCTTACACAACAAATATCAGTTTTTTCAACATAATATCCTTTTTATTTAATCAGTGAATGCTAATCTCATAGAACATAAGTCAGGCAAGTGACGTACGTGATACACGGTCGATTCATAACTGACTAGGTAGAAGGTTTCTTTTCCCGCAGTAGGTTATAGGAACCAACCTATAGTGCTATTCAATCCATAGCTGAAGGAAGAAGTGATGGTTTCATGCCTTTCCCATGGGTATTTGCGCGTAAGTGACTGTAACGAACCCGACTGGAATTCGAGCCGTTAATTTATAAAAGGTATTGTCTTTTCATACTGTGCATTGCATGTTACGTTAATGTCAGTCAGTCAGTTAAGTGCCGTATGTGATACACACTTGGGTGATCAATCCCTCTTTCGATCCATGTCTGACTAGGCAGAAGGTTTCTTTTTCCGCAGTAGGTTGCCGTTTCTTTCTTCGATAGACTGGTTGCCAACCAAGGCTATAGGACTCCTGTTATTTAATCCATAGCTGAGGGGAGAAAAGATAGATTCATACCGTTCCCAAGGGTATTTTTGTGTGTAAGTGAATGTAACGAATCCGGCTGGAATTCAAGCTCGGTTCCCCGATTTCTCATCACTATCCATTGCATCGCAACGCACATGAAACATAACAATGAAAATTTCCGATAAAAATTCAGCTTCTAATTCCGTTTCAGGCTACAGACATTGACCCATCCTCGTAAAACGAAGTCTATAATTAGCAGAACGATGTTGAAAATAAATATTTTAGAATAAATTACGTTTCTAATGATTATGTGGAAATTTGTCAATATAACTGTCGACCATATATGTTTCATCCTAAATAAGATATAGTTGGAGAAAATCGACGTCTGCACGAAATATATACGGGTTATTCATACATGTTAACTTCTTCAGAGGTGGGTGTAAGTATGGTAAGCAAATAGACAGGCTGCAAAAAGGCCCTGTTTTGTAGTTTTGTGATAAAAATGGCATAGTGGACAGAGGGGAAGATATGATGCACACAAGAAAATGTCATTCTCTTCTTTTTATGGACAAATATCGCGCAAACAAGAATTTTCTTTTCTTGCCGCTTGTGAACCAGCAAAGAAGACAGATGGCTGTAATGAAGCATGCATATCAAAGGTTTGAGAAGAAGCAAAAGATGGACTGTCATTTTCGGGCTGGACTTCGCTTGGGGGGGTTAATTCGCTGGCGAAAAATAAACGAAGCGGTGGATTATTTCCCTTTGATTCTCTTTTTCCTCTCTTGTTCTACGGCTCACACGCACACTCTCACACACACTCTCACGCATACACATACACACACACTCACATACATATACAAACACACACTCTCTCACACACACATATACACAAACACAGGCACACACACACAGACACACATATATATATATATATACACATATATGTATACATGTGGAATGAACCAAGAACTATTACCCTTCATATACACAGATACATATACAGACACATCCCCACAATATATATATATATATATATATATATATATATATATATATGTGTGTGTGTGTGTGTGCGTGCGTGCGTGCGTGCGGAGACATGTCTTTGTACGCGTGTGTCTGGGTAATATATATGTGTGTATGAGAGTAATATATATGTATATATACACATGCGAGCTTTTTTTATTTTTCTTGTATTCTTATAATATTCTTCTTTATTGGATGAAAATTATATATATATATATATATATATATATATATATATATATATATATATATATATATATATATATATGTTCCGGAGCGAATACCACCAAGCAGTACAGCATGCAGTTTCCAAATTCCTAGCGGAGTGAATTGCGTCATTGTGCTCTTTTTCTCACAGACGCCGACCAAATGAGTCTACTATACTGTACAGTCAACAAAATTAATTAAAAAAAACAACGCGCATACGCGAAATTACAAATATAAAATGGCGATAATTTATTCATCGCAGTGTGTATGTATATGAAATAAATTATGAAATATTACCCCTCAAGTGTGTCTTTGTATGTGTCTGAGGGGTAATATATCATCATTTATTCCATATACATATATAGCTGGAGGGAGAAGAAGAGGATTCCCACCTTTCCTAAGGGTATTAACACGTAAGTGAATGACTGGAATTAGAACTCGTCACTCCGATTCCTCAATCCAAGCCGCTATCTGTTACTCTATCGTGGGTAAATAGCAGGACAGACTGGGTTCTATAGCCTTGGGTGGAAACTGGTCTAGAAGAACAACAAATCTGAATTCAAAACCTGCGGAGGGTCGTTTGGGGACCTTGTGGCACTTAGTACAACAGGTCTCTGTATTCGTCCCCCCAAAAAGTGTGGCTGGTCCTGCACGAAACCTTCTCTACTATAATCAAATGTCATGTGCTGTTGTCGGGCTGTCGGTTTCCTGGGAACCCTATCTACTTGACCCTCATACGTCGAATTTGATGGGAGAGTCGAGTATATATATATAAATATATGTATACACACACACACACACATACACACACACACATACATATACACATATATATATATATGATAAAATATAGTTTAAGGGCATAGGTTAAAAGTGCTCAATATGCAAGGCTGAGCGTTTTTTGATATAAGTGTAGACACTGACGTCTTCCGGCCATGGTTTGTATCCTAGCATAAAACCGACTGTTACCAATCGGTCTTAGCATGAATGTTCACATTTTCTATATCTACACATGCTCTATCGGGCATGTCTTCGCCCAATTTTTTATATAAAAAAAACATACATACCAGTTCACTGTCTGTCTGAGTTTCAGTTACGCATACTGCGAGAAGATCTGTTTAGTTAAATAATACTTTACATTCAGGTAACATGCTACGAAGACGTTAATTTGTTAAATTAGGGATAATTCGGAGTGATTGAAATGTTGGATGTCTAGGACAGTGGTCGGTAACCTTTGGAACTTCAGGGACCACTAAATGTGTAATTTTAAATTTGGCGGACAACTTATATGAATTTAGAATAAAGGTAAATACATTTATATAATAATAATCGGAAAAATTTTATTTTATTAATATGAAATGCACCCATTAAAGCTAACAAAGTTAAAGTGTAATTATTTAAAAAAAACAAATTAAAAATTTGAAGTTTGCAAGTCATGTTAAGTTATACTATGGCTGAATGATGTCACATTTGTTTACTCGTGTTAACTTCGAGACTACATAAGGTCTTGAACATATAAACCATTCATTAGTTCTCAGAGAGGTTTATAATGCTACGTTGTACACAAAATTAGCTATATACACCTAAACACGTGTCCCACGCAATGAAATTATAACCTATGTAACAACAAATGGCGTGTAAAAAGTGACAAGTATTGAACATAACTTTGCAAGTCATGTTAGGTTATACTATGGCTGGATGATGTCACATTTGTTTACTCGTGTACTCGTGTATGGATTACATAAGGTTCATATACACCATCCATAATACGTTTTGTTACTCGTCATTTGTGAATCTGAAACGTCATAAAAAATGAAATAGTGTCCTAATTTTTTCTGCCCACAATTAAAAGTTTTGCACGGATCACCAGTGGTCAGTGGACTACCAGTTAGAATAGTCTACACCAGTGAGCGAAATAAAAGGTTCAGTTCGACATTCCAACCACCTGAAGAAGGCTGGAGCGTACAACGGCCGAAGCGTTATAATAAATATGGCGACAAAGATGAGGACCATAGTCCGAATAATGTAAATAGTGAATAAGACATCATTTAGTACAAATAGTTTTAAAATGACCCTGAAATAAAATACGGGAGGAGTCCAGCTGATTGGAAAGCTTCGCCTGCCCGTCCCTCGCACATTAACAAAAAATAACTGCCGATACGCCATATCAGATAGTTTGAGAAGCACTGACCTAAGGGACGTGCTTCGATTTTGCCAACAGTAGACTAATCGACGCTATTAAACCCGTAGACCTGTGGTCACGTCGTACAAACGGTTACCAAGATCAAAACTTTGCAAGGGCAAAAGTTGCAGGCTGCGCAGTGTACACAAGAACAGATCAGATCAAATGTAGCCCTAACAATATCAACACTAGCCGTTGGGAATCGTTTACTTACGATCATGGGTACACGTACCTCGAATCAAACATTCAGATAAGCCGTGGCTATCTACAGAATCTCGATTGAGAATCACCTGTGGGAGTCAATGCTCAGCAATGAGGTGAAGGTTTTGATTTCATTTGTTTGCGTGTGCGATGTAGACACAGTGAAGGATATTTTTGAAATTCACACACAACACAATTCCCACTCACCTTTGGATTTGTAGACGGAACGCTGAACTAGAACACGGTTCTGCTTTTAGCATTGCGACAGAAAAGTGACTTGCTTTTCCAGCAGAGTAATGCCCGCTCATGTGATGCCCATGCAACTCTTTAAGATTTTCGACAATTTCTCTGGTCGGCACAATCGGCAGACCTGTTCCAACATGAAACACATATTGGGCATGATGGGACGTTGCCTGACTCATTTAGTTAGCCCACCTATTATAATAATAATGTATCACATGACGTTATGATATAATGACGGACGCATGCGATTGTGAAGGCTTTTATTAACGCCACCAACATTATACAATTTATACATGTATTGAACAATTACATTAATACAGCTATATTACCTGAGTGTTTAATTTCGAGTTAACGGAAACGCTTATTCAGTGTGTTGTTTGTTATTGTATGTAAAAGGTATGAACTGAAGACATTATCTGAACGTACACACGTCTCTCTCTCTTTCTATATATATATGTATATATATATATATATAATATATATATATACATACAAATATATATATATATATATATATATATATATATATATATATGCAAATAGACAAAATATCCCGCAAACATGGATACACAAACACCAATATATAAATAATAAACAAGGAAATATTTATTACGCATATATTTATATAATCTGTGTGTGTATATATATATATATATATATATATGTGTGTGTGTGTGTGTGTGTGTATGTGTGTGCGTGCAGATAAAATAAATTAATGGAAACATCCCTTGAAAACACACACACACATATACAGATAGAATAGTGATATTGAATACATATAGGTATGGTAAATATACACACACGCACATATTCACATGCACACACGCGCGTATATATATATATATATATATATATATATATATATATATATATATAGTAAGCATAAAAATATTTAACATTCGTTTCCATGGATGAAAAAAAGTCTAAGTATACATTATATATATATATATATATATATATATATATATATATGTTTGCGTGCGTGTGTAATAGGGGAGAAATTTCCGTATTAGAAATCGGTGTGTGCGTGTGCGTGGAATATTTGATATCATTTTGCTTTGATGATGGGCGGCTTGAAAAGGAATTTCGTCGCAAAGCAGGCAAAGGAAGAAACAAAGAAAAACCAGTGATGGTGGCGAGTGATGATGGCGGATGGTAGTGGTGGCGTGTGGCAGGTGGAGAGGGTGGACGTTGTCGTAGTTGTTGTTGTTGTGGTGGTAATTGTTTGTGTTTCTTTTCCAGAAAAAAAAAAAAAGAAAAAAAAGAAAATATACCTGATCGGGCGTAATTGGAAGCAAACGAGAAATCTGGAGAGAACACAAGATCCAACACTTGAAAGGAAGATCGAAGGAAGAGGCGGGCATTTGAGACTGGAATGGTGGGCACATTGGAGACAGAGAAGAGTGGACGTTCGAATGAAATGTGGGTCAAAGGAGTGGGGAGTCTAGAAAATGAGTCAAATTGGAGACAATGAAAAGGGATAGGTCATTTGCTTCTTGATAGGAATAGTTGTACATTTCCCAGATCGATGGTCGAACCAAAGTAAAAAAAAAAAAAAATAATTATTATTTAGAATGCAAATATTCTATGTAAGTAAGAACTGCTCATTTGGAAAACTGGTTCTGACTTTTCAATTTAATCTTTGACTTGTACGTAAATAAGTGTGTTTATTGATTAAAAAAAAGATTTTAAGTACAGTGTAACCCGGATATAAGAGAGTTGTCGGAACCGGAGAAGAAGTCTCTTATATCCGGGTTTCTCTTAAATCCGGGTTTGGTCTATTTTGTTTAGGTAAGTATGGCTCTAATTTGGGACCAGAGAACATCTCTCTTATATCAGGGTTTCTCTTATATCCGGGTCTCTTATATCCGGGTTACACTGTAGTAAGAATGACTTCAAATAATGGAATAATGGAAAAAAAAATAATGTATCCAAAAAAGTTTTATTAAATTACTCCCGACAAAATCTGTCCATTTTATTGTGTCTTTCCAATTTCTGAATGAGCATTGAAGTTATGAAAACCGTAAATTTCTACAAATAAGACGCACCTATAGATAAGACGAGACCCAAAATCTAGGTAAATCTTTGTGGTTTTATTTGATATACTTAGTATAAAGCTACCAACTTGGACCCATATGACATTATCTATCATTACTGTATATTTCCACATATAACACGACCTATATCAAACAGCGTCTATGGCATGTCATTCCGTCTCTTGCGATTAAAACGCGTGAAGTAAAAATCAAACGTGGAACTTTTCAGGGCGATTTACTCCCCCACCCGCTCTTATTCATAGTTATCATGCTACCATTAATTCCAATTCTTTCTCAATAATAAGACGAAATCTAGCTACAAAATTACAAGGGATCGATCAGACATAGGCCATCAACCATCATGGATGATCTTAAGTAACATGATACCAATAATGAACAGATGATTTCCTTGATAAATACTGTAATGATAAGGGCTTAGGATATCAGGATTTCGTTTATCATGTGCTCTGCTGGAAATAAAGACGGGGAGAGAACAAGGACAGAGCTCCCTGATGGGGAATTTTGAGGGAGTTAGCGCTGATTATAAATACCTGGGAATTCTATAGATGGACAAAGCTCTCAATGACAGAAAGAAAGTACACATCCGAAAAATGTAAGTCCGGCGTGTTAAAAAGCTTTGTCGATCTCTGCTGAAGGGTGGAAATTTGTTTTCAGGAATCAACGCTTGCACAGTTAGGATTGTAAATTATGGTGTCGGTTTTGTTAAATGGACAAATAAGATACTAACAAACTTGGACCGAGTGACAGGGAAGATAATAACCATGAACAGGTGCTTATATCCTAGGTGTAATGTAACTGTAACCTAGAAGGCGGAAGAGGTTTGATAGGGGTGTAGCTTCGGAACGTAAGTCCTTGCATGAGTACTTATAGAATAGCGAGGAGTGGACGTTAAAATATGCGGTGGATGAAAAGGTCATTGTAGAGACAGAACGGATGGCAGGTTCTGGGAAGAGAATCTATGATGAGAAAGTCTATGCATTGAAGTGAAAAGCCCTGCACTGAGTATTTGCACAAGAAGTCCAAGAGTTGGCAGATCCAGAAAAATGAAGGTGGCTCAGAGACGGTTTCTTGAAGATGGAAACTGAAAAGACGATATGTACAGTGCAAGAGGATTTTTGTGAGGTGCCGGGAAAACCATACCATGGGTTTATACAAGTCTCGTCAGTTAAATTGTATAGACGGTAAACTGTTCAGAAGCTGTCGATGGTTGCCCTAGCGTGAAGTCCTAACCTAATCGGGGGATATGTTAGAAATCTATCAAGTGATCGTGCCTCGATGAATACATCTTTCATCCCAGTAGAAACTCGTGGGACTGCATCGGTCTAAAAAAAAGCATGATGAATGGAATTCTTAATAAAAGGAAATAAGTCTCACATGAGTTGCAAAGTAGCTTAAAATTACGATGACCACAATCTAGTATAGAGAGAAGTTTGGTCCCGAAGATTCCAACTCTTCGACGGTACCTCCTCATTTCATTAAAGCAAATTCTATCAAGTACTCTATTGATAGAAGAACAGACGTGTTCTTTTGTTCGTTTTTTTTAGGATAACTACTGCAAGTGTGCAACGCATTTCCTTGAATATACTAAACTGTTTCAAAAAGAATACAGATGTCGCCACGAGAAATTAGTCCTCAGAATACACTGGGTACTACCGTAGGAAGTATGGCCTCGAGTAAACAGAGAAATGGTATGAGCATTCAGTATCGTCAGTAGCCGAGATTGATCAAGTGAAGCCCACGTGGGATACGATTATCTTGATTGATAAGCGCTTGGAGAGCAATCGCCTTGATATTCCATTTGTGCACATGAGCAGTCATGAATGAGTCACGATAAACGAGGTATAAGAAAATCGTGTAGGCGAAGCAGGTGAAAACACGGTGGTACCAAGATCTGGCAGGGTAAATCAGAGAAAACATACCAAATAGCAGCTCAAGTTGTCCCTGTTATGGGACTATTTTCAGGAGTATTTCTGCTATACAGGACGTCTTGGTGATACCGGGAATCATTGGGAGTCTACATGTGGCGATATTGAGGAAAGTATTGTGTTTCTAAAATGTGGGGGAGTAGCTGAGATATGATAATCGTCACCCAACCGAAGCATCTAAGAGTCGGAGAGGATAATGAATCTAATAATAATAATAATAATAATAATAATAATAATAACAACGAAAGAACAATAATCGCAGAGCTGAGCAGGCGAAAATACAGATGAATAAAGACCTGGAATGGAAAATTGGCGAAATGTACCAAGCAGCAGCTGAAGTTGTTCCTTGGAGCACAAGAGGCCATTTCTAGGAATTTTTCTGCCTCGTAAGACACCTTGTGTGTTGCTTAACATCATTGGGAGTACGCAGGTGGCAGCGCTACTTGGAACAGCTCATTTACCGTGGAAAGTGTTTTGTCTTCTAATCTGTGGTTAGAAGCTGAGATATGGCCATTATGACCTGGCCGAAGAGTCGGAGAAAGCATCAATCCAAATAACGAAAACTCTACGCCTCGTCAAACCGCAAAAATGCTTTTGTGTAATTATAATTTATTGTGCAAAGTATTCATCAAGTGTGGCGTAGAATAACACAGTATTCCAATTTTTTCCGTTTCGCAACGACGATGATGTATTTTTTCTCTTATTTTATTTCTCTTTTTCTCTTTGCTCTCATTCTCTTCCGCTCACCCTCACACACACACATACACATACATACAGACACTGCCACGTGTGCATGCTTACTTGCCTACATGAATATTTAAAATAGATGAATAATGACTTAGGTGTTATCATGATTATGTATCCCGAGGGAGCACTCTTTGAGTACGCATAGTCAATGTGATTGACTTCTCGTGTTTCGCGTCTCGCAATCCTACCTCTAATCCCAACCCCACCCTATAAGTAGCAGTTCCCTACGGGAGATAAGATATGCGTCACTAATAACTTAACAACCTCTCCTAAGTAAAGAGATATGCTCAAGAGAAACAAAAGAAAAACAAAGGGGGGAAAAAAACGAGAAAATGTACCATAAAAAAAGAGAGAGAGAGAGAAAAAGAAAGAGAACTAGAAAGAGAGAAGAGAGGTGAAGAACTAAAAACATTTTATCTATTGCTGCTGAGTTGTTGACTTCGAATCAACGGGGTCGGGTTTCCTCCCGTGACATCGAATTCCTAAAGCGAAAATTTTCTATTTTTTTTTTTTTACTCATTTTTTTTTTTTGTGATATCAACTTGCGTCTGCGGCTTATTGGGAAGCCGACAGTTTTTGCCATTTTGTCGAAGTTAACAAAAACCTAAGCAATTTCACTACTTGAGAATTTCCTGAGTACCAGCTGGAAAATGTCACTGAATTTGGAGGACAAAATAAATAAAAAACAGAGCGAATGTAAACGCCTCAGTCTTTAGGCTATTCATTAAACTTCCAAGAATATGACGTATGGCTAAGTGGTTAAAGCGCATGCCTTCCAATCATGAGGCTCTGGGTCGAATCTCATTGTGTTCAATTAGTTTTTTTTGTTTCTTTTCAAGAAAAAAAAAATCAGTTACAGTATTTGAAACCGTTACCAATGTTTCCAATTTTCTAAACGTCCTACGAACACCTTGAAGCTGTGTTCTATGAAAGATAATATCCTAGTTACTGTGTAGTTTAAAAAAAAACCCCAAAACGTATCATTTATTTGGACAAGTATCTTAATGTTTTCTCCAGCCTTCATCGTTTGCCTACTGAATTTAGCACTCTTTGAATCAGTAAATCAGTTAAGTCCCATACGTGATACACGCTTGGGCGATCATATTTCTTTCGATCCATGACTGACCAGGCAGACGATTTTCCCGCTGTAGGTTGCCATTTCGTTCTGCGGTAGACTGGTTGCCAACCAAGGCTTTAACAACCAGTCTGTCTTGCTATTTAACCCATAGCTGGGGGAAAGAGACTATTTCACATCCTTTCCCAAGGGTATTTGCGCGTAAGTGAATGTAATGAGCCCGACTGTAATTCGATCTCGGCTCTCCAATTTCTCATGACGAGTCGATATCCTAAAAAACCTAATTCGAATATTAAAGATTCGAAATATTTGGCAGTCGGGTCAGTGTAAAATGCTAGCAACGACAACAATGGAAGACAAACACAAAAGAGGAGGAAACTGGGGACAAGATTGAATGTATCGTCATAAAAGAAACTTTTACGCCCTTAAAATCAAAGCAGGTAAGAAATCTAAAGACAAAATGTTCAATGCTTTGAAAAAAATGTCACCAATCTAGCATCGGGCTGAAATTGATTGTAGCAATTCGTCGAGTAGTTCCCATTCGGCTCTTTAAGCTGTGAGTGCTAGCATTGTCATCCTTATATATGTAAGATGTTTTTTTTTTTATCTACCAACACTTTAAAATCTGACACCTTAAACACAAAAGACGCAATAAGTAAGATAAAGTGCTCAATGCTTTGATAAAAATAGAGTAATCTAAGATCGAGCTAAAATTAATTGTAGCAACACATCAAGTTGTACATTTCGCCTTTTGGGCTCGTCAATCTACGAGTAGTGGGTTTATATAACTTATTATCCAAGCTACTCACCTACAGTACAGATAATATCGCCATCAAAATGAATGAGATTTACGACAAGATTAAGAATAAACGTGATGAAGTAGATGATAATGACCTCGAAAGAAGACATTACAGACTGTTCTGAAAAATGGAAAAGACTTTGGGATAAGAGAAAAGAGAAGACCTTGAAGAGAACTAAGGCAATTAGTAATGCTATTTTTATTAATATCGGGTGGTATAAAATTTATTTTCATCTTAAAAAAGAGACAAGAGCAAACTAAAACTACAGTTTTTGGTAATATGAAAAATAGAAAAAAAGAAAATAGAAAAAATACTATAAAATTATCGCTCCTCAATTTGTTTTCCTTTTTTCTTCTTTTCATATTGTCTGCTAGTAATGACAATGATAAATGTTTCCTTATAAGGAAACATTCGATATTTATTGACGGAACAGCCACTGCTACTGTCGGTTGAAATTTCTAAAACAATTCTATTAAAATAATTTTTCAGGAAAAAAGTCCAGTAACTGTTATTGCTCTTTCTAGTATCGTTGGATGTTTCCTTTCTAACCTTTTGTTTGCAGTAGTGTAGAACATCAACATCTTATGTCATTATTTCCTCTTTGAGTTTCATGTGCCAGCCATTTTATTTGTTGCTGCTGCTGAAAGTCTTCAAATGATTTGATTTCTGTTTTTTGGTATTGATGTTTGTGATTCTGTAGCGTTAGTGATTCGAAGAAAGACGGGGACTATTTGTAATTGTAGTTTCCTTATCTTGAAGAAAGACGGACTATTTGTAATTGTAGTTTCCTTATCTTTACGATAAAAACAAACATAATAAAAACGGTTATTATATCTGTTTTTTATCGTATTAATTAAATTTTGTTCATCTAATAAAATGTTTAATTATTTTCATTTCATTAAAATCGCTATCATAAAGTTTATGCTTATGGAATCTTTTTTAACTTATTTTAGGGTCAGCTAGCAGAGTGAAGCAGATTGGTTCCCATAACTATTTAGGCATACAGTGCGGTGAAGACACAACATCGCTAGGTGGAGGGCTTTTTAGGCTGAAGTCAATGACAAGAGTAAAGGGCTCAATCCTATTGAATCATCGGTCACGTGTCTGTGACCAGGGTGAGCATTCAAGTTGGAGGACATCGGCTGTGGTTTGATCCAGAAAGAGCGAAACTCGACATATTTCCAAAAGACAAATTTTGTCTGCACGATTCTCCAGTACAAGTTACTGGTCCTCGTATGGGCGGCTGTCTTTAGCGAGCCTGTGGTCGTCGTTGTGGCTGTGGTACGCATAGCCGTGTTTGCGCGTAGCCGTGGTACGTGTAGTCGTGGTACCCGTAGCCGTGGTACGTGAAGTCGTGGTACGCGTAGCCGTGGTACGTGTAGTCGTGGTACGCGTAGCTGTGGTACGTGTAGTTGCGGTACGCGTAGCCGTAGCTTACGCAAGTCTACTTTGCCCGGCAAAAGCTCCCGTTTTCAATCCAGATATATGAAAGGAAATGGTCAGGTGCCGACAACCCTAAGACCACACCCGTTCATAGGACTGATAATGATAAATATTTTACTTCTGAGTGTTTTTGAGTCCTGTTAGTGGGCAGGTTCTCCTCTACGATTTGTACTAACATAATCAATAAATTATAACCGTCTACTTATGGGATTTATTTCAACGGAAAAGTTGGCTTTGAATTGCTTAAAAGAATTTTGAGTAGAATGGTACGAAATTAAATCACCTCTTTCGACTTCCCGAATTCTTAGAGCGGCTCCAAAACCTTCGAAGTTTAAAATAATTCCTGAAAATTGCCAGAATCCCAATTCTTATATACGCCATGATAATGCCTGAGACGAAAAGTAGATATTATTAGTAAATAATACCGTCATTAGTATTGGGCATTGTCTCTAATTTAGACCCCCCATAAGGCTAGTGGCGGAGATGGGATACCAGCCATTGTCCTGAAGAAATGGGCTCCTGAACTGGCCCATGCCCTCTCCAAATTATATAACTACTGCCTCAATGAATCTTGTTTTACAAACTGTTGGAAGTCCTCATCCATTGTTCCTGTCTTTAAGAACTCTGGTGACCCTTCTGATCCTTCTAATTAACGTTCTATCAGTCTCCTACCTCTCTTCGGCAAAGTCTTCAAAGTTTTAATCAACGCCGAAGTGGTTAAGCACCTTACAGCCATGATATCTCCGACAAGCAATATGGTTTCCGCTTTGACCATTCTAGAGCTGATGTGCTTACGGCCATCACTGTAATTGTTTTCCAAGACCTTCATAATAACGGAGAAGCTCGTGCCGTGGCTCTAGATATCTCCAAAGCGTTTGATAGGGTTTGGCATGCCGGCCTTCTTCGCAAGATTCAGGGTTATGGGATTTCAGGTCAGTTGTTTGAATTAATACTATCATTCCTATCAAACCGTGTATTGAAGGTCATTCTCAATGGATTCTCTTCCAGCTCCTATCCCACGAACGCAGGTGTTCCCTAAGGCTCTGCCCTAGGCCCTACTCTGTTCCTTATGTTCATCAACGATCTTCCTGGCGTCATCGATTCCCAAATAAGCATCTACGCGGACGACACTACAATTTACTCCTGCCTCAAAAACAAATATAGTGTCGCCGACAAAACTAACCTGACCGTTCGTCTCGAAAATGAGCTCCAATCGGTTGTGAACTGGGGCAGGAATTGGCTGGTTAACTTTAACTCCTCAAAAGCAAAACTGCTCTCTATTACTCATCACAGAGAACAATCCCTGCCCCATATGAGAATGTCTGACGCTCAAATTCTCGAGAGCTCCTCTTTCCGACTATTCAGTCTCACATTGACTGCTGACCTGAGATGGAACAAATACATTGAGTCAATAGCTTCGTCCACCGCAAGGAAAGATAGTTCCCTGTGCCGCGCCAGGAAATTTTTCTCGCCGGAGTCGGTCCTTCAAATCTACAAATCAATCATTTGCCCTTGCATGGAGTATTGCTACTATATATGGTCTGGATCCCCTTCTGTTTGTCTCAAGGTCTTGATAAAATCCAGAGACGGATATGCAATGTAATTGGCCCTGATCTGGCATCTCGTCTGCAGTCGCTCTCTCACAGAAGTGCCGTCAACACCCTCTGTCTTTTTTTACAAATACTTTCACGGTAATTACTCCGATGAGCTGCTTTCGCTGGTTTCCAAACTTCATGAATTCAAGCGTTCTACTCGGCTGGCATCTCGCTCACACATTTTCACTGCCGAAACTGTTAAATGTAGCCGTCTCTTCTACTCCAATAGATTCATATCTCGCACCTCTCGCCTGTGGAACTCCCTCTCCTCTTCCTGTTTCTCTGATAGCTATAATCTTCAACTATTCAAATGTAATGTCAATCGACGTCTCCAGATGCCTTGATTTATCCCCTATCCTTCTCTTCATCCTTTCCTTTATCACTCCTATTTGCTCTAGCTCCAAGTCTCTGTAACCCCTTGCGTGCTAGTGGCTTCCCGCCTTGCTTGGGGTGAAACGCTTAAAAAAATATCATTATAAATAACATTTATAATTATATTTTAGTTTTATTTATGTTCACGATATAAGGCTCGTGAGCCACTCAATATAGACAGTTACTGAATGAACGAGTAAGATGTAGGAAGTTAAGATTATTAGGATATAGAAGATATATACCAATTGTGCCTTGGCTTAAAGAAATTAAGATTGTAGCGTTCGGGTAAGCAGCTGCGTGATATATAATGATGATAATTTTATTAATATAATGGAGTCCTGTATAATTGCAAGATGAGTACATGAAACAAATTTTGGAGTAATGATCTGGAAAAAAGAAAATAAACAAAAAAGGAAACAGTTTTTATACATTTTTTTCTGAATTTCTGATATAGGAGTCATTCATACATTATTTCAATTCAAACTAATATCCCCATCTTCGATATTATCACAACGCTCCGGTATTTCTGAGTTTCAGCCTTCCGCAAACACTTCAAAAGGCCTAGAGTGCGCAAAGGCTGAAATGTTATGATAATAACAACAAAGATGAGGATATTAGTAAAGTAAAATTCACACTATTTAAATATTAGGTTGGTGCAAAAATAATGTCGTTTTTTTGACGTATTTTTTAACGTCAAAAAACGAAATTATTTTGCACCAACCTAATAGCTGAAGAATTTTCGGTCAGTATTTTTTATGCAATAAAATCCTGACTTTTTCCCACTGTACGTAGTACTTTTTGTATGCGTGTAAAATATTTAATTTCTCTGAAAGTAAAATATCTCTTATTTCTTATCAGTGCCTACTTAACTTCTGTGATGAAGATTGTAAAAACGCGACAAATGTTGTGTAATGAAGATGTTAAATATGGTAGCCATTTTTTTTTTTGGTTTATTTTGAAGGTGAAGCTTGCTTTGTGTGTGCGTGACTGGGTCTTGCTTTATCAGTTAAAACTCGTTGAAAGAGAAATAAAGAAAGTGTTGCAATGTTAACACTGAGTAAATAAACCACGTAAGATTTGGCATCAAATAACGCGCGTAAATTCAGACG
>OZ010604.1:83311596-83339096 GCA_963932145.1 Acanthosepion lycidas | reverse complement strand
TGATCCACAAAATAGAGCTTGATGTATTTTATTTATACAGAGCCATATTAATGAATAATGTGGGGAATAGACTATTTCGGCAAACGATGAAAGTATATATATATATATATATATATATATATATATATATATATAGTCATCCACAGACAGACTGTTTCACTATATCACAGCTCATCAGTGTGTCTAGACGTCCGGTTGCCTCCAGCTAGGATCGAAACTCGACTGAAATGGCGTCAGTCGGGATTCTACTAGTAAGCCTTTGGCACAGGACAGGGATGAAGGTGAATTTAAGCGTATTTATTCTTAGATAAGCACAATGTGACTGAGAGAATCGATCTTGCTTTATTAGCCGTAGTAGTCACTGTTTAAACCCACACTTCCTCCCCAGTGAGTTCAACCGAAATAAATTTTTCAGGAGCAAACATATTGTCATCCACAGACAGACTGTTTCGCTGTATCACAGCTCATCAATGTGGCTAGACGTCCCGTTGCCTCTAGCTATATATATATATATATATATATATATATATATTAAATATATATATATACTGAACATATATATATATATATATGTATATATATATATGTATATATATACTAAATATATATATATACTCTGAATATATATATATATATATATATATATATATGTATATATACATATATATATATATAATTTTTTTAAAATGTATCCATCACAACACAGAAATTACTATGTTTCGAAACTGAAACTTAATCTTGAAATTCAACTTAAAAATTTCAATGGTCGGGTCAAGAGAATTCCCATTTTTAAAAATTTTTTTTTATTAAGGGTGCCTTTTTTATTAAGGAGTGGTTGGTTTTTCATTAAGGAGGTGTTGGTTTTTTCCGAATGAAGAGAGAAAACAAGCAAGTTACCTTTGTGTGGCAAATTTGTCACCCAAAAGATTCACTTGCTTTCTTCAATCGAATTCTCTTTACCCCATCAGCTTAAAAATATACAATTACTGTTTGGCTTATAAGTAAGTCAAATTTTTTTTCGAAAGTTATTCTTAGCATCATTTGAAAATGGAACAGAGCTTCTGATTTAAAGTTTAATTTTTAAGTTGATTTTTACGATTTAAATTTTGGTTTCGAAACAGAGTAATTTCTGTGTCGGGATGGAGACATGTTTTTTTAAAAATATTTTTTACGTTACTGTGTATCGAACACTGTTTTTAAAAAAAATAGATGCTAAAGAACTCTGGATAATAAATCTAACTGTTCTTTCCTATTATTTTAATATATATATATATATATATATATATATATATATATATATATATATATATATATATATATATATATATATATATATGTATCCTTGTGCAGGTATGCAGAAAATAGAAAAGAACACGTTGGGTGCATAATCCGGGGTTCCTTAGTATTTTTGTTTTTATTTTTCTTCTGAAGTTAGGCACTTTATCCAGTGTCGCTGACGGAGGCATTCCTAGAAATTTTGTTGGGATAACGAGCGGCTGTTCTGTCGCATTCTCCGAGATTGTTTTAAAATCTTGTTCCTTTCAAGTGGGATTTGATTTTTGAAGAGGAAAAAGTCAGAAGTGACGAGATATGGTGATTGTCCGACATGGCGAATGTTGTGCGTGGCTCAAAAGTGTCATGGTCACTGATGGAACCTCTATGGGGTGATAAGACGACTACACTCTACACACTTTCTTTGCAAGTACTGCTATTAACAATGAAAGTGAGCGAGAACGTTACAATTAGGTGTGTACGTGTTCAAGGCTAATCTGTGAAAAGCAGCTTCACTCTTTAGCTCCGTTATTTTTTTTATCGTACCTCGTATAGTGTTTTCCCATTAAATTTTCACCTAGTGAAAGACCCACGAGCCACTCAAGGCAGAAGTTTACTGATTGAGCTTGATTCACGTAAGAGGAGAAGGTAAGAAATGCAGTTTATAAGGATAGGTTCGAAAGATAACGGTTAATACTAGACTTAAGATTGTAATGGTCGAGTAAGCATCTTCTTATGAATCTGTTCCACGAAGCAGTGATTCTTGGAAAAAATAGAATAGAACTTCCTCTTTATTAATGGAATATGAAGGGAATAGGGATGATTCGATCCCGGTGTATCTGACATGATGGGTTTTAGCTGTGAAGGTCTAAACTAAACTTGAGGAAGCTAAGGAATCTAGCTTGTCAGAACATATATGTGAATAGAGATAGAGAGGTTTGCAACGTTGTTTCTCTAGGAAAGGGGTTAAAGGGTGGAAAATAATTCATCACCCACAAGGCCGCGATGAATACTAGATTTGAGTATTAACTGCTATAATACTTCTTCTATATATCTTCTAAACGTGGAAAGCGAACCTAGTAGATTAAATTAAGGTTTCTTAGAAATTCTGTGAAGGTTATCGAGTTAAAAGGTAGTTATCTGAAGAAGGCCGGATGGTACAATGATCGAAACGTTGTGAATATGACAACCAAAATGATCATTATGGTCCAAATAGCAAGGCAGAGCAATTCCTTATTACAAAGAATTCGTCTAAAATATGTCTTATAAGTTTAGTTTTATCCTTATTATTTATTTTAATTCGGATCTTTCATCTTAAATTTTAGTTGCTTTTTTTCCAGTTTTTCAATGAGACCGTCGATCTACGGCAAAGAGTTGACAGCAAAAAACTAAAATAAAGGGTAATTTATCGATGAGGTTCAGAATTATGTCCCTTTTGCGTTAGGAAAATCATTCAGATTTAACCACTAAGCTAGAATGGCTTTGCAGAAGAACGTACCTAATTTATAAACCCATCACTCCATCTCTCTGGGACAGAAAGAGAGATAGAGAGGAATATATATATAGAGAGAGAGAGGGAGAAAGAAAAAGGTAGAAAAAGAGAGAGAGAAAGGGATACGGAGAGAGAGAGAAAGAGAGCGAAAGAGAGAGAGGGGGAGAAAAATGGAAGAGAGAGAGATGGAAAGAGAGAGTCAGAGAGAGAGAAAGGGAGCGAAAGAGAGAGAGAGAGAAAAAGAGAGAGAGAAAAAGAGAGGGAGAAAAAGAGAGGGAAAAATAGAGAGAGAGAGAGAGAGAGAGAGAGAGAGAGAAAAAGAGAGCGAAAGAGAGAAAGAGAGCGAAAGAAAGTATCTCGTGCCTGAGTAGATCATTAATTTCCTCTAAGCCTACAGGGTATCGCTTTACCTAGTAGGAGTAGCAAAAAACCATTATTGATATATATCTTCGTTCTTTTGGGAGTAAAATGAATGAATATGAGGAAGAAAGAAAAAAAAATCGCGCATAGATAAATATGAAGGGATGTGAAGAGAAGAACTGGTATTGCTAAAAACTACTGCAAAGAAAGGAATGAAAACCAAAAGAAAATAAAGAACGAAAAAGAAGAAAGACAGAATGTGACGAAAAGGATTAAAATAAAAAAGAAAAAAAAAAAAAAAAAGAAAAAGATAGATAAAGAAAGAGTAGGAAATAATGCAAAAAAGAAGGAAAAAGCGAATTAAAATGAAAAAGAAAATCACTGAAGCATTAAGTAATTTGAAGGAATAAATTAAAGGAAGAAAAAGAAGACGAAGAAAAAAACGAAGGAATAAAAAAAAGAAAAAAGATTTAGAATAAACAATGTGAAATCAATCGAAAACAAAACAGAAAAAAAGATAATAAAAACAAGTAAAAAAAATTAGAGACAAAATGAAAAGAAAGAAACGAAAGAATAAAAGAAAGAAAGACAATGGAAAATTTAAAAAAAAAAGGAAATGAAAGAATAAAAATAAGTAACAAATATGAAGGAAAGAAAATAAAAAAAATAAGGAAAGGAAACAGGAGAAAAAAAACAAAAAAAAAACAAAAAGAAAAAAAAAAACGCCAAAACAAAAATGTATTTTTGCAGACTTCGAAATCGCCCGGGAGATATTTATTACAGTGACATTTTAAGACGTTATTCTAGTGTTTTGATATTCTTTTTTTTTTTTTTTTTTTTTTTTTTTTTTTGTATAAATGCCTCCTCTCAAAAAGCAAACAAGGCAATCAGTTTGTATATGTGTGCAAGCTTGGCGGAATAATAATAAAAAATATTTCACGTAAAAATAAAAATAAATAAATACAAAAATGGCTTCTCGTTTTCTCTTTAAAATAAATAAATAAATGAATAAAAGACATAGAAACCGCACTTGGGTTTTTAACCGAATAAATAGCATTACATGAAAACGTTCACAGGACCATCTCTAATTTCTTATTGGCATTTTCCCGCCATTATTGAAAGAAAAATCACCGGTAGGAGGCGACACGACACCTTAAGTTGTTGGCAAATATGGCGGGACAACTATTTGGTTGGTGCAAAAATAATGTCATTTTCTCACATAGTAACATATGTGAGAAAACGACATTATTTCTGCAACAACCTAATATTTCTATTTCTCTCTTTTTAATTCAAGTTTTTTTTTTCTTTTACATTTTTGTGATATTAGGTTTTATTTTCCCTTTGAGTTTTGTTGCGTGCGTTTTTATAACTGTAGTTTTTGTTGTCGAGGACTTTTGTTATTTAAAAAAAAAGTAACTTGTGCTGGTTTGAATAAACTGTGTATTTACGACCGTTAGAAGGTGGTTCAGAGTGCGCTGTAAACAATAGGGATGACAGCGTGTGAGATTTTAAAAAGTGTCATGAGGTGCAAACCATACACAAAGCAAAAAATAATATATAAAAAATACGAGTAGAGCGAACAAAAAATGTCGAATTTGACGCAGGAGGTTTTGTTAAAATAGTCACAAAAGAATATTTAAAAAAAAAATAGTCGAAGCACGGGAGGGTTTTTATGAATTCAGGAATCTTTCTTTGGCTGTGTAGTTATGTACTCATCTATTACTTGCATTATTTACATTATTCGGACTGATATCCTCATCTTCATTGTCATATTCACAACATTTCGGCCTCTATATCTCTGAGATGAGGTATTATGATTACTTGCATTATTTAGATTATTCGGACTGATATCCTCATCTTCATTGCCATATTCACAACGTTTCAGCCTCTATATCTCTGAGATGAGGTATTATGATTATTTGCATTATTTAGATTATTCGGACTGATATCCTCATCTTCATTGCCATATTCACAACGTTTCAGCCTCTATATCTCTGAGATGAGGTATTATGATTACTTGCATTATTTACATTATTCGGACTGATATCCTCATCTTCATTGTCATATTCACAACGTTTCGGCCTCTATATCTCTGAGATGAGGTATTATGAATACTTGTATTATTTACATTATTTGGACTGTTATCCTCATCTTCATTGCCATATTCACAACATTTCGGCCGTTGTACGGCCGGCCTTCCACAGGTGATTGGAATTTCGAACCAAACCCTTTATTTGGTTCACCGGCGTAGAGTGTTCGAATTCCACGTGCCATGCCTCTTCCGGGTGTCTCAGTTATTTCCCTTTAACTCAGTTCTCCAAGTTTTGGTTCACGACTGCTGTGACGCTGGTTCGATCCACTGAACCCAAAGAGTTGTGAGTTCAATACCAGGTCACAGCAGTGACGAACCAAAACTTGGAGAATTTAGTTAAATGGAAATAGCTGAAACACCGGGGAAAGAAATGACACATGGAATTAGAACAATCTACTCCGGTGGACGAAATAGAGTTTTCGGTTCGAAATTCCAATCACATGAAGAAGGCCGAAGCGTACAACGGCCTTAATCAGGTGATTGCCGATTTGGGGAGGATTTAGGGAATTTCGAACTGAACCCTTTATTTAATCTACGGAGGTAGTTTAAATAAAGGGTTCAAGTTACCCCGATCAACAATCCCCTGATGAAGATCGGAGGTCGTAACAGCCGAAACGTTATGGTAACAACAATAAAAATGGCAACACTAGTCTGGGGATAAATATTGTAAATAAACATTCTAGAAATTTAGACAGAAACCAAATTTAGTGGAATTTTGAAGCGCGTACGATCAAGCAAATCTTATTGGATTCTTATATTTAAATTTTGTAGGGTACCTCCGGTTAGATGTAGGATATTTCTCCCTCCAATTCTATAGGAAAAATACAATGAAATGTAAACCCCACTAGAACGCAGGAAGTGAAAATAATTTATTGAGAAGTGAGGAGAAAGGACAATAAATGAACAGGATTCAGGAAGACAGAAGATGGTGATAATGCCACTAAGACGCAAGGGTTTACTGGCAGTGAAAGAGAATGAGAAGACTTTATTGCGTAGAAGTGAGGAGAAAGGACAATAAATGAACAGGATTCAGGAAGACAGAAGATGGCGATAATGCCACTAAGACGCAAGGGTTTACTGGCAGTGAAAGAGAATGAGAAGACTTTATTGCGTAGAAGTGAGGAGAAAGGACAATAAATGAACAGGATTCAGGAAGACAGAAGATGGCGATAATGCCACTAAAACGCAAGAGGTTAGTGAGAGTGAAAGAGAATAAGAAGACTTTGGTGAAGAGAAAGGACAATAAAAGAACAGTGTTCAGAAAGACAGAAGATGGCGATAATGCCATTAAGATGCAAGGGTTTACTGGCAGTGAAAGAGAACGAGAAGACATTAATGAGAAGCAGTGAGGAAAGGACAATAAAGGAACAGGGTTCACGAATACAGCACATGGCGATTGACGTTGCATTTAAAATTAGTAGTTATCAGGGATGCAAGAAATAAGAGGGAAGTTCCTCGGGCGATAAGTGCGAGAAAAGAAACTCTTAGAATAGAAGTGCGGGTTGTATCTAGCTCATTCAACAGCAAAACAGTGAGACCTAATTGCCAATCTAGTAGCACGCTTAAATTCATGTAGTCGAGGCAACAGGAAAAAAAAGCTCAAACAGTTGCCATGAAACTATTTATAGAAAAGGCAGAGGGAAGCCACGTCACGTAGGTGAGAAAGTGACTGAAATCGTGATGCCAGGTCAGGATCGATTACATGACAGCCCCTTGGAATTTTGTCAAGAATCTCGAAATGTACAGCAGGAGCACCAAATCAGATATGACAACAGAATTCAATGCACCGACGACTGGTAAATGTACAGGATGGATTAATTTATTATTTTCAAATTAAATGCACATTTTTTCTTAATTTTCAAAATTTCGCAAAAGACGTTTAATGAAAAAATGTTAGTCTTCCTCTTCTTTTAATGTTTTAGCTGTGGGGAAAAATAAACGAAATTTAACTGTAGCAAAATATTCACTGATGGAACTAATAGATCGTTTGGAATTTAAGGTTGGATTTTCAAGAAAGAAATCAAACTTGAGGCTAATGAAATATAATTAAATTAAATCCAATTAATCAGTGATATAATTACCATAATTAGCAATTACAGTTGCCCAACTAACCAACTAAAAAAAAGCAATTTGTCTATAGGCTGTCAAAAGAATTCTGTCATCCGTGGATTAGAAACAATTGCTGAATGTTCTGAACAGACGTCTTCCTTATTTCCCGACACTAAAAACATTTTCTGTTGATTAAAACAATGATAATTCTATTGAATATGGCGGATCAGACTACATTTCACAGTCTAATGGTTTTATTTTCTCCAAGGTTTGTTTCCCTGCTAAAGGATGATACGCTTTCTGCTTATAAAAGTCAAGTGTTTCTGATATTAATATGCTGTAGTCGTTGCTGGTTTCACCAGTATGTTCTTCTATTTGCCATCTGCCTTCAGGACGCTGATGATCATGGCTCTCCACAATTTCCGGGCGTTTGTAGCTCTTTGTAAATTTTATCTTTTTGTTATGACTCTCCTAAACTCTGTTCTGCCATCAAATTGAACAAATTCGTTTGGGAGGCTTCGCGTTGCTTTCCTCTCTCCCTCTTGTCCTCATTGTAAGTGTCAACATTTCAAAGACGTCTTCCCTCATTATGTGTCCGTCCTGGGTATGACGATAAACTGTATCCACGTCCTGGGTAAAACGATAAACTACATCCAGCAGCAAGGCCTCTGATCAGGAGGTTTTGAGGAGCGTAGAACCACCTCTTAATTGCTGGTGTTTCCAGGTTCATCCTGGCACGGGGTGGTAGCACTTGTTAGGGTCCCAGTTATGGGTAAATAGTTAACCCCCAAACTGGGCTCAAAACACTATGCAAGTGTAAAAATAGGTTTTAATACCAGAAATATTTTGTCTATATTTCTGAGATGAGGTATTATGTACATTATTTACATTATTCGGACTACTGTCCTCATCTTTGTCGCCATATTTATTACAGCGTTTCGGCCGTAGTACGCTCCGGCCTTCTTCAGGTGGTTGGACACATGACACCAACGCTTTTATCCACTGTACCAAGGATACATGGCACAGTGGATAAAGGCGTTGGTTAGATCCAGTGAAGGGACCCAAAGAGTATGAGTTCAATACCCGGTTAAGGCAGCGGAGAACTTTCAGAGGGAAATTAACAGGAGATAACTGATAACTGACATCCATTAAACATGGCACGTGTAACTAGACCAGTCTACCCTAGTGAGCGAAATAAAGCAGCTATACTCGTCCGGCAAAACCTTAGGTATTTTTGCTTGTAAATGAACAAACCAATACCCAAGGGTAAAAAAACAAGAACTAAGAACATGTACTTCCGGTGAAAATAATCGTTCAGAATAAAAAAAAAAACAAACTCCGACACGAGTAAAGTAAAAATAACTAAGTAAAGTGCTCAATACGCTAAGTAGAGCAAACTAAGTAAAACTAAAGAGCCAGAAAAAACTACTTAGGCTCTTTAGGTTTACTTATATATATATATATATATATATATATATATATATATATAAGGTTGGTGCAAAAATAATGTCGTTTTCTCACATATGTTACTATGTGAGAATCGACAATATTTTTGCACCAACCTAATATATATATATATATATATATATATATATATATATATATATATATATATATATATATATATATATATATATATATATATATATATATATATATATATATATATATATATATATATAAGCGCACACACAACTTGATAAATATTTCTTAGAAAAAGCAGTCCTATATTCTTTTCTTCTATATGCCGTGTCCCTTCAAACAATCATGGGTCTCCACAATTTCCTGTCTTTTGTTGCTCTTAGTAAAGTATGTCTTTTCCCTAACTCTCCTAATCATTGTTCTGCCAATCATTTACAAAAAGAAATCATTACGTAAGTTATGGTCTGTTTTCCTTTGTCCCTCTTGTCTTCCTGTAACTATCAACATTTCCAAACCTTCTCTCCTCATTATCCGCTCTAGAAATTTCATTTGTCTTTTTCTGATGATAAGTTCCACTTGAGATCAGATGTGAGTTTAAGGCCTAATAGTCATTTAAGGCATGGTTCTTCCCCGAGAGGGTTTCCGTTCATCCTGATTGGTGCTAGTTCGGGGTCTGATCGGCAATGATGGAATCTAAATAGCTTAGTCTTCGAGACATTAACTGTAACCAGCCAGTTTTTACCGCATTGTGCAAGATCTAATGAGTGATCAGTCGCCAATCTCTGACCATCAAGAGTTTTAGATGTGCGCCTGGATACAGACGTATATGTTTATAAATGATCTGAGTATATTCATTTATGAAAATCCGAGGAGTGACACCTCAGGGACGCCTGTGTTGACTGCTAGAGATGCGTATTATTGGATATTAACTACTACCTTCCTATTAGGAAGGATTTTATGATCGAGAAGACCTTTCCAGTGATTCCATAACAGGAGAGTTTGTGTAGTAAACCTAAACCGAACAAACTTTTTGGCCAACCTAGTATTTCATTTCATGGGGTATTTTTTGCAGTCTATTTTCTAAATTTCTGCTTCAGGTCCAATGTTATTATTTCGTTTCGTTTTGGTTGAATCTGTTATTGTTTCTAAAGTGGTTGCAGCAAATTTCATTTTAAATTTGGATAATTTTTTTCGCTTGTAGTCATTATTGAGTTGGTAGGTCGCATTATATATTTAGTTTTATCAGCAGTATCACTAGTATTTTCTTGTAAGTTGTGTACATTCTCTGTTTTCTTCTTTAACTTTCATTATATATCAGTGTGTGAACACGTACACGTGTGTGTGTGTTTGTATATCTATCTGTTAGAGCTGTTCAGTGCTATTTATTCATCTGTTCTAATATAAGCATTTTTGACCCACTTTCCAAAATCAGTATTTCAATGACTAAAATATTGATTTTGGGAAGTGGGTCGCGCCTCGTAGATAAACACAGAGAGCGCCACCTATTTGAGAAAACATTTTTCGCTGGCTATAAATATAAAACAACCTAACGTAGTGTTATAGAGCAGGTGCCAAATTTGAACATTCTTATTTCGATTATCGAGACTTTTAGCATGGCAACTGACAATCTGATAACAACAACAACAACAAATGCTAATATCACCGACCACAACGACTCGGAGCTTTTTGAAAGTAAACCAAGTCAACAGCAGGGACGACAGGTGACTCTGTGCAGGCCCAGTTGAAATACCTCCGCTGATGCAGAGCTAGCCAGCTGACAGGGTTCAGGAGATCTAGAGGAGCGGTCCCCAATCGGTGCAGCGCGCCTCACAGGTGCGACGGAAGGGGATAGCAGGTGAGGCGGAAGAGGATAGCAGGTGAGGCAGAATGATTGAGTGACAATCAGAGATTTAGAAACAGTTTAAAAAAAATTCATATGCCAAAAATATATATGACTTCAAAATTTAAAATATGCATGAGTCCAAGTATAAATAGTTATAAATAATTATTAACGGATTTTATCATTGATATTTTTGCATTTTATCAAGTATTGAGATTATAGTAACTAGGGTCCGCAAATTGGAGGAGAGAGTTATCAATGATAATTTCCTGACTTTGAACCCGCGGTTATCTCCCTTTTTTAATTTTTAAATGTAATTTTTATCACATAATATTTGATGAGGCGCGAACAAATTCCGAAAATGAGGCCGAGGGAAAAAAGTCTTAGAACCATGTCATGTCATTCCACCGGACTTCAGTATCGATGTAACCATTTACATCATCCCTTAGCTGTATGTCACTTCAACTGCTAAAAAGAAAAACGATTATAAATCTTGGAGGCCGTTTACATCAACAGAAAGCAACTATTAATAAAATTTGTTTCAATGTAGGCACTCATTTCCTTGGTGTTATTGTCTTCAAATCCTTCAAAAGAAAAAAAAACTCATTTTACTACGTGACGCTATTTCATAGTCATAGCATTTGAACCCATTTTCATTTCAAATGTTAAACTGTTAACATAAATGCTATGCTAGCGTCTCGACTTTCTGTCTTATGTCTTTAACAATGAACAACGGTTATCGAAAGTAGAGAACATAAAACATAATTTTGGCAATTTCCTTTACAAGTTTCCGTTTGACATCAAACGATTTATTAGACATCAGAAAAAAACACCAAAATTTCGAAGAAAAATTCTATGTCGGTCCCATGTACCAGACATTTTTAAACTAATGATTGCTGCATAAATATATATTACTTTTAAATATCTGTAAGCCGGATTATTGTAGAAGAAGAAGAAGAAGAAGAAGAAGAAGAAGAAGAAGAAAAAGAAGAAGAAGAAGAAAAAGAAGAAGAGGAAGAGGAAGAAGAAGAAGGGAGAAGACAAAGGCTAATAAGGCAGAAGCATAATAAAGAAGGAACAGAAAAAGAAGGAAAGTAGAAGAAAAAGAAGCAGCAAAAAACGATAAAATGAAAAAGGAAAGAAAGAAGGGAAAGCGTAATAAGAGGAAAACAAATAGAGATTAAGCAGAAAAAGAAGAAAAATAAAAAGACATCAAGGACAATAATAAAGAAAGAAAGAATGATAGAAAGAAAGAAAAGACCGGATCAAAGAAAGAAAGAAAAAAAGAAAGAAAAAACCGGACCAAAGAAAGAAAAAAAGAAAGAAAGAAAGGAAGAAAGAAAAAAGAAAGAAAAGACCGGATCAAAGAAAAAAAGAAAGAAAGAAAGAAAAAAGAAAGAAAAGATCGGATCAAAGAAATAAAGAAAGAAAAAAGAAAGAAAAGACCGGATCAAAGAAAGAAAGAAAGAAAAAAGAAAGAAAAGACAGGATCAAAAAAAGAAAGGAAGAAAGAAAAAAGAAAGAAAAAAACCTGATAAAAGAAAGAAAGAAAGAAAAAAAGAAAAAAGAAAGAAAAAACCTGATCAAAGAAAGAAAGAAAGAAAGAAAATAGAAAGAAAGGACCGGATCAAAGAAAGAAAGAAAGAAAGAAAAAAGAAAGAAAAGACCGGATCAAAGAAAGAAAGAATGAAAGAAAGAAAAAAGAAAGAAAAGACTGGATCAAAGAAAGAAAGAAAGAAAGAAAAAAGAAAGAAAAGAAAGGATCAAAGAAAAAAAGAAAGAAAAGACCGGATCAAAGAAAGAAATGAAGAAAGAAAAAAGAAAGAAAAGACCGGATCAAAGAAAGAAAGGAAGAAAGAAAAAAGAAAGAAAATACCGGATCAAAGAAAGAAAGAAAGAAAAAAGAAAGAAAAGGCCGGATCAAAGAAAGAAAGAAAGAAAATAGAAAGAAACGACCGAATCAAAGAAAGAAAGAAAGAAAGAAAAAAGAAAAGACCGGATCAAAGAAAGAAAGAAAGAAAAAAGAAAGAATGAAAGAAAAAAGAAAGAAAAGGCCGGATCAAAGAAAGAAAGAAAGAAAAAACTAAGAAAAGACCGGATCAAAGAAAGAAAGAAAGAAAGAAAGAAAGAAAAAAGAAAGAAAAGGCTGGATTAAATAAAAAAAGAAAGAAAATAGAAAGAAAGGACCGGTTCAAAGACAGAAAGAAAAAAAAAGAAAGAAAAGACCGGATAAAAGAAAGAAAGAAAGAAAAAAAAAAAAAAGAAAAGACCGGATAAAAGAAAGAAAGAAAAAATAGAAAGAAAAGAAAGGATCAAAGAAAAAAAGAAAGAAAAGACCGGATCAAAGAAAGGAAGAAAGAAAAAAGAAAGAAAATACCGGATCAAAGAAAGAAAGAAAGAAGAAAGAAAGAAAAGGCCGGATCAAAGAAAGAAAGAAAGTAAATAGAAAGAAAGGACCGGATCAAAGAAAGAAAGAAAGAAGGAAAGAAAGAAAGAAATGAAGAAAGAAAAAAGAAAGAAAAGACCGGATTAAGGAAAGAAAAAAAGAAAAAAGTAAAGGCCGGATCAAAGAAAAAAAGAAAGAAAAGACCGGATCAAAGAAAGAAAGAAACAAACAAAAGATCGGATAAAAGAAAGAAAGAAAGAAAAAAGAAAGACAAGACTGGATCAAAGAAAGAAAGAAAGAAAGAAAAAAGAAAGAAAAGAAAGGATCAAAGAAAAAAAGAAAGAAAAGACCGGATCAAAGAAAGAAATGAAGAAAGAAAAAAGAAAGAAAATACCGGATCAAAGAAAGAAAGAAAGAAAAAAGAAAGAAAAGGCCGGATCAAAGAAAGAAAGGAAGAAAGAAAAAAGAAAGAAAAGGCCGGATCAAAGAAAGAAAGAAAGAAAGAAAGAAAGAAAGAAAGAAAAGATCGGATAAAAGAAAGAAAGAAAGAAAAAAGAAAGAAAAGACCGGATCAAAGAAAGAACGCAAGAAAGAAAAAAGAAAGAAAATACCGGATCAAAGAAAGAAAGAAAGAAAAAAGAAAGAAAAGGCCGGATCAAAGAAAGAAAGAAAGAAAGAAAAAAAGAAAGAAAAGATCGGATAAAAGAAAGAAAGAAAGAAAAAAGAAAGAAAAGACTGGATCAAAGAAAGAAAGAAAGAAAGAAAACAGAAAGAAAAGAAAGGATCAAAGAAAAAAAGAAAGAAAAGACCGGATCAAAGAAAGAAATGAAGAAAGAAAAAAGAAAGAAAAGACCGGATCAAAAAAAGAAAGGAAGAAAGAAAAAAGCAAGAAAATACCGCACAAAGAAAGAAAGAAAGAAAAAAGAAAGAAAAGATCGGATCAAAGAAAGAAAGAAAGAAAATAGAAAGAAAGGACCGGATCAAAGAAAGAAAGCAAGAAAGAAAAATAGAAAGAAAAGACCGGATCAAAGAAAAAAAGAAAGAAAAAAGAAAGAAAAGGCCGGATCAAAGAAAGAAAGGAAGAAAGAAAAAAGAAAGAAAAAACTGGATAAAAGAAAGGAAGAAAGAAAAAAGAAGGAAAAGACCTGATAAAAGAAAGAAAGAAAGAAAAAGAAAAAAGAAAGAAAATACCGGATCAAAGAAAGAAAGAAAGAGAAAAGAAAGAAAAGGCCGGATCAAAGAAAGAAAGGAAGAAAGAAAAATGAAAGAAAAGACCGGATCAAAGAAAGAAAGAAAAAAGAAAAGACCGGATCAAAGAAAGAAAGAAGCAGAAAATGTACTCGAGAAAGAAAAAAAAAAGAGATTTTGAAATTGAAAGATATCACAGAATCCATGCCAAAATTGCGGATCTTGTCTTTCTGAAAGTAGAAAATTTATCATAGATTTGGTACACAGCTCTTCCATCACACTGGAGCGTGATACCGGAAGGGCGTGTAAAACAGGAAAAATATATATGGACCATTATCGAGCAGGAAAAATATGGACTTTCATAATTGGATCGTTTGGAATAATTCCTGAATTACCTTGAAAAGGGACCAGAGGATGAGGATATCCGAAGAAACCGTTCAGGTAATTTCATTATGGGAAAAAATCTCTGCTCAAATTTAGTGTATATTTTGCTGGTGTATTAAGACTTGCAATAGATACACAGTAGGAGCTAGAAATTACTCAATGATAGAAGAAGAAGAAGATAGCAGAAGAAGAAGAAGGAGGAGAAGAAGAAGAAGAAACAGAAGAAGAAAGAAGAAGAAGAGAAAGAAGAAGAAAAAGAAGGAAGGAAGGAGAAGTAGAAGAAGAAGAAGAAGAAGTAGAAGTTAAGGAAAAAGAAGAAGAAAGAAGAATAAGAATAAGAGGAACAAGAAGAAAGAAGATAGAAGAAGAAGAAGGTGAAGAAGAAGAAAGAAGGAGATAGAAGAAGATAGAAGAAGAAGAAGAGGAACAAGATGATGAAAGAAGATAGAAGAAGAAGAGGAAGAAGAAGAAGAAGAAGAAGAAGAAAGAAGATAAAAGAAGAAGGAGAAGAAGAAGAAGGAGGAGAAGAAAGAAGAAGATAAAAGAAGAGGAAGAAGAAGGAGAAGAAGAAGAAAGAAGAAGAAGAAGGAGGAGAAGAAGAATCTAAAAGAAAACTACTCTCTATTTTTAATCGAATCAACAACATGTAAGGTAGTAAAGTCACTAAGGCACAAGGGGTTGCTGGCTGTGGAACAATTAAAAAACTGAAACATTATGAAGAAACTCTTTTCTGCTTTCCATCATCATGGCTGATGCTAACCTCCAGGAAAGTGACTCGTTGCGCCTTCTTGGGTGGACATTCTCAGCTGACATTAGGTGGAAAGAATACATTGAATCCATTGCTGTGTCAGCTGCTAAGAAATTTGGTTCACTGTGTCGTGCTAGACAATTTCTCTCT
Source organism: Acanthosepion lycidas (assembly GCA_963932145.1). Lineage (NCBI taxonomy): Eukaryota > Metazoa > Mollusca > Cephalopoda > Sepiida > Sepiidae > Acanthosepion > Acanthosepion lycidas. The sequence continues at coordinate 83,323,713 of OZ010604.1, read as the reverse complement.
CCAGAATCTATCTTACATATTTATAAGTCTACCATTCGTCCATGCTTAGAATATTGCTGCCTCATATGGTCCGGTGCTCCTGTTGTATATTTAGAGATTCTTGATAAAATCCAAAGAAGAATCAGCAATATTATTGGTTCTGACCTGCCGTCTCGGCTTCAGAAACTTTCCCGCCATTGTAAGGTTGTAAATATTTTGTCTTTGTGAATTAAGATGGGCTAAAGGAAATATTCCGTTCAGATTTATTTGACATTTTTTTTCTAAATTTCAGCCAAAGCAATTCAAGGTCGACTGTTACAGTTGAAATGATAATGGTGGATGAAATATTAGTGGAAGAGAAGCTGATTGCAGTTGAAGATTATGAAGAGAAGAAGATTAGACAACGATTGACCTTTGAATTGAAGAGAAGCACTTGGTCAGGGGTCGACACATTGTGCATCTCTGTTCAGGAACGGGAATAGTAGGGAAGACTCGTAACCGGTTTTGAGAGGGTTAACTGTTTGAAGAGCAAAGGATAATGGCAGCCAAGGTGACTTGGGTGCGTCATCTAGATACTTGTGAACACCCACAATCGGAGACCGTCTGTGTGGACTGCGTTACCCACCCTGAAGGTATATCCAGATGGAACCCACCTGCAAGTTTGTGTTGCTTTTATCAAAACCTGTCATCATATTGCACACATTTGGCTGTGATGCATGTACCCGGTATACCTTTATGAGATTAGGTGTTATGATGGATATATTGGGCTTCCTATATTTATATCACAGTGTCCATTTGTTTGTGTCTTTCTCTCTCTCTTTTTTTTCTCTCTCAGTAATAATAATGATGATGATGATGATGATAATTATCCACTTCTATTTACCGACCATGGGAGCGAAATGCAATCAAGGCCGGCATTGACAAATCACGAAAAGAAAGCAAATACAGGATGCGTGGGCAAGTTGACGAAATAGTAAACCATACACTCGCTGAATGACCCAAGTTGGAACAGAAAGACTATATTAAGCGGGTGACGATTGGATTGATAAAAGCAGCGTTTCTCACCCATTTTAAGCAACGGCACACCTAGGAGTAAATGAAAATATCACAGAACACTTAGCAACATCTTCAAAGGGTGTATATTCAAATGTTATGAAATAAAAAGTAGATTTAAAAAATATGCACATACAAATAGGAACTTAATTTATTTCAATGTTTCTATTCAACTATTTATGCAGCTTTTTTTAGTGTAAAACCTGAGCATGGTGGTTTTTCACGATTTCTTCAATGTTTGGTCAAATGTGCGATAATCTGAACCCTCATTTCTTTTTCAGTTGAGCGTAGATTTTCTCGTTTCTTACTTTTTATATTATTTAGTGTTGAGAAGTCTAATTCAAATAAATAAGAAGTAAAAAATAGCAATAAAAATGATAAAGCATTTTTAGCTAATGTGGGATATTCCTTTTGTATTGAAGTCCAAAATGTATCAATGAGTACCGTTGAATGTTTTATTTTGAACCCTCGATCCCTAGAAATGGTGGCCAATTCTTCTTCACATAACTGAAGTTTAATATTAGAAGGAACATTTATGAAGGGATTTCGAATCCAATCATAATTTTCTGTGACGAAAAATAATAGTCAACGTTTTAATCGAAGTGCTTTCAGTTGGCTAACCATAATAAGGATATTTCATTAATGCAGGTAGGACGCACCGGAGAACAGGCAAAAGAATTCTTTCAAAAAATGTTTGATTTTTATTCATTTATTCAAATATTAACGTCGTACCATTATTACTTCGACACACACGCACGCGCGTATATATGTGTATGCCGTGACAATATTTCGCGGGAAACTTAAGAGGATCGCGCAATACACTAGTGTGACGCGGTAGGGCGGTTAAGAATCGCTGGGTAAGAGGATTAGCATGGTCGATGCTAACCTCCGGGAGAGCAACTCATCGCGCCTACTTGGTCTCACGTTTTCCACGAACATGAAGTAGAGCGATTATATTCAATCAATTGCTAGGTCTGCTGCTAGGAAAATTGGTAGACTGTGTCGAAGGAAGCCAGGTGGAGTAATGGATAGCGGCTCGGTTTGAGGAATCGGAGAGCAGAGTTCGAATTCCAGTCAAATCCATTGCTTTCACTTACGTGTTAAACCCTGGGGCAACGTATGAATCCTCTTCTTCTCCCTCCCAGCTATGGGTAAATTGCAGGATAGCCTAGGTTCTATAACATTGGATGGCAACTGGTCTACCACAGAAAGAAATACTGTGGGAAAAATCTTCTTCATGTCATGTATCGAAAGATGACTAAGCGTGTATCACGCATGGCACATAATTGACTGTCTTGTCTTTTTCTCGCTAGAATCATTTTTACACATTTATAAATCTACCATTTATCAGTGAATTGCGAGTTGCTGACTCATTTGGTCAGTTTCTCCTTCTATATATCCTTTGATCGTTCACAGTGGCGGGTAGAGACATTTTGATCCTCAGTACAGTGCACAAATACAACACTCTAGTTTTATTCTTCATGTATCTACCCACGTCCTTTAACTTCCATCGCCGCGGAAAGCACATTCAGTACACGATCATTTTTAGGTAGTTTTCCACACGTATAGACAAAGATTCACAGCGACCAGTTTCCCGAAGGTCCCAAAATATTTCAATCCTCATCTTTTAATATAATGGGGAGGTACTGTCCCTGGTAGGAATCCCCAGAATTAGGTTCATTTCCTTTTTTGCTACAACCCTCTTGAATAAGAGGAAATCGATATGACGAACAGATGCTGCACTTGCATGGCAACCTAACGGTCGAGCAATGGCGTTTTGACCATTGGCAGAAGTGTTGGGGATTGACATTTCGAGTTTAGATTTATCGTACTGGTACTACATTTTGATCCAAATCCGATAGCCGTTGAGCAACGCCTTTTTTTTATACTGGGCGCACAAATTTTAAACATAGGCCTGAAGAGAAACGTGTTCATCCTTCGAAGAGTGTGCAAATAATGCTTTGACTCCTTTCTTTTATATATTATGTCCATTCATGGCTCTCCACAACTTCTATCCCTTCTAGCTCTAAATAATGTTTGTCATCTCACACTTTGTTCGACTATCCATTTACACAAATCGTTAGGTAGACTATTTGATGTCTTTCTCTCTCTGCCTCTCTTGCCTGCAGTATGTCAAATGAGTGTCAAATTCTCTAATCCGCCCTTCCTCATTATCTCTCCCAGAAATTTCAACTGTCTCTGATTCTACTCATAAGAGTCTTTTTTCTTTGAAACGTCTTCGTTTTTCATATGTTCCGTCACATGGCATTCTCAGCATCCTTCTGTAGAACCACATTTCCGTTACATCATGCCTAACCTCTCCATCTGCAAGGAACCTGTTCTACATTAACTTAAGGATTCATACTACGTAGCATTTCAGCACCCTTTTCTTTGTTTTTAACGAAAATTTTCTGTCTCTTAATAGTTTGTTTAACTTTTACACTGATCCTAGGAAGAAGTGCTTGGTAGCGACACTTTGATCATAGCAGCGCAAAGTGGATCTCTGATTCAAGACAGAAATGCTGGTCTATACGTAATTTTCATGTTCGGATAAGCTTTTTGCTATGGTACCTAGACTTTTTGAATTTAAGCGCAGTACAAGATTCGCGTCGAAATCACCTCAATTTACAGTTGAGCTGGCTAGATGTAACCGTAAATAAATTCTATATTAACAGTTTCTTTTCTCGCACTTCTCACTTGTGGAAAATAATCTTCAAAAATATAGATGCAATGTCAATCTCTATCTACTGTCCTCCTGATTACTCTTTCCTCTTCCCGCTCATTATTAATGTTTCTGTTCCTAATTCTTCCACACCCAGTAACCTGTTGTGTTTTAGTGGCTTTACTACCTTGCATGGGTTGGTATCGATTAATAAAATGAATTTGTCCCGTCATTGTTCACGGGTAATATCCTTTTTTTTTAAAAAAAAAAAAATCAATTCAAACAAACAAGGCGATAATGTCCCTAAGATGCATGGAGCTACTAGGAGTAAAAGAGAACGAACAGAATTTAGAAGAAACTGAAAACCCAATCTTAAACAGGGAACAAGGGATATGTAAGGAATAACACTGATATCTGTTTCTTATTGTGAACAATCTCTGGCAATATATTTTATTCATAAGCAACACATCCGACAAAACCACCATCACGTCGTCGTCGTCGTCGTCTATCCGGAAACAGGGACGCTTTCTTTTTTTTTTCTAGTTATTTTAATGATAATAAAAATTAAACAAGTCAAACGCATTATTGTAACCAAGCTGTTGAGAAGATTGTCCGCCAACCAAACGTTTGTATTAGTCGAAACGAATGGGTATGCAGTTCGGTGGATATGGCGTTGCAGACGAATTCCAGGCGCCGTGTCTCAGATTCGAAAACATTCTACTTATTAGGCCAACATGGAATTGGTGCCAGACCCTTAATGAATTCCTCTCTCCAACCAAAACACATTTGCCGTCTTGTAATAATGCATGCTTACCATTTGCATCCAGCAAGATAATTGAAATTTTCTTTGAGCCGACAGAGGTTGCTTTTGTTGTGGCTGCCCATCGAGAATTCGATGACGAGTCAGAAGGAAAATAAAGATAAGACCATTAACAATTCTTGTTAAAAGCGGATCTGGAAAGTTAGGCTTCTTACAATCTTCTTCTTCTATGTCCTCTTCAGAACTTATTATTATAGCTCTCCACAACTTCCTATCCTTGTAGCTCTTAGTAATGCCTGCCATCCCTTCTACCTCACCGTTCCTCCATCCATTGACCCAAGCTGGTCAGGTAGTTAACCTGATTCCTGCTCTTGTCCCTTTTGATTTCGATATGTCATGTGAGTCTCAAATTCTCCAAGTCGTCCTTTCTCATTATGCGTCCAAGACATTTCAAATGTCTCTTTTTGATTATTAGTATGTCCTTTTTTTTTTTTTTACAATTTCTTTAGGATATCCTTGTTGCATTCTTACAAGTAGTGAAGCAAAAGATGATTTGAACAATTTCATTTTTTTTTATTCCTTTCTCTTTATTATCTGTGAATTGCCATGATTTCTGTGGTAAGACAGTGGAGTTATTTTCCATTGCCTAGTCTACGGTTTGGAATTCAGAGTCGCCCTTCTCCTAGACTAGAGATAGGTAAACCACGGCCAGCAGGTCACATCCGGTCCGTTGGTCATTTTAATCCGACCTGCAGAAGATAAACAGAATTATGACTACATTCATTTTACCGTGACGTGTAATCCCTGGCACCGCACTAGGTGGCACATTCGCCTTATTTCCAAGCGCTACTTATGTGTATGAGCAGACTTTTAGTTTGATTAACCCCAACAAAGCATCCCACAGATCCCAGTTGAGTGATGAACACCTAAGATCTGTTCTGAGACTTGCCACAACAAAACTAACACCAGACTTCGATACACTGGCAGAAAAAGGGTAATCAACAACACTGTTTCCACTAAAAGTGAATGGAAGTATTAACACTGTAATGCCTTTTGCCTGTTTATGTTTGATATACATGTCAATTTTTAAAAGTCAATGTGGTCCCTGAGCCAAAACTTTTTGCTCATCCCTGTTCTAGACTAACTACCACCTAAGGCAAGAGAGCCCAGTTTACTTTACTATTTACTTACCTCTTTACCGAGAAGAGATAGATTAATTTAATAACAGTGAAACATGTCAGGTTAATAAACATTACCTGTTTATTCTCTATCCCTTCACAAACAAGAAATTTTAGATTTACTATACGATGACAGAAAATTTTACCGTGTGGGGCTTATTGTTACATGAATTTCAATTACAGAGGTGAGAGATCAAAGAAATACAATCCTTAAAAACTGTGCTTATATAAACTTTCAGCAATATCCAGCTTAGTTATCCAAAGGGAGACTCGAATTCGGCTAGACCGTCTACGCCGTTGTGCAGCTACCCACGGAACGCCACGTTTAACGTTTTTGTTCTGTTTGAAGCTACTAAATTTCTATCTAGTTGTAGAAATATTCTAACAATTAAATAAACTGTACTAAATTTCCTGTTTTTGTGGGGCAGCCTGTAGTTAGACAAACTAGTCGTAGAAATTCAGACAAAAAAAAAACAAAAAAAAAAACACACCTGAAGGTAGAAGAACCAAACTTTGAATAAAGATAACAAAGACGACGTCATTAGTCTGAAAGAATCTATGAATTCAGGCAAAAATGTTTATTTTGCTGCAGTACTGTTAGTGTTCATGTGCAGTGTACATATGACAGGGATGCAATTTGTTTTAATTGGAACGAAGATGGCGTCCAGACGAAACGAAGTTTGTGCGGAGGAAATATCTCCGCTTCTTACCTTTACAGTCACACAAGAACTTGCGTTATTGCTTAACAAACGAGGAAAAAGCGTGTTTGAACAAATAGCTCCAGCAAATAGGTTTTAAAATAAATGAACACGAATAGACAGCGACAGATAAATACAGACTGAGTTAGTTTGGCACAGACATTTTTGACACACAAAAAAGGAAGTACGGTGATATAAACGAATATGTATACTTGAGTATATGCATATATATAAGCAAGCGTAGTTATACACCATATGTACGTATATGTATAACTACACACACGCATATATATATATATATATATATATATATATATATATATATATATATATGTGAGGGATACAGATACAGAAATTTTTATATATCAAGAGCAGTTTTGAAAGGAAATATATATATATATATATATATATACATGTATATGTATGTATATGTATGTTTGATAAGTAATATACATATTAAATGAAAGTATATACACACGCATATATGATAAAAATATAGTTTTAAGGTATGATATATTAATGGGTAAAAATGCTCAATATCAGGGATAGAGTGTAGATAAATATAAAAGTGGACACTGAGATCAACGCCCAGTGGCGACAGTCTGTTATATATTTAAGCATAAAACAGACTGTCGCTACTTGGTGCTGACTTCAATGTCCTTTTACATATATATATATCTTTTTGACAGACACACACAAACATATAGACGCTTACACACACACATATGTATATATATATATATATATATATATATATATATATATATATATATATATATATATATATGATAAAACTTTTTATCATATATATATATTTATATATATATATGATAAAAAGTTTTAGCTTTTCACAAGGTATAAGTGGATATTGAAGTCAACACCCAGAGGCGACTGTCTGTTTCATGCTAAATGCAATCGTCAGGCCATATCTCTCTCTCTCTCTCTCTCTCTCTATATATATATATATATATATATATATATATATATATCCATATAACATGATAACGAATAGAGTCCATTTCCGACGTTCGTAACATTTAAAAGAGACTTCAATACAAAAGTATAGCAATGTTCTTTATTTTAGTATATTACATAAAGAACGCTACACAAATGCATTCATGTTTCGATGCGTATTAACGGATCTTATCAGGCGTTAGTAGATAACTGGTGAAGAGATAATTTAATATATATATATATATATATATATATATATATATATATATATATATATATTACAGTAAAATATGCCCAAACTTAAAACTCTTTACCGTATATGCAATATATATATTTATATATATATAATACACTTACATATATCTATTTATACAGAGGTAGATGAATAAGTAGGTAGTCTTATACAGCTATTGATTGAAATTTGGTCTAAAACTTTCACTGCTTATTATTCGATATATTTGACTAATTGATGAGTATTAAGTTAAGTCTATTGACAGCGAAGCCGACAATGTTGAAAAATAAATATTTGGTGTAATTGTTCACTTCTTCGTCATTTGGCTACTGACTTACTGACTTACCTATGTATGTATATAGATATTTAGGCATAAATGAACAGAATGCTTCCATATTATCAGTGGAATACGCAAGCCACAAAAAGTTCATATAGACAGGCGTAAAATTATTTCTGTGTTGTTTCTTTTGATATTATTTCTAATAATCACGAAAAGAATCGAAGAATAAAACAAACTGGATTCTTCTCTACAATTTCAACTCATTTCGCCCGAATACAGACGTACGTACACATCAACGCAATAAAATCTTCACTTCTTCAGGCAAAGCAGGGCAATTGTCCAGACGGGCAAAAACTTCCAAGTTATATTGATGAACAGGCTATTTGGTCATGACGGGTAATTGATTTTGTCGGAATCAAAGCGTGCGTCAAAAGATTTAGCAGTCTTTTAACCGTCGAAAAGATTTGAACGAAAATAGGCTTCACTTTGCCTTACGTTAAGTGTTCGCAATTTTTTTTTTACTTCGCTTCTTCCTTTGAATTCTAGATTTGTGATTTCAAAGGATGATTCAAAGAGGTCAAAGGTAAAATTTACTTTAATTATGTACATTTATTTACTTTTATCAAACAGAATTAAGCAAACATCTAAAAGATTGTGGTGAGCAGATGTTGCCTGCGTTATGTTATCATTTGCATTTTAGTGGCGGACATAAATACGATGTTTAAAGACAAATTTATATAAAGCGATAATTGTATATCTTTAAATATTTTCCCGTGCATAAAGCATCACTCTCTCTCTCCCTATCTATCTATCTATCTATCTATCTATCTATCTATCTATCTATTGATCACTTTGATTCTGTTTCTATCTATTTGATTTTCTTTGTTTCTTTCTCCCTTTCTTTCTATCTAGCTATCTATCGAAGCATTTGATTATTTCTGTCTATCTATCTATCTATCTATCTATCTATCTATCTATCTATCTATCTTAGTTTCTTCATATCTGTCGTAATAATATAATAATAACAGGTTCTATCAAATATCTACTTGTGATGTGCAATATATATATATATATATATATATGTATATATATCGTGTCCTGACGATTGCGTCTAGCATGTGACAGCCTGTCGCCTCTAAGTGAGTATTGATTTCAATGTTGACTTTTATATTTACACACGCTCTGTCTGATATTGAGCACTTGATCCCATAAATATAGCACGCCTTAAGACTATATTTCTTCATATATACATACATACATACATATATATATATATATATATATATATATATATGAAGAAAGAACAGTAAGATATATAATCCGGTGTTCTTATTGATATTTATATTTTTACAAAACAGTGGTCAATGTAAATTTGCAGAGCATAAATATTATGAATTAACTGATTTAAAATATGGTTTTTTCGCTACACAGTAATAACCATGTTTTAAAAAGTGAATCTAAAAACGAATTCAAGCGAATATTGAAATAACTTATTTAAAAATAAGTTATTTCAATATTCGCTTGAATATATATATATATATATATATATATATATATATATATATATATATATATATATGGTTATTATTTTATTGATGTTATAACATGCTTATGTTACAATTTTTGATTAAATACTGTATATATAATTAATAGAAATATTAAATTTGTCTCTTAGTTGATTTGATTTTATATTCAGCACCTCTACTCCGGAGTTTTATAGACGAACCTTTAAATAAATGTTCATCTGGTGGTATCTGCAAATGATAAATGGCATTTATGAAAATTATATATATATATATATATATATATATATATATATATATATATATATATATATATATATATAAAGTGAACATAGAAGTCAACACTTAGAGGCGACAGTCTGTTTCATGCTATATGCAATTGTCAGGCCACATATGCTGTTATTTTTCTCGGCTATTTATATATATACGGGTTAGTGGTGCATTGTGGGTATTCTATTATGGCGGTTATTTTACCGAAAGTCGTTTGTTTATTTAGTTGGATCAAATTATATTGCTTGTTTTTATTTTTTATTTTTTTGTTTCTTATTTTATTTATTTATTAACGTAGTAAAAATTTGTTTCTATCACTTATTTAACAGTTTTGTTTTGGTTTGAGAATTTAATTAAAGCTGTTTGTTCAATTTTGGGGTTGATTGTTGTAGATGAACTACAACTATTATTTTGGTGTGAACAGTTTTTAATTGATTACCTTTATTTGGGATTGGTTTGTTTACTTACTTGGATGAATTTAGGTCAATTTATTTTACTTCTTTTCGGTTTTCGATTTTTAAGTAACATAGTATTTATTTATTTTTTATTTCAATTTTTTTTTTGTTATTTTGTTTATTAGTATATTTATTTTATTTTATTTTTTCCGTTTTTCATTTTTTAGGTTACGTAGTAAAAATTTATTTTCATGTCTGCATTTTGAGATGAGCTCGGATCTTTTATTTAATAATTTATTTTGGTCAGGGAAAGTAATGATAGCTACTTTTTCCTCCAAGCAAAGTTTGCAAGTTTTTGATTGGTTGTTGTAGGCTGATGATTTTTTCCTTATCTTCCAAGATATTTTGGGTGTGATGTGCGTTTTGTTTTTAATATATATATATATATGTGTATGTATGATAATTGATAGAAATTATTATGGGGATTTTAGATAATTATAATTAAGTAATTCATTGAGTCTAGAAGAAAGCACTGAATTCAGAAAGCACTGGACGACCGTTTCGTCCTATATTTCGTTGCCATCAGCATTACGTATCCACTGCCCAGATACGTTACGATACGACACAAGCGTCATAGCAACTGTCCTCGGTGACGAAGAGATAACGAATTAGACTCGATATAGCGCCGCTCGATCACATATTCCGTGGTGGAACCCATCTGAGTTTCCCTTACACATTACCGTTGGTACAGTTGGTATGACGTTTGCCTCATATCGTAACGGTCCGGGTTTCAATTCTCGGTAGTGGATGCGCACTGCTGATGAGTCCCTAAATAGGACGAAACGGCCGTCCAGTGCTTTCTGCATTCTGTTGAGATTTCTTCCAGACTCGATGAATTACTTATGATTATCTCAAATCGTCCTAATAATTTCTATCACTTGCATATCATTGCTTGAAACGGCTTCTAATGGATTACTTAATTTTGAATATATATATATATATATATATATATATATATATATATATATATATATACACCTAGTGAGCCAGACAAACCTACCTAGGTTTCACCTAAACGGATCGTCAGGGAAAGTATGGCTCTCTCTCTATATATATATATATCAGTTTGTTCCTTAGATATCTATCACTAATATATAAATGGTGGTACTCGTTTGGAAAACCTCGGATAACTCAACTTGCAGTAGAACAAATCGGTACCCGAGAAAAAATGGGAAATAAAAAAAAGAAAGAACCAAGAACATTAAAATAAGGCGAAAACAATCGTCATGTGTTTAAGCTCCAAGAAAAAAAAAACCAAAACGAGTAAAAAGACAACAATGTAAAGTGCTCAATACACTAAGTAGAACGGATCTCTTTAGGTTAACCCTAGGTAGGTTTGCCTGGCTCCTTAGGATTATCACTATATATATATATATATATATATATATATATATGCATGTACGTATATAGTATTTATCGATATAACCTGAAATAAAAAAGTTCACTAGAGCGTGTTGTCATGTTGCTTCCATTAGAAATGGACTCAACCTTACGACGTTGTACGACATCATAAGTAAAAAGGCAGTATAGCTGTGAGACGAGAATAGGATTTGATATCGTGGTATGATTATTGGGGCCAGAAAGAGCGGCTACTCAGTTTCTGTGTTGGCAAATGTTTTTAGCAACAAACGTATACTAGGAATAAGCAGCTTCCAGGCTAGCATCTGGCACATGTAAAAAAGTACATGTTCCCATAGAAGATGAAAAGAGGGCGGACGGAAACTGTCACGTATGACAAACATTACATCAAACGATATCTCATTTCGTCACTGGTCCCGCTCAAGTCATCCTCCAATGATTGGTTGTGTATTCAATGGAGTTTCGTGGTCGTCATTAGTGACACTATGAAATAAGTTAGTGCGACTCGCCTGGTTAGAGAATATCACAAGTCACAAAATGCTGAATTTATATATATATATATATATATATATATATATATATATATATATATATATATATATATAAAGTGAACATTGAAGTCAACACTATATATATATATATATATATATATAAAAGTGAACATTGAAGTCAACACTATATATGTGTGTGTGTGTGTGCGCGCCTGTGTGTGTG